>LPNX010811566.1:1240629-1279925 GCA_001517045.1 Pseudotsuga menziesii
GTTCAATGCCCCTTTGTTCAGTAAGTTCTAAACTGGCAGTGAAGAAAATGTGACTAGTAGACACTTCACTCTCCAAAGGAAGAGTGGGATTGATCGATAATGGAATCGATTCAACCGCTTCGTGAAAGTCACTCTCCGAAGGGAGAGTGGGATTGACCAAAGATGACATTGGTGCAACCACATTAGGATCACTCTCCGAAAGAAGAGTAGGATCGACCAAATCTGAGATTGGTTCGACCACTTGATCAACCAAAGGTTGAGTAGGTTGTTGAGAAACTATAGGGTGTTTAAGAGAAGGAAATATTTGAGTCTTGGACCACACTCTTCGTACCTCTGGGATGGCAGGGCATAGATGAGTAAGATGATCTCCCTTGCATAGCACACAAGGGAACTTAAGATGATGCTTCGAATGACCAGTTTTCTCAACTGAGTCAACATGACTAGCAGTGGCTGACTGTTTGCTCTCAACATGACAAGCAGAGGATGAGAGTTTGCCCCCAGCGTGAACTACAGAGGCTGAGTGACTGGATCCAACCTCACTAAGAGAGGCTGGTTGTTGAGAGACTTCAAAATGTTCAAAAACGGGAGGACCATGAGCCCAAACTCTTCGCACCTCAGCAATAGAAGGGCATTTATAAGTAAGGTGGTCTCCCTCACAAAGCTTACAAGGAAACTTGGGCTTATGTTTTGAACGGATAGTATTTTCAACAGTGTCAACATGACTCGCAGTGGTTGACAAATTTTTTTCAGCGTGTACTACAGAGGCTGAAAGACTGCCCCTAGCATAACTTGCAGAGGCCGAGAGACTGGGTCCAACATGACTTGCAGAGGTTGGACGAGCACCATCAACATGAACAGCAGAGGTTGAATGGTTAGGATCAACATGCTTTGCAGCAGTTGAGTGTGTGCCCCCAGCGTGAACAACAGAGGCTGGGTGGACGGATCCAACTTGAACAACAGAGGTTGGATGGGGAGGTTGAACAAGTGTCTTCAGCATAAACAACAGAGGCTGAGAGACTGGATCCGACATGACCTGGAAAGGTTGGAAGGATCCTACCTTCATGATCAACAGATGCTAGATGGTGAAGATCAACTTGACTTGCAGAGGTTGAATGTGGAGGTTCCATTTGAACACCAGAGGTTGAACGGATGCCTTCAGCATGAACAACAGAGGCTGAAAGACTGGATCCAACATGACCTGGAAAGGTTGGAAGGATTCTACCATCATGATCAACAGATGCTAGATGGTGAAGATCAACTTGACTTGCAGAGGTTGAGTGCTTAGATCCAACATGACCTGCAGAGGTTGGATAGGTGCCCCCAGCATGAACAACAGAGGCTAGGTGGTGAGGTTCAACTTGACTTGCAGAGGTTGAACGGGTGCCCCCTTGCTTATGTGCTTTCTTCCTATTCCTCCTTCTTTTACTCCTTTTAGACTGCCGGTTACTAGTATCAATACTTTCACCGCATGAGGTAGAAGGAGGAGGAGAACTAACTACAGGTGAAGGGGAAGCAGTGTTTTGATGCTCTTGATATAAGTAGCTTACTTGAGAAGGATCAGGAGCATTCAGGACAGTTGGAGTGGAAAACAACCACACCGGTAGCCCTAGGGTGAATCCAGGAAGATTCAGGGTGGCCATCAAGGGAACACCAACATTCCCTGTGAGGGGAATAGAACAAGGAGCTCCCATCAAGGGGATCTCTTGGTTGGTGTTCAAAGGGGTGCTAGCCATAGATTCAAAACAAGAAACAAAGTCTGAGGTTGATGGTCAACCAAAATTACAAAGCAGACACCTAAAGGCCCACTAAGTACAGACAAACCACACAGCACTCACTAAAAATTCCTAAAGCCCAACAGACAAACAGGTATAAGATATACTTTCCAGAAGAAAGCTGATGAACGATTACTTGGCGTCCTTGAGGTGGTTCTCAGGCACAAGCGGAGGAATCACCCACCACCCTCCTGCACTTTCCACAAGGGTTACCTTCCAATCACGTCCAAGGTCAACCAGAAATAACCTTCCGGTGTACCTGTGTATGAACCCTAGATGTCAAAGAGACTAGAGGCTACCTTAACTAAATTGACAGACTGGGGGGACAGTCGTCAGCCGAACTCGTACGCATGGGCAAGGTAGCTGAGCCCGAAACTCTGTCTATGACAGAATCCCCAGATGCGTAAAATTCCTGGATTACTTTTTGACAAGGATTTGGAGGGTTATCTCCTCTATCCAAGCCTCCACGTGGCCTAGTGCTTAACTCCTGTTTGAGAGGAGCTTCCCAGATGCAATCAATGTAGAAAAGGATTTACCTAGTGATTGGCCAACTACGTCTGAATTTTAACACTTGTGGGGAGTTTAAACTCCCTAGCCCACAAGTCTAGCCTAAGCTAGTTGGTGTATGACCCTATAAAATAAAACTTACTAGTAAATTTTAAATTATATCGTTTATTTTAAGGGTTGTTTTTAGTCAGAGGGTAAATGGCATGAAACTCATGTGGTGTTTTGACTCAAAAATGAAACAAAATGACTAATCAAAGAGAAATAAAATGCAAAAAGCAAAAACTATTCTCTTTATATTTTCAAATAGAAAACTTGAAAGCCAAAAAAGATCAAATCTTTTTATATTTTTTCAAAAACAATGATATGCCATGCAATCTAGACTAAAAACCTAATCTACATGCATATAAAGCAAACATATGTTTTTGTATTTTTCTTTTATAAATGCAAAAGAAAAAAATCAGCCTATCAACTAATGCAAGCAAATACTGCAAGCAAAGCAAATAGACAACTACTCTACACCCCAAAAACAAACCCTAGGTCTCTCTAAAGTTGAATATAAACCTCTCTTGAAAGGAAGGCTCACAAAGATAGACAAGCCAATAACTTTGGAATGAAGAGACTGAGCAATAAGACTGACATAAACAAAGGTCAACAAGTCCCAAGTATCAATCTAAACCTACAAACAAAGGCTGCTCAGTACCTTGTACAACAAGGTCAAGCCAAAGAAAGAGGTGGGGGGGGCAAGCAGCACAAACAAGTAAACGTTCTTTTTAATTTTCTTTTATAACGGCAAAAGAAAAACTACCTACAAAGCAAAAGCATGTAGATAACAAGTACAAAGAAAAAGGAACTCTGCTAAACAACCACCAAACAAACTCTAGAGTGCTCTAAAGTCAGTATAAACCCTACTTGGAAAGGAAGGCTTGTATAAAAGACAAGTCTACTATTTTGGCAAGGTGAAGTTAACCAACAAAAGAAGAAGGAAACCAACACCAAAAAGCTTCTGAAAATCAAACCAAAGTCAAGAACAGAGGCTGACCACAAACATAAGCCAAAAATCATACCAAGCAAAGGAGGTAACAGGAAGAGCAAAGAACAAACCAAATGCTATAAAAGGCTAAAACTCTAGCATGCACCTAAGATACACTAGACTTGAGTGAACTTGAATCAAATAAACTGTATAAAAGCAAAGAACTGAAACACACAGGCTAACAGAACCAAAAGACAACCAACTAAGGAAGGCTAGGAACCCTAGCTTGGGTGCAAGCAATGACAAGAATCACTGCAGGCTTACAAAGGCAAGTGAGAATTAGCCACTGTCAGAAGACAGACTGAAAAAACAGAGCCCAAGATCCTGAACACAGGTCTGAACAAAGACACTTTAACCTACAACCCAAACCGGCCAAAATACCTCAGCATGCAGACAGTAAACAATCCAAGCAAAAAGGCTCAAAGGGCTTCTGAAAAAGCACAAACTGTGATCAACAGAGGCACCCAGACAGGCCAAACAACATTTATAAATAAAATCCACTCAGAAACAAGGATTACCCAAAGCAAAGATCAAGCAAACTTTAACTTTAAAAAATCCCCACTTCCAAGAGTATTCGCGACTGTCTATAAGGGCAGGTCGCGAATGACTCGCGACTGTTCAGTGAAGCAACCTGTGAATACAAGACTGTATTCGCGACTGTCTAGAACAACAACTCACGAATATGTAGAAAAATCCCAAAAAAGGTCAAAAACTACCCAAAGAAGGTAGGGGAAGTGTGTAATCAGACTGGAAAGGTGTTCCTAAGTGGCAAAAAGGACTTGAAACAATGCAAAAAACTGAAAAGAATCAAGAGAAACCCCAAACAGACAAGGCTATCCCCAGCGGAGTCGCCAATTCTGTTGTAAAGGAAAGTGTCCTATGGCTAGAGTTTAAGAGGCCATCAACGTACTGGGGTTGAAAGAGAGATGCACAATGTTCAGCAAGTATATATAAACAAGATTCAAAGATGAAAAAGGTCCATAGCTGTCTAACCGAAGGCTGGTCCAAGCTTTCTCTTCAATCCTCTTCTTGCTCCTCTCGCTCCAAGAGACCTGCAAAACAAGTTATACCTTCCTCAAGCCATTATGACCACATATAAGACAATGATAATCAAATGAATATGAAACAATGATCTGAATACATTATAATATGATCATAAACAGAGATTCAATCACACATTGAACAATAATTTGGGAAGAAGAAGGACATCACATCTTTATTAATCTTGAAAACAAGCACAAGTACACCTTCTCTTCAAGTTTGGCACCTCACGAAACCTTGATCTGGTTCTATTGCTTCTCTTCTCCAAAGAACTCAGCCTCCAAGCTCTGCAACACAACGGGAAGACCTCCAGGGAAAAGGTGTGGGCAAAGAGAGTCCCGATTCCTCCAGCGTAACAATGCAGAAATTCCAAGTCCCTCTCATGGCCTTTCCTACCTCTATTTATATGGGTGAAATAAGGTAGTTTCGGAGGTTAAAGAGGTTACAGCAGTTAAAGAAATTAAGTTAAATGACTTAACTAACTTCAAATTAACGCGTGTTTTTGTGTTTAAATGCTAAGAGACACATTCGCGGGTATGTAGTAGAGCAACCCGCGAATGATTCGCGACTATGTATAAGGGAAAACCGTGAATACATAGATTCGTGACTTGCTACAAAGGAGACCCACGAATGACTCGCGAGTTGTATAGAAGGATAGTCGCGAATACATCCTAACATGTCAAAAATGGCAAAGTAATTAGTTGGATAGAGGCAGAATGTATTTCATAATAAGCCAAGCTATAGTGTTCTGGGCAAACCTCAATCCATAGATGTCCTTTTGTGTGCCAACATGAGGAATGTCGGCACTCGGACGGAGAGTTGCCAATCTGGTGTATAACAATTGCAAAGTGACATTTTTCTTCAATTCTTGAATGATTTAGCTAAGACTTGGAATGATTATGCCAACCTTAGATGAGCCACATGTGATTTTGACTAAACTTTGAAGCAATCTTAGGAAGTCTCTTGTCTTCAATGTTGTTTATCTTATTCATATACATTAAGTACTTAGTCATAGTCATGCACCTCTCAATGGGGGAGTGACTCACTTCTACGAGGAGGATATGACAAGGTGTATTGTCTTTAATTTTGAAACAATAAATTATAAGTTATCATTCTCTGTGATTCTCTAGAGATTTCGCAACCCCAAGCTTCACAACCATATAAGATAACATAAGCGACAAGAGTCTCAAAGTGGAGTTTATTCTTATCCCAAGGCCAAAGGTCTGTTGGTTTATAATTCTTTTAAAGTCCATAATAAGCTTGTCAACCTCCATGTATCATTTTCTCAATGTTATAGTTCTAGTTTAGCCTGTGATGAAGTCCAATTATGAGATATTTGTATGAAGTCATTTCCTCAAAGCCGTCGTTATCATGCACGAAATTTGTGTAAGTGATATTTTTAGATTTGATTATTATAACCATTTTTTTTTTAATGTTAATAGTGATACATGTACTAGAGCCATAAGGACTCCTTGTCATAAGAACAATATCATCTGCATAAAGAAGAAAATGATGACTATACTAGCTAGAATTGTGTTGACACAACCTACTTCTTCCAAACAATCATCTAACTTGTTGACGTATATAGAAAAAAAAATAAAGGACAAGGGACAACATTGCTTCACTCCTATATTACAATTAATTTCTTCCTACCAACCCTCAATGTCCCTAAACTTGTCAAGAACATTCTCATACAACCTTATTTTAGCATCTCTCAACTCGAAAGGAACTTTTAACTCTTCTATTTTATTAGAAAAGTTAATTCTATGCACTATGTCAAAAGTTTTTTCTAAAATCAACTAAACAACACAAAAAATTAATTTTATTATTGTGATACTCCTACAAAATGATCCTATGCACAACAAGGTGATATACAATTAAAAGATAACTCTAAAATTTTATTAAACTTTAATTATTTTTCCATAAATATTAAACATAGTTTCCTTTATTTAAAAAATATTATTAATTTCACAAAATAATAAACAACATCGTAATCAATAAATATAATTCATTATATCGTTAAACATAAAACCAATGTTGATACATAAATTTATTTATTTTTCACACGGAAATAACAACCTTATATTAAGAGAAAGTTGTGTCTTACATACAGAGTTTGAGCGTTTCTTTTTGTCATATCTTCACTTGACGTAATTTCGTCTCTATCAGATTTACTGAGTGAGCACAAAGATCTCGTGATTTTTGTCTGATTAGCATATCATAAAATAGTTCGTAGACATTACATAATTGGTCAATAGGCTGAATAAACTACTAGCTAGTGGGAAGAGTGCCATGTTCAATGTTGGATCCTCCATGATACAAAGTCCAATCAATGGCATCCAATTCTGTGGCAATGGCATGTTTGGATAAAGAGTCTGCATCAGTATTCAGCTCCCGATAGATATGGTGGAAGGTGGATCGTTGAAAATGGTTAATGAGATGCCTGGTTCGCCTGATCCAATGATGGAGCTCGAGAATATGAATGTCGTGGATACTCTTAGCCCAGTCAATGATTACTTTAGAATCCCCAAGGATCATAGCGAGAGATATCTCCTTTTCTTTGGCAAAATACAATAATCCCCAGAGCGCGAAGAGCTCGGCCATTGTATTTGTTCCAAAACCAACACTGAATTTTAATTTGTAAGAGAAAGAATGACTTAATCCGATAACCATTCCTACTCCACAAGAGCCTTCCTGTTCAGCTCCATCGAAAAAGCCTTAATATCTTGCAGATCCATCACTAAAAAGTTTACTTTATAATTTATAATTTAATTTATAAATTATAAAAGCATAATTGAACACATAATATCATATGACACTATTAAAAGAAATATTCGTGCATTTCATGAAAGTAGATCTAAGTGGGGGCATATATCCCTAAAAGTCCGCTAAATTCAAATTATATTCAATCAAAAGTCCTATCTAGGCAAAATTTCACGTTCAATGAGTTGTTCTTTTTGGAAGCTTCTTCGTTTGAATACTTTTAATTGGATTGAAAAATAGGAAAATGAGATTTTCATAAATTAAAATGGATGTATATATTTTAATAAGTCAAATATGAATGTTGATTTTGGCATGTTTTCAAAGTGTATATTGGATTTTCCCTCTCGCATAAAGCTCACCTGGAATTTACAAATGATTTAAATTTGAACGAACTAGTTTTGGAATTTACAAATGAGTTAAATTTAGGTCATTTTAATGATGACCTAGTTCAGGAGGAAAAGAGAATTTTAAAGAGGAGATCAAATTGAAAATACTTTTGAATTGGGAGTAAGTTTATAAATTATTTATGAATGATTGATTAGACTTATAAATTATTTATTTATGAATGATTGGTAGTCTATCGAGGGGTGTCAACACCCACAATAAATATTGAACAAGTTTTATGGGAATTCAATGATCTCTTGCCATGTTTATTTAAATGTAATAATTGTTGGTTGAGGAAGGATGTGAATGATTTTATTAAAAGGTAAAAGTAAATATATTAAAAGCGTGAATATGGTTTTTTTTAGATGAGATGACAATTGACTGTTTTTTTCATAAACATTTTAATATTTTAAGAGTTCACAAAGTTAAATCTATCTTCCTATCTTTATTTGTGATAATCCAATTGTTTGTAATCTAGATGTACAAATTATTCATGATAAACAAAATAATCTAAACAACAATTGAAAAAGTTAAAAACAACAATTGAAAAAGTTAAAAACAAATTGAAAAAGTTAAAAACAAATTACAAAGAATTGGAAAATATATTTTGTCAAGTTAAATTTGTACTTTTTTATAATATTTATATGTTTTTGGTCAAACTTAGTCTTCTATCTCTTTTCTTTTCATTTTTCTCTCATTATATTTATTCCTTTGTACTTTAGTCATTGCTTTTAAAAATTCAAAGTAACATTAATGTTAGAATAAATTAATTAATTCTAAATATAAGTTATAGTTTGTGCTTTAATCATTATTTTTATAAATTCAAACTAACATTAATATTAGATTAAATTAATTGAATTTAAATATAAGTTACATGATGTGATGTCGGTAAAAAGGGAGTTGCAATATGATGTGATGTTGGTAGAATGGAATTGTAAGCATTGCTTTACCATAAAAATGGTGTAATGTTTAAAAGTTCTATATTCCATATCAGAGTGGGTGTGTAATGTAATTATTTAATGTTTAGGTTTGTAATATTTTTAAATTAAGTTTTTGGATGTGGGTGACATAAGAAAACGTAGTGATGGCGTGGGAAACATGGCTGATGGCGGCGTGGTTGAATTAAATGTTGAGGGTGGTAAATTACTTGTCAACTCCGCAAGCAATTGGGGTGTCCTGTCCACTCTAGGCCATAGCGCAGACAAATTAAGTCCTACGCGTGTTAAAGTAGAGCTCTATGAAGCCTGCAATTCAAACCACGAGGCCTGCTAACCTATATTCTTTGGGTGTTCTCGTCTTCCTGCTTCAGCTCCGTGTTCATTCCTTTGTGCACCTACCAGTAGAGTTGAAGGAGAAAATTCCCAGGCAATGCAGCACGCCGCGCAGACGCAGTATAGGCCGTGGAGGAGGTTGTCGTAAGGAAAACCTCAGGGATACTGATGGTTATATAACACAGGTATACATGCATGTAGATGTATGATTGATGAGTGGGAATCCAAGGAGGTATTTGAACATTTAGCCTCTAGAAGAAGCGGTGGTAGAATAAATAACTATTGGATGATGAAAAACATGATGGAATTGTTGATGGAGGACATGACTGCCAAATGGAACGGTGTCAGGAACTTGGCGCATAGTTTGCGTACCAACCTCAACCAAGTTGGTGCACAGATTTGCACCCTAGAAGCAAATTTTAGCAGGCGACACTATTCGGTGTTTCCCAGTGCAAGCAACGAGGAAGGTGATGGAGACAAGGACAAGCGTGAAAAGGGATGTGAGACCTCTACAACTGTGGGAAATTCCGCTGGTCTGTTGCAGGAGCATAGGGAGAATATAAGAATCACCATGCCTGTAAAGCGTGGCCGCGGGGCTACAACAAATGTCATTGTTGCTCAGCCGATACAGGAGATGCAACCTACAGTCCGACGACATCAAGTGGATGATTAAGGACCCTGCCCGAACCTGGAGGAGACACCAGACTTCTTTGTGGTAGATGCGACACCCTAGATGCTTCATTATCATCTCTGGTTCCCTCTGCGACTCACAGTTTTTTTGGTTCTCCTTGTTTTTAAAATGTGTAATTTTCATATTAGACTACAATAATTTTATAATTTGTAATATGTCAGTCAAAGTGTATAGCTCTAGAAAGAGCATACCTCACTATTTTACAGAAAACTCCAACTCTAGTTTTTTTTTACAGAATGGGTGGGTGACCTCTTAGATTAAAGCCCCCATAGCAAGTTTTTGATGCTCTATGCACTTCTTTTTTGTTATTATGAATATGAATCTCTACTGCTGCTTTCAAAAAAAATATAAAAATAAATTAAGCAACTACTTAATGTTTAGGTTTGTAATATTTTTAAATTAATTTAACTTTGTGTTAGTGTGTATTTAATTTGAATTTCCTTAAATTTATTGTATTAGTTTGTATTAATAAATTTATTAAAGATATTATTTACCAATATAAAATATTATTATAAAAAAAATTTAATTACTTGTAATAAGTTGTAGTATCTTTGAGCCCGCACAGGTATGGCTTAATGGAAATTCACTTGATATGAAGTCACATATTGTAAAGAAGGTCATGAGTTCAAATCACACCCAGGTTTACTCATGTCCCATTCTTGTGGGCTGTTGTGAGGCACCTAGGGGTATAATGGTAGCAGGAATAGACTCTTGGACCCTGTATCACGCAAGTACCAGTCCAATCCTCAGTTGTCGATTACCCTAGTAAAAAACAAGTTAGAGCATATTTAGATACCTTATACAATTTATTTGTCATTTTACATGGAACATGTTCTTAAATTTTTTGATCTTTAAAAATGTTTGAAGATGTA
This sequence comes from Pseudotsuga menziesii, assembly GCA_001517045.1. Lineage (NCBI taxonomy): Eukaryota > Viridiplantae > Streptophyta > Pinopsida > Pinales > Pinaceae > Pseudotsuga > Pseudotsuga menziesii. The sequence continues at coordinate 1,250,961 of LPNX010811566.1, forward strand.
TTGTAGTGATATCTCCAATATAAATATATATATATATATATACACAACTCCGCCATATGCTACTCAATTTTATTTTTTAACATAGAAAAACTATAACTTGATTTATTATAAACGAAGTTTAAGATGCTTCTTACCAAGTCTCAATAAGGTGTCATAAATATCACACAATACACTACTTTCTAAACACAAAACAACATCATCTATGGCACATTTTAATAGCCAACTACTTCATTGCATATCCTATCCTTTGTTAGCAAAACCTTTCAGTACATTATAAGTCATTGCATCCTTCATAATTGCCAATTAAAACATTCAAAAAAATTCAAGTTCCTAGTCTTCTTATAGCACCTGTACATTATAAGTCGATGCATCCTTCATAATTAATTTCCAATTAAAACATTCATCAAGTAAATCACACTAAAAAAATTCAAGTTCCTAGACTCCTTATAGCACCTGCATCCTGTCTCAACTTTGGAAAGCCTGTCTCAATCTCCCTGCAACTCGAAAGTTATTCTTGCCACCTCCCCCATTATATATCATCTTCTATGATGCCTTATTATTTGCTTTGAAAATCCCTTCTTTGTAAACCTTCTCCAAGATGCCTTATTATGTGTAAATGACCTTCTCCAAGTCTCCTATACATTTTGACAACCACATTCTTCTATAACGTGTCGTCGAATATCATATGATACTCAATTACTAGCCATTTATCATAAATTAGATTCTTTATTCAAAACTAAAGATTTAGTTTAATTTATTAATATCAATATTGGTGAGACTCCATACTTAATTAGTTTCATTATTAATACTGTTATATATTAAATTAGTTTTGTGCATGGTTGATTAATCTATGTCCATAAACTTAATAAAAATATTATCTACAAAACTTAATGAATAATTCTAAACAAATAACAATTAACAATTATAAGACAAAAATACATTCATAATTAACATATATAAGATATCATATCCGCTTCGAAAAGAAAGTAATGAGAGTATTCAGCATCTTTTTATTACATGTCCTCATACAAAGAAGATGTGGGATCATACATATTAGGTCTATGGTCTTCCATTCATTTGGATAAGTTTATCTTTAGACCAAGCAAGTCTATGGTCTTCCATTCATTTGGAAAGGTTTATGTTTAGACCAAGCATTAGCATCATGGACTAATAATATGGCATATAAGGATCATATGGGTCTTCTAGTCATATTTATATGGGGAGTTTGGATTGCAAGGAACAAGGACAATGTTATCATATTTCTTATAGTCGCGAGTTACTACTTATTTTCGTAGATTAGTTGGTAGTCGTGAGCCTAGTCCTTACATTTGAATATGAGTTTATTGAGAGGATATCAGTGGTGGATGGTCTTTTTCTTCAATTGAGCAGTTGGATTATTTAGGAGCAACAACAGAGAGGCCACCCTTGTAACTTTAAGCCCTCTTCAAGACCTCCATTGTCATACATTTTGAGCCATGGCTCAGTGCAACAGAGCAGGTATATAGTAGAGGTATCCATGGTTTTCATTATTTTTATTGATCTATTGACTATGGTATACCTTATTATGCATTGGTGATCATGATGATTCTCAGTTATGCATTGGTTTTCAAGATTTTTCTTTAATTGAGCAACTGGATTTTTCAAGGGCAACAACCGAGAGGCCACCCTTGTAACTTTGAGCCCTCTTCATGACCTCCATTGTCATACATTTTGAGCCATGGTTAAGTGCAACAAAGCAGGCATATAGTAGAGGTATCCATGGTTTTCATGATTTTTAATGATCTATTGATTATGATATACCTTGTTATGCATTGGTGATCATGCAGTGATTCTTAGTTGTTATGATAGGATTTGGTTTTTTTTTTGGACAAAAACGAGTATGTTATAAATTAGAGCTCGGCAATGAAGCCGCTAAAAATTACAAACTGGTTTGGAAAACTAGTACTTAGACTACTACATCCAAAATTGAGAGTCACTCTAGTTAACCCAAAATCATGCCAAGGAGGGATATCAGTACTTAATAATTGATTAACATACAAATCATTTCTACCCGCAATCATGGATTTATTAACAGCATGATCCCCGGATCATTTAGCTCACAAAGGATATGAAAAAATTCAATTTGCCTAAAAGACTTAGATATGGATTTGATTCTATTAAGCAGTCTAACAAATCTTAAATTCCTAAAACAACTTTCCCCATTCATTGCTTGAATTGTTATTCGGGAATCTCCAAGGACCATGACTTCACCCACTCCTTTGTCCTTCGGCTGCTTGAGACCTTACCAAAGCCCATGTGCTTCAACCATATTATTGGAATCCTGCCCTATATTCCAATAGTATTCTAAATCAATTTTTCCTTCCAGGAAAATAACGACCCCTCCACCTCCCGCTCTTCCTGGATTTCCCTTGGAAATTCCATCAAAAAATAGTTTGAAAATCTTCCTTTCTTTCAGCCAATTCTCAAACTAGGATTTGTCAATCCTAATTTCCCAATTCTCTAACTGTTTTGAGGCCAAGGAAATTTCAGCAAAGAGGTTGAAGCTTTGAATCCAATTACTTTCATTATCTATCAACTTAGCTTTGTTGTTATGAATCTTCAGAACACTTACAATCTCACCCATTAAACTATTTACCTTGATTGCTATTTTCCATGTTGGTTGAGCTATATCTTGGAATATTCTGTGATCATCACTCAATCCAAATGCACCAACAGATGACTTTTGGGATCTTCATCCAGCAAAATCTGAAACCTTTTTTCTGATCCAGTTCTCCTTTATACATTTTGTCCCAATTGAGGAAACACGGTTGAATATTGCTCGGCATATGTATCACTACCTCCCAAGGATTCATTATTTCATTCCAAACAGAGATGGCATAGGGGCAGTCCAAAAAGAGGTGTTGAATATTTTCATTGGCTGTTGAACACAGAGAGCATCTAAAAGGACCCGCGAATCCTCTCTTCATCAGGTTGTCACCGGTGAGGATTTTACCATGCATTAAAGTCCATGAAAACAGATCCAATTTGGGTAACGTTTTACACTCCCAAATATTTTTCCAAGTTGCTGGATCTTTTGGCACGTTTGGGACAACAAAAAAATGCTTATATCCTTCGGTTGTGGTATACCTTTCGGAGGTGCTTCCCCATCCACGGCGGTCCTTTCTACTTATGGCTATCGGTGTTGATCCTGATAAATATTGAAGCAATTGAATTTTATCATCTTTGAGATCTGCAGGATAGTCAGGAAGTCGCCAACTGTCCCATCCATTTGGTGATGCTATCTCCCATGCAGAGATGTCCCATATCATTTTAACTACCTACAAGTCCAACCAAAGTTTTAGTCTTGGGAGAACTGGAGGAGAATTCCCAAGAATAGAATCCTGCCAAATGTTAATCAATTGACCATTACCAGGGATCCAATTCAGCTCTCCCTTGAATTTAGCCAGCATCTTCCTACAAAAGGAAAAGATAAGGGAGACATGATTGGTTTCATGTTCATTATCAAGACATTGAAGCCTCGGGCCTGAGAAGTATTTTCTCTTAATAAATTGACTACACCAAGATGGCTTGGAATCGACTACATTCCAGAGCAATTTAGCTCCCATAGCCATATTTTGAGTTTTCAAGTCTTTGATTTGCAGTCCTCCTTCCATCCCATGCAATTTGATTTTCTTCCAATTGATCAGAGCAAATTTTCTCCCACTACCATTGTTCCCTCCTTGTCAAAGGAAGGATCTCAACAGACCTTCAATCATTGCAATCATTTTGGAGGGGGCTAGCAAAAGAGAGCATTGATATAGGAGATAGTTGTTCAGTACAAATTTTATCAAAACCAACTTCCCTGCCAAATTTAGCGAGGCTGCTCCCCACCCTAGTATTTTATTTTTGATTTTTTCAACAAGAGGGTTCCAGGTTGAGCTTTTGGGTTTGGACTTGAAGATTGGAACCCCTAGATATTTAAAGGAGTCCCAACTAGTCACTCCTTCAATGTCCAGAGCTCAGGAAATTCCAAACATCTCCCCTGGATTAATATTCCAGCTATAGATCTAACTCTTTCGGAGGTTAATTTTGCTTCCTGAGGCTTCGCAATAGCGATCTAGATCATTCTTGAATCTTCTTGCTATAATCTGACTGGCTCCTCCAAGCAATATTGTATCATCTGCAAACTGTGCGTGATTGATATCTTTCGTACCCCGAGCCATCCTTATGCCCGGTAGATCTTGATCCCTCCTAGCTTGATCCAACCAAAAGTAAAGCACCGAGGCTTGGATTGCGTAGAGCAATGGGGAGAGTGGGAATCCTTGCCTTAGTCCTCTCGAGACTTGAAAAAAGGGGGTTGCTCTTCCATTGATAAGCAAAGTGATCCATGGTTTACTAATCCAGGCCTTGACCCATCTGACGAAGTTTGGGTCAAAACCAAATCTCAACATGACTTGATAAAGAAAAGAGTGGCAAAATCTGTCAAAAGAATTTGCTAAATCAATTTTAAACACCATTCCCTTTACACCATTCTTCAGGCTTGAGTGGATTGCCTCTTGGACTAATATGATATTGTCCCAAATTTTTCTGCCTTTTATGAATCCTCCTTGGTTCTCTGGGATGAGATAAGGTAGAATAGTTTTTAACCTTCTGGCCATAATTTTAGTGATAATTTTATATCCTATGTTGCATAAGGATATTGGTCGGAATCTATCAAAGGAAATGGCATCCTTCTTTTTTGGTTTGAGAGCCAGGAAAGCTGAGTTTGTGTTGCCTTCGATTTTATCACATCTCTGTGATTTGCTTATCATTTTAAATAAATATTTTTTAGTGATTCCCCAACATGCTTTGATAAAGTTGACATTAAACCCATCTGGGCCAAGTGCCCTGTCATCCTCCATATCATCAACGACCTCCTTGATCTCCTCCATCATGACTACCTAGTTCAGTCTATTATTATCTTTACTCTTAACAAACTTTGGAATTAGCTCCAAGAGATCAATATTAGCGATGGTAGGCTGTCTTGTGTACAACTCGTTGAATTAACTGGAGGCTTCCACTTTGATGGCTTCAAAATATTGGATAACAGAGTCATGAGCATGGATCTCTTGTACATTTTTTTTAATTCTTTCTAGCTTCAGCCTATTTATGAAAATAACTTGAATTCCGATATCCATCCCTGAGCCAGCGGCATCTTGCTTTCTGTCTCCACCATTCAGCTTCGTACCTGCAGGCCATGTGAAGCTCACTTTTCAATTTTATTTCTTTTTTAATATCTTCTTTATCAATGATTTTCATTTACATTTCAGACTGATGGATATCCAATGCTAGCATTGCTTGAACTTTCTTTTGATTTGGAGAGTCTATTGATTTTTCCCAGGCCTTTAGAGCCTTCTTCAATCTTCTTATTTTCTCTTCCCAGACTTAGAAGGGTGAGCCAAAGACCGAGACTAACCATGCATTAGTCACAATCCCCAGGAAATCCTTATGATCGACCCACAGAGGGATGAATCTAAAAGGAATCGATCTAAGATTTTTGTCATTCCTCGTCTCAAGCAAAATTGGTTTATGATCAGAGCCCCCGAAAGACAAGATTTTGGATGAAGAGTTCAGACCCAGCAGGATGAAGGATTCTTGAACTAGGAACCGATCCAATTCAGCTGCTCTATGCCCAGGGCCAAGCCTCTTATTGCTCCATGTAAACTTTCCTTTGGACGAGATAACATCTGAGAGATCCCAATCTAAGATGATCTCATCAACAAGTTCTCTAATGGGATCTCTGACCAGAGACCACCCTCTTTTTTCATCTTGGTTTAGAGTAATGTTAAGATCTCCAGCAAGGATGGCATTACCCTGCAGGTTACTCCTTTCATCTCGAAGGAGATTCCAGCAATTTTTTTTTTCAGCATAAGAATTGGGAGCATAAATATTAAAAATTCTTACCAGAGTTTTGGTTTCTTTTTGCAGAAGTAAGGTGAGGATCCAATGTGATCCATATTTGATGTCAGCAACTTCAAATTTTTGCTCATCCCAAAGGGTTCCATTGCCTCCAAAGGCTCCCCTTGAGATGATTGCGACACTTCCTCCTTTCTTCCAGAATTTTGCATTAGCCTGGAGAAATGCATCTTTCACCATCTTGGTCTCTTGGATCAGCAAGATGTCTGGCTGAGATAAAGATATTAGATCTTTCATAGCTTCTTCCTTAATTTTGTTGCCAAGACCCCTGCAGTTCCAGGAGAGAAGCTTCGTTATTTACTTTTGGTATTCGAGGGCATCCCTCTCTGGGATTTCCCTTGCTGACGGGTGTCTCTAGTATTTTTCAGCAGCTTTTCCAAAGTTAACTGGGAGCCTTGCAATTTGTCCTTATATGTGGCTTTCTCCCTCACTTCTTTTTTCGATCTCCTTCCTTTAGTTTTTTTCTTTCTTGGAGTAGTCATCCCAATCTCCCCTTCTTCCTCTTCTTCTTCTTCCGAGTCGAATTCTTCCTATGACTTCCCTTGACTTTCTCCTTCTTTTCTCACCTCTGCTCCTACATCTGAGAGGATCGGGGTGGTGAATTCTTTCTCATATTGTTCTAATAGGCCTGCTTCTGGATCCTTGGTCTCTTCATTGCTGGATTTCTCTTCTAAGGGATTTATTTCTTCTCTTGATTCATTGGTTGTGTTTGTTTCTTGAATTCCTTCCACAGGGATTATTATTTTTTCTTTATTCCCCCCACCTTTCCTCTGCATTACTCCACTATTGGTTTTGGTCTTTTTCTTTTTCACCGTTTTCCATCGTTCCTCCTTGTCTTGTAGGATTTTTGGCTTTTGGGGACAATTTCAGATGAAATGGCCCGTATTCATGACATCCTCTGCATTTGAATGGTATCTGCTCATAATCAAGTTTTTGGAAGTGATACCAATTCTTCACAATTAGTTTTAAGGATTTTGGTAACCCAGCTTCAAGATAGACCTCCACGCAAATGTAGGTGCAAGCATATTGGTCTTTAGGGATTTCCATGCCAATGTATTTCCCTAGGGCATTCCCGATTGCTTGAAGAGATTTTGGATTCCAGACGTGCATAGGTAGGTTTGGAAGCCTAATCCAAAGAGGGACAGCTTTGGGGGTGTCAGCGTCAGGATCAAAATTCGGTGTCCATCTGTTCAGGTAGAGGCCTTGCGGCCCCATGAAGTAGGGACCATTTCTGAATATAAGATCTTTGTCTTCCTTGGATTCAAAATCAAACAGGAAATATCCTCGTCCAATTGAGTAGGAAGCTACATTTTTCGAGATTAGGGGTCTCTTGTTCCTTTGAACCCAACTCTCAGTGTTTTTTGGTGAGGGCCAAAGCCCTATAAATTTCCCAATCAAAGCTCGTTCTGCAAGCGAGAGGGTTATAACCCGAATAGTGTCCTCTTGGGGAAGAGCAACTTTCAGCACATCTTCAATTTGTTTGAAAAATTTTGGAGGAGCTCCTTTAGCAGATCTCTTGCTATGAGACAATATTAGCATTTCAAATGCATCCGAGTGAGAACCCGGAGGAGGTTCTCCACCCATCGTCGCCGACAGAGAAAACTCACACTACATGCCACCTTTGAGAGAACACTGATCCAAGAAACAGATCTAGATCACGACCTAAAGCCTGCTCAGCAAGAGAAGCCATATCAGATCCCATACAGCTCCTTAAGACTCGCTCCAAGATTCACCTGCAGAGGAAGAGCATGCAGACCTTAGCTCGAGACAGAGCTCAACCTTCCATAGATCGAGATATCATGACAGAAAAATTCGAGATCAATGCAATAGAGATTTTGCATGCACGAGTAGCAACATGCAAACTATGCATGATTTCAGCTTGTAGATATCAGGACGATCTGCACCAGCCAGAAGGGCCTGCACCAGTCAGACAGGGCTGAGTACCAAGGTTCGCTATTCACCCAGCATTTACCTTATCAGAAAAATAAAATTTCATAATATTAGAGAGTAGTTATTGCTTAAAGAACTTAATCTTAGGTTCATCAATGATCGGATTTGTACTTGGGATGATATAGTGGCATTTGTGATTAGTTTCATGTACATGCTTTTGTCATAGGTAAATTGCATATCTAAAGTACAAATAAGTTCCCTCGACTTTCCTAGTTCCTTACTTAACCTTATTCTATTATCCATCTCATCCATTTGTTTTCATAATCCTTTGACTTTCACTTGAATGATGAACATGAGGACCTTTTCCTCTATGACCTCTTTGATTGGATGACCTGCATGTTTTCCCTTGGTGTCTCAGCTCTGAAGTGTGTAGCTTTGTCTATAGACCCGTTAATATTTCTTGTCTTATAGATCAAGATGATTGAGTGCAGTTAGGTAGGATTATGTCACAAGAAGTGTATCCCCTAGAGTTGAAACAAGTTCTCCCATCCTTAAAATTAGTTACTAGTTGAAAGGGTAGGTACTCCTCCTTTGTATGAGGTCAGCATATTTGCCTATAAAAATGAATTATTGTTGGCAACTCCATCGGGGCTATGGACTCTCACTGGAGACAAAGCTAAGGTCGTGGCGGTACTGTGGACCAATAGGATTCCAGGTCCAGTGCCTTTTAGTCACTCACTAACTAAAGGAAATGCAAATGCAAAGTGTGCTTAAATGATATATCCAAAGAAATGCAAAAGTGAAAGTGAAATGAAAATGCAAAATGCAAGTGAAAGTCAAATGCAATGAAATGAAAAATGTAAATATGTGAAATAAAGGGGGGATTTCTAGTTTCAAAAGGGTTCCTTCCAAGTACTTCATCCATTTATGACACACTGCACTTCCCTAGTGTTCAACATTCCATCAAATGTCACAGATGCCCCTAAATCCCCTTGTTCTCCAAAGGTGAATTGAGTCTATCCAAAATTCAACCTTCACCTTGGTCAAACGCATTACTATCTCACTCCATTCCCACCTAAGAGGGCGAGCATTGATCTATGCATTACATTCGTAATTAATTTGAACATAAGCATGCATCAAGAACTATTGTATATGTCCAATGTTGCATCGGGTAATTAACTTACTCTTGATTTTTTTTACTAACCACCATGTATTGACATAAATTAGAACTTAGTCATTTATCAATGTTTATTAGGATAAGTGCTTTAACACCTCTTGCATGCATCATTCTTGATTATATGCTCATTTTGAGTTTTGGTCAAATTTTGACCATATGTTGATTTTTGTCTTGGTCAACAGGTCAAATATGCAATGGAACCCCACTACAGGCTATCATGTTCATATCATTTCCCTTGGAGGCCAATTAGACCCCTCTAAGCATCAGGTGTAGAAGAAAAGACTTGATTCATTATTTTTATAAAAAGTTTGCAAGGGTTTTATGAAGAACAAATGATTGGGAGAGGACAGAGTGAAAATGGGGTTTGGGCGAAAAAACCAGGTGGAAGGTGGTTGGGCCCATGGAAGGTGGAGATTTAGGTGGGGCCTCAACCCCACCCAAGGTGTCATCTGAGGACATTCAGATCAGAATTATCTTGATATCGCTCACTGAAATGGGAGGAGAGGGTTTAGGTGAAAATCATAATGATCAACAAGGGAGATTTAGAAAGTGTGTGCCCCAAACATCCTAGGTCCCAGTATTGCAAATCCAGTCACCAAGTCTGAGGGATCGCATCCATTAAATGAAGGATCATGCACTGATTTGTAAATTTGTTGGAATGTTGCCTTCTAAAAAATCCCTCATTTGGTGGATAAATTCCACCTGGAAACCTAGAGGGCATTTTGAGCTACAACTCGGATCGAAGGGTTTTTTTCACAGTCAGCTTCATGAGTTTGGAAGACTGAAATAGGGTTTTGGACAGTGGCCCCTACATTTTCTATTTGGGGGGTCTCTTACTAAGAACTTGAAAGGAACGCTTTAACCCGAAAAAAAAAATAAAAAAATAAAAATGACACCAGCCTAGATAAGGATGTACTCCTTGCTGGGGGAATACTGGGACCTATAAATATTGGAATACATTGGCAACAACCTAGGTACATTTATCACAATTTTGGAGCAGATGAGAGCTAAAAGGTACATGACCTATGTGTGGATATGTGTATATATGGATCTAACAAAAGCTTTACCTGAAGCTATAGATCTATCTTGGGATGATGAGGAGTGGAGGCAATCCTTAGACTATGAGAAAATCCCTTTTCGATGTAGGAAATTCCATGATTATGGCCATCTCTTTAGAGATTACCCCGAAAACTCATCACCTCCTCAACTGTGGCTGTGCCTAGAAGTGGATGATCTAGTTTTTTCTAAGGTCCAACAAAAGAGAATGGGAGCGAGGTGATAGGAAGCTCCAGATCCCACCAAACTTCTCTGTATTACTAACAAGTTTCCAATCCTAAAAGAGACTAAGGAGAAAGAGGGCTCTCAAAACACGACAGAAGAACAAAAAGGAAACCCTTCTGCGAAATAAGCGGATTCAGAACAAGGAGAAGAGGTTCCAATGACTAACCGGATGCAAGGAATGAAAACAGAAGAAGAAGGAGATGACATGGACCTTGGGGAGCTGGATCTAGATGGAATCAAACAAGTATGTGATGGACATGGTAAAGGTTTCATTCCTCAAGAACAAGTTTCTTTATTTCACAACGCAATAATAAAAGTCAAGGCCCAGAAGCCTTTGGGGATAATGACTGGATCTCTCAAATAAAGCAGAAGGAAATTGGGTGTAAATCTAATAGATCTTGGATAGCGGAAGTAGGAGTTAAGTTAGTTGAACTAGGCCAGTTCCTTACCATCAGGGTGACCCCGAGGCTCTGATATCTTTGCCCTCATGTTTCCCAATGAATATTTTAACATGGAATATATGTGGGCTTAATAGCCCACAAAAAGTAAAAAATTTGAAGAGGAAGATTCGCATGGAGAATCCGGTGGTCTTGTTTACTCAAGAAACCAAATGCTCTTAACAACATTTGTTACAGCCAGGAAAAAAGGATTGGAGGAACTGCGTAAGTACAGGGATAGATGTGTCTGGGGTGCTAGGAGGCTTAGGTATTTTATGGGACCCGACTCGGGGCTCCATGATTGGTTTTGAAGCGTCTCACTATTCTCTTTCTTTTGATTTTCATATTGTAGGAACCTTGATTCTAGGTTTCCTAACTTATGGATATGGTCCTCACACCTCGTCTCAGAAAGAGGGTTTCATAAACTCCCTCGTGAAACTGAACCATAGGGTTGGGGGTAGACATTAGATTGTGGGTGAGGAATTCAACATGATCACCTCTCTAGAGGAAAAGAAAGAGTGACAGAGAATATTTGAAGGTAAATGTGTTATATTATGGGAGGCCATCCAAGATATGAGGTTAGTAGATATTGTCACGCGAGAGGAAATTTATATGTGGAATAAACGACAAGGAGGGAAGAGGCATATTGCATTTCACTTGGATAGGTTTCTTGTTTGAGAATACCTTCTGGACCTTGGTAGTGAGCTTTCTTCCTTGGTTCTCCCCTCTAATAGCTCGAATCATTGACCAATGTGTTTATAGCAGAGTGGTCTAGGATCCCAATTCAAAAAAACTTTTAGGTTTGAACAATTCTAGCTAAGACACCCGCACTTCAAGGACAAAGTTCATCAGTGGTGGGAAGAGGCCGGAGGGGTGGAAGGGCATAACATGTATAGGTTCTAGAGTAAGCTCAAACTCATCAAAAGTAAGATAAATAAATGTAATAAAGAGGAATTTGGGAAAATATTCAAATACAAGGCCCAATTGGATGAAAATTTGGGTTGCCTGCAAAAACAGGGGAAGAGGGATGACTTTTCCCTTGTGCTTCCTAAGGAGGAAAGGAGACTCTAGGCACAGTTGAAAGAGAGGGAGAAGTAGGAGGAGCTTATATGGAAACATAAGTAGAGGATCAAATGGCTTCAGGAGGGGGAAAGGAATACAATTTTATTTCATAGATCTACCACCCAGTATAGGGCTCTCAATCATATCCTCGGGTTAAAAAGAACAAATGGGGATTGGTTTGAAACAAGGGAAGACATCGAGAGGGAACTTATTCATCATTTCCATCATATCCTGGAAGAACCAATCCAGGATAGAAGAGTGGGAATCAATTGGATAACCTGCAATATTCCCCATCTGGTTACCGAATCCCATAATGGAAGAGGCGGTTGAACATATGGTTGCGGGTACAACCCATGTCCTTGATGGCTTCATGATTAACTTTTCCATGCTTTCCAATATCTGGTTAAGGAGGAGGTTTGGAGAATAGTGGAAGATTCTAGGAGATCCCAACATATCTTACCAACTCTCAACACCATCTTTTTTTCCCTCATTCCAAAGAAGGGGGAGGAAAACTCACCTGATCAATTTTGTACTATTGCCTTATGTAATGTTATCTACAATATTATTACTAAAGTCATTGCAAATCACTTAAAGTCGATCCTCCCTTTCATTATCTCCCTATAACAATCTAGTTTTGCGGAAAGGTGTCAAATTGTGGATGGGATCATTTTAACTCATGAGATCCTTCACTCTCTCAAATCGATTGGCACTCCTAGAATGATGTTAAAACTGGACATAGTTAAAGCTTATGATAAATTGAATTAGAAATATCTAAGAGAGGTTCTTAAGGCCTTTGGATTTTAGGAGGATTGGATTCAATGGGTTCTGAAAGTTGTCTCTTTGGCCTTTTTTTCCATCCTAAAAATGGTGTCCCTTTGGGGCATATCCGCCCCACAAGGGGAATTCGACAAGGGAATCCTTTCTCCCCTTTCATCTTTATTATTATTGTTGAGGGTTTAGGCAGACTAATAAAATCAAAGCAAGTAGAGCGAAGTATATGGGGATTCAAGGTGTTTCAAGAGGCGGAGACCCAAACCCATCAACAATTTTTGGATGATATGATGGTAATGGGCCATCCTTCAGTTCATGAGGCTATGACCGTTAAAAGATTTTTACAGGTGTCTAGGGTGGCCTCTGGATTAGAATTTAATGAATACAAATATCATGGTTTTTTCTTCCATACCCCTAGAATTATGTGGATCAGCATTTGTACAATTTTAATCTTTCGGGAGAGCTCCCTTTCAACCAAATATTGGGGTGCCCCCTTAGTGGACTCCATCGTTCGAAAGGGGTATTGGTCGGAAATTTTGGACAAAATGCAAAAGCGTATGGCTAGTTGGACGTTGCGACCTTTGAACCTGGAAATCCATTTAATCCTAGTAAAGTTGCTTCTTCAGGCCATGCCCATTTATTCATTTTCCAGTATGGCGGCTCCGAAGGCCATTTTGAAAGAAATATGGAATACCTAGCGAATATTCATTTGGAGTGGAGGAGTGGACTAGAGAAAATGGGCCTTGGTCAAGTGGGGCATGATATGTTCTCCCAAAAATCACGGGGATTAGGATTACGAGATTCACATGCAATGAATTTGATCAGTGGGGCAAAATTATGGTGGCAATGGGTCGCGCATGAGCAGGAACCCTAGACCAAAGTCTGGCACTACAAGTATGTTGGAGGATCAGAGAAGCGCAAACTCATTCGTTTCGCTGAACAAAAGTAGGGATCCCATATTTAGAATTCGGCCTGGAAGGGCGGGAGGTTAATTAAGGAAAATAGATTATGGGAGGTTCAGAATGGGGAATTAGCACTTTTTGGAGGATGCTTGGCAAAAGATCCCGTAGTTGGATGCCAAACTTGACACTCCAATTATTAACTAGAACTGCAAAGATCATCAATTAGTAAGAGTTAAATATTTTTGGGAAAGAGAGGTAGACTCGATGGGCTTTAGAAGATGGAATCCAAGGTCTCTATTTGAACAATTAGGAAACATGGACAAGATTGTAATAGTAATGGAGGCTCTTCAATATCATTTCATCCGCCTAAATGATAGATGTGATAAATTCATGTGTGGAATGTCTCCCAAAGGTTCCTTCTCCATCCAGAAAGCCTACAACATAGAAGGTGGGTTTTATTAAGGCCATGAATGACCAAACTTGGAGAATCTGTGGAAGGAAAAGTTATGGCACAAGATCTCAACTTTTCTTTGGTTATTATTACAGAGAATAATTATAACAGGAGAAAACTTGGAGAAAAGAGGGTTGTAAGGGCCTTACCACTGTTGTTTATGCAAACAGAGTGTGGAAACGTTGGACCATCTATTGTATAGTTATTTGTTCTCTAGCTTGCTATAGGACAAAGGCACTTCTATATTTCATCGTTCTGGTAGAAGCAGGGGGAGACGGGATCTCACTGTGAAAACTTAGTCGCATAACTCTTTTTCAAATGTGATTGTCAACTGGATCTGGTGCATCTTCCCAAGATTTGTGGTGTGGGAAACCTGGAAAGAACACAAACAACATATTTTCAAGGATGTCTCGTATACCATAAACAGAGTGTGGGAGGCCATCCAACTGGCGATCTTAGAAACAATTTGGTTGGGATCCTGAACGAAAGTGAATTGGAAATCCCAGGGGATAGAGAGCCTCATATTGAAGAATTAGGGCACTGAGGGGCCTATTCATTATTGGGGTCAACCCAAGAAACTTCCCCTTGGTGGATCTAGCCTGAAGGGTTGGGAGCCTCCTACGCCAGGTTTTTTCAAGTTGAACTTTGATAGTGCCTCTAAGGGAAAGCCTGGGAAGGCAAGATTTGGTGGAATTATTAGGGACCATGAGGGGGTGATGAAAGCATTTCTCTAGGGCAGCCTCGGTCACATAACCAACAATGTTGCAGAGCTGGAAGGTCTCATTCAAGGGCTTGGGGTTACTCAGTAGCAGGGCTAGTTCCCCTTAGTGGTTGAAGGCGACTCTCAAGTGGTTATTAGAATGGTGGAGTGAATACGCAATGACATGTCTTACTCTAAGGTCTAGTCGAGTTGGCATCTATATAACAGGTTGGAGTGGGTAAAAGAATTGGTAAGGAGGATGCATGGATAATTTTTTAACCACGTAAGGCGCGGAGGAAACAAGGTGGAGGACACCCTTGCTAATGTGGGTACGAAGGTCCGTCAAATGATTGTTGGTAATGTATGGGAGGATTTTCCTAACGAGACACTTGGAGCGGCGTGTAGGTCACAAGTGTCCATAGACATAGTTAGTTAAGCGGTTGGTGTCATGCAACAACTCATGCTGGCCCATAGGTGAGCCAAGTGTTTGTAGTCTAATCTGTATGATGAAGTGGCATTCCGGTGGGACGAGACATACCCCTTTAAACCTCATGAATAGTTTTGTGTGTGGAGTCATTGCTCTCATGTTATCCATGAGATGGGCTATCAATGTGGGGGGTGGCAAATGTCATCCATTATGGGAAGAATTTATGGTAGGAAAGAACCAATAGATGATTGAGCTCAGTCACAGTACTCAAGAAACCATTGCACAGTTCTCTTTCCCTATTTTTGGTTATGAGGTGGTGGATTTTATTGATAATTGTCTTGCGAGTTGAACGAATCATGGAGCAAGGGAATTCCATGGTGGGGGGAAGCAAAGGTAAGGGGACTCACTGGTCCAGGTCCAATCATCCCCTGGGATTCCACAAACATGTCACATGGGATTAGAAGAGGAGGCATGGAAAGCCAAGTACTTTCAACTTGGTTTACCTTCTAAGGTACAAGCTTGAATTGGTGGTATTGAGGAGCGCCTCTGGACGTGACTGGATGACGATACCCTTTATTATGAAATCAAGAGGATTGAAGATTGGGTCATGGACCTTGGGAATAATGCATCCTGTCTCGGGCTTTATGAAAGAACTGTCGCTCTATTTTAGGCGATGAAAAACCTCATCGGCCATGTTATGTGGGAGCGCCTGGATAAAGAAGAGGGGGATGCTACTCTAGTCGCCTGTTGGAAGGCTCATCACATGGAGACTATCCTTCTTAATGCAAATATGGACATGGTTCTGGAGGCTCTGGGGATTCATCTGGGTGGGACGTCAACACAAGCGACTTGTCTCTCTGGATCCTTATGTCATGTATGTCTATTTAGGGATTATGTTGTGGTTTTTTTAGTATGCCATTTAAGGAAAGTGGTCTCACCAGTGTTACGTTATTGGGCGGGTTAACAGGTTCCTTTGTTTTGTTCTATTGTGTAATGGGTGTCTCTAGGGGATGGAAGGTTTAGAAGATTGTTCTGTTTGTCTATGGGTATTTGAAGTATCAACGGATCTTTGGTTCTCTGTAGTAATGCAGATATGGAAGCTATGTAACTATTTGTATGATAATATAAATTCTCTTTCTTACATAAAAAAGTTTGCAAGAAAAAAGTAAGCCTATTTTTAATTTTAAAAACTTGGAGTTTGCTTCACAGAGATCATGATGGATTGGATGGAGGCGTATGAGTTGTGGATCTTAGTATTTTTTAGGTTTCCTGATCCATCTGTGCATTCATATTTTATTTATGATCAAGGAAAGATCTGTATATGGGCAAATTGAATATATATTATAGTTTATAGCTAAAAATTAAAAATTGAAAGATGACCATGACTTGAGATGTATGACTTGGGACTAATGAATGGTAAAAAGTGACCCGGGTTATAATGTTATGGCCCCCTAGTGGACATTGACCACTTTTCTTAGCATATTATTTTGTTATCATGTCATGTGCTTCATTTCCCCATGAGGGAGGCGTTGTTCTCCCTAAGAGGACACATTTATCTATTGGTGACTTGTATATTGAGCTAGTTATTGATGTAAAAGTGGATCTTGGTTCCCTAGGGGTGAATTAAGCGCCCTAGGATGTTATTTGTTATATCTTACATGTGTATCATTCATTGTATATCGGGCTTAAGAGGTAAATCACCCCCCTCACTTAGATTTTTCTAGCTTGATGCATGAGATAAAGTGAGATTAAATCTCCACCATTGGTTATTTCATTATATCTTTTAATCTCAATCGTCATTCAAAAATTCGATTAAGGATTTGAATCCTCTCTTAAGCTATAAAAGATCAGCCCCTCATTTGTAAAGGACTATTGGCTCTCAGAGAAAATATTAAAAATATTTTTGTGGTACATTTCTCTTGTGATTGGGATGATGGATCGATTGTATGTCTTACTAAGCCTCTTCTACGACTATATTTGAGCTTCTCTTCTTCCATAAATTTTTCTTGTGGTGATTTCTTCTTGCAAGGAAAAAGGAGGGCAATTTTGCTTTGGGCGACTTGGAGATCGACTTGCTCTTTAACAAGGGGTTTTATTTATGAATGAGATATTTTTGCTACTGCCATTTATGTTTTGTTATATTCCTCTTGTATCATATGCATGCTATTCAATTTGCAAAAATACAAGTTTATTTTAGTTAATGTAATTGATCTCTCTAATATTTTTCTTATGGATTTGTAGGTTGGATCTCACTGGATCTACAATAACAACTTGGTTGGAGAAGAATACGAGCTCTATTTTGGGACGTTAGGAAAGGGGGACAAACTCTATGTATATCTCTAGATTAAGGTACGTACCCAAATCATTTTTTTATCAAACCCTTTGGATCCATTTTGTCATTAAATAATTAAAATAAAATCTCTTAAAAAAATTATTGAGCACATGCTTGGATTTTTTGGGCTCTTGGCCTCTTGGGTATTTTTCTTAGCATGTTTTGGAGCAAATCTATGCCCTATGCATCAGATTTTAGGGACTACATCAACCCAAGAAGCAAGGTACTCGTCTCTACCCTTTTCGCCCTATCTGGTTTTTTTTTCTTGGCATGTGTTCAATCTTGCTTGTTGAGTGTTGAATGTTTGATCATTGGTACATAGCAAGTGAATCTTGTGACTAGGGGATTATCTCAATATCAATTCATCTCTTACCTATGTTTTTTTGTTTGTTGGCAAAGTGGTGGAACCCCCCTGACTAGCAAGGTTTCCATTGGCTAATAAACCACGAACCAGAGGGCATCTAAGCCGTCAAAATCACCCAGGGATAACACCCAGCCTGAACCACACCAACCCTTAACATGGTTGGATTTTTTGGTATCCGAAGGGATTAAAACCGACGACCTTTCAGCTTAGGGAGCGTCTTAACTATACCCCGCCACCAACTATTCTACATCTCGTGGATCATCTCTTACCTATGCTAATCTCCAATTGATTTGATCATTTCACAAAGGGTAGCAATTTGGATATTTCATACCCTTGCTCCATCCTCCTAGATCTCCATAAGCTAATATTTAAAATTCCTTGAATTTGATTGCATTTGAGTCATCTAGCTAAATCCCTTACCAATCCACCCAAATATAACTCAATAGTCATTTATTCGAGTCTATGAATCATCCCTTAGGACACTCTTCATTTTCTAATTGCCATAACTTTTACAAGTATCTTGTAGCAAAAAGGGGTTAGGCATATAAGTCCAACTTTGGACACCTCCCATGGCTAGTTTAGTTCACTTTATGTGGATTAAGAAGCCTAAAGAGAGAAAAGTTATCCAGAGTGACAACCTATATCACCTTAGGGGGATAGTCTTTCTTGAGCATCACAGTCTTGGTGACCATCATTCTTTCTCGTCCTGGATAGGATCACTTATTTGGGTCACTACAAAAATTGGGATAACAAGTACATTTGAGGATCTTTATATATCACCTTTTGTATATGCTTCCAAAGGTTTGGCAGTCCTCGACCATTATCCAAAAATGGACAAGACTCCCAAAGTTAGCGGGATAATGGAAGAACAAATTGATAGATTGATTCCTTGGCTTTATTTTGATGATGCTTCTCAAGGGAACTCAACAATGGGGTTGTTGGTGTAATTCTCTTCCTAAATGATCTTCATTGGATCAAATTTGTTGTTGGGTTTGGAACAAGTGCTAACAATAGAGTTGAACTAGTGGCTCTATTGTTGTCATTGTCCTTGGCCCTTGCGATGTGTGTCTGAAACCTCTAAGTTTTTTGGGACACAAAAATTGTTATAGATTGGATGAAGGAGAGAAGGCACCCCAAAACACACTCTTAATTCATATTTATGAAGAGATCATCAAGATGAGGGATCATATGCAAAATGTCAGTTTTGAGCACATATATAGGGAAAGAAACAACCAAGAAAATCATTTGTCGAATGCTAACTTGCATGTGGGTGAAGGTCAGTGGCTCAAATGGAAATAAAACGACAAAAAAATAGTTTTTGATCCAAGTATTTTTCAAGGCTATACTCTTCTTTGGTTGTCCTTTATATTAGTCCCATTGAGATAGTTTTTTTATGATGTTTAAAATAAAAGTTTTGAAAACACGGACTCACATGTATCTCTAAATTTGTCATAAAGAATTATAATCCTAAATTTATATTTACCTCATATCTATGTATGTAATAATTTTGAATCAATACAATGTAACATATTTTAATACAAATATCTTGCAATTTTTTTTAAACAAAAAAAATTTAAATATTTACTAAAGAAAAAATTAAAATACATTATGATACACACATCATTATTAACATACAAAATATATACATCATACACTTTTAAACATATATTACCTTAACAATAACATTATCTTTATCATATCTTTATTTTGAGATTTCGTTGTTCCAAAAAAGATCTTATTATCTATTCTTAAAAATAAAAACATTAAAATCATTCACACACTTTATCCTTAACCCAACAATCATGTTACTTTATACTTAAACCAAATAATCATGTTACTTAAAATGTAAGTTGTCCTCACAAAAGCAAATGTTCCTAAAGAACATCGAAGTGATACAAAACTTATTCATGTGAATCTGTACCTTCATTATAATTTATTATTAGTTTTATAATTATTCATTATAATTTAATTAGTTTTATGATTATTCAATATAATTTAATTAGTTTTCATTGTAATTTATTATTAGTTTTATAATTATTCATTATAATTTAATTAGTTTTATGATTATTCATTATAGTTTTATGATTTTTTATTCATTTTCAGATTTTAAAATTAAATATAAAATTTACATTTTTAAAATATCTAATACATAACAAACTATATTGATGCAATGGGATTTAAAGTTTGATTGTCATTTTCAATCAAATTTTAAGTGATTGTCTTTTTCAATCAAATTTATAGAATGTTTAGTGAGGAAGTGGAGAGGTTATTTAAACGAGCCGTTTAGATTATTAAGGGATTTATGTTTTTTCAAGAATTTTTGGAGGGGTCCATAGTTTATGAAGGTTCTGTAGATCTTTTATTTATTTATAAGATTGTGCTTAGTATAGTTTTTAGATGGGGAATGTCAGTGTGTTTTGAGATTCGCGAGGAGATATTGAGGAACTATGTTTTGGGAATATATCTTGAAAGTTTTGGTTATTTGTAAAGTGCCCAGCCTAATGGGATACAATTTGGTTGATAGTCTTGTCTTGTTTGCTTCTCAATCCTAGAGGTTTGAAAGATGAAGATGGATAGTATATGTAAACTCTTTTTTCTTTGATTCTCATGAATAACAATAATAATAATAAAATTCTTTTGAAAAAAGAAAAAGAAAATTAGATTAGTTTTAGATCATTTTGCAACATGGATAAATATTAATCACTAAATAGGGACATTCACAACATGCTTATGGGTGTTTGTTTTTATAATCATTTAAATGAGACCGAAGTTGAAATTTGCTTAGTTGCAATTATAACCTCATATTCAATGGTGTTTAAGTGAGACACGTATATAAAAGACTATTATCTTAAACTAACTTCCACTATAAGAGAAAACGTATTATACCAAGAACAAATGACCTAAAGCATTAATACATGTGACTACCTAAAGCATCAACACCTATGATTATAATGGCAAGTGATCTTCAAAGAATACAACAACTAAAGTAGAGA
The DNA here is from genome assembly GCA_001517045.1 of Pseudotsuga menziesii. Lineage (NCBI taxonomy): Eukaryota > Viridiplantae > Streptophyta > Pinopsida > Pinales > Pinaceae > Pseudotsuga > Pseudotsuga menziesii. The sequence continues at coordinate 1,271,682 of LPNX010811566.1, forward strand.
AAGCAAAAATGCACTAAGTTAAAGAATACGAGGAGGATCATCCTCTTCTTTATGTTCCGATACCTAAAGCACACCTTGTTTCCCCAATGTAGTTGGTTTAGATAGTTCATTAATGATTTTGTCAATTTGTCTTTGTATTTTTACATGAGAGAAAAAAGTATCTTCAAATTGAGTTGCAACAAATTGTATTTAACTACATAAGAACTTCTGAGAAATGTTTTGCATTCTAAAGGCTTCTTTAATCCATTTAATCACTAGTTTGGCGTTCACAAACACATATAACCTAAATACGCTAGTTCTAAAACAACCTTTGGAATATTTAATAAAGAATCGATTGTTATCTAGTTCTTTATTCCTCTACCGAAACCTAACTTAAAGGTTTGACAAAATAAATCTCCAAAGTATCAATCTTCTTCTCTTGGTAGTGAGTTTAAAATAAGCCTATTTTTTGGAAATCTACTTCTCTCATATCTGCACAGAACTCAATGTCAAAGTTGATGCTCTCTCCAAGGCTGGAAGGTTGGTACTTGAGGGCCATGTCTTTATTGAAGAGCGTTTGGAGGATCAAATTATAGTAATTGTTCAACTCTTTTTTTTAGTATCAATTCTAAATATTATGATAAGGCTTGGGTGCATAATTTGTTTCTACAAGATATTTTGCCTTGCTGATCCATTCTAGCTTTGATAGTGACATAAAGACTTTGGATGTTGCTTAATTTTTGTTTGGAATAAAAAGACTTCCACACATTGTAATTTTAGACATGTAATTGAACTAATATATTGTAATGGTCAATTATTAAAATTATATTTTAATCTATTAAAATTAAAACAGAGATCTACAACTCCTCTTTTAAATTGATACCAATGCCTTTGTGCACTTGAAGCATGCATTTTTCATTCTCACTTAAATATAAAATGCATTCTTATGTGAGAAAAAAAACTTAAGCATTTGCCATTAAGATACAATATTCATTAAAAATCCTAATATTTAAATTTATACATCATGTTTTTTAAAGCTTAAAGCTTTTAATTTTTATGTTTTAAAATTAAATATATATTTTTATAAATATATTTAATTTTATAAAAACACCATTGAATTCATTAGTTTTATTATAATTAATTGGTAAAACAACACTGAATTAGTTATTTTTAATATTATTAATATGTAAAATAGACTATTTTCACTATTATTAACATGTAAAATTTTATTTGTTTAATTATTTTATTATGTTTTTAGGTTGTAGGCGTTTTTCTCTATAAAGTTTCTTCAAAAAACACTATTCATTTCGTCATCTATCCTACCAACCGTATTTCACCATGCGTTTTTTATTGTCCATTTATTACATGCCATGTGTTTGTTGTGTCCTTGAAGTTTCAATGGAAAATGACGTCGCGACGAACCATCCACCATGACTGTAGATGCAACACACAATGGATTCCTGAGACAGTAGTTCTACTCACAATCATGAATGCCCAAGTAGTATATGTCTGACTTTGATTCCGATTCTAGAGGATAAGAGAAGAATCCTGCTTTGGTTAATACACCCTACAAGGTCCTGCTATTTTATGCACCCTTGGGTGGAATCCTTGAGATCTATGGGAACAAAATATGCAGATGGACATATGCAATAAGGGCTTGTTTCATTGTAAACACACACCCCAAAGTTCCCACACCATCCATACACTTGGCATTGGTCTTATGTAGCACTCCATCCAAGTTGCCATGTTCTAGATTTTTTAACCAACCCATAGGACCTCAAATTCCCATTTGATTCAAGCCTGATCCTTCACAATGTGATAGAAGAATCAGTGTAATCGTTGTTGTATGCAGTCCAGAGCTAACCACCATAAGAGTTGGAGAGTGTAAAAATCCCTTGGTTGTAGAGATATGCTCTGGAACCATTTAGGGCACCCTGAGTCCAGTATGTGGTGTTGTTCCTCCATTTCAATGTGAAGTTTCCATGGGGGTCCATAGTGAATGAATAAGGATAGGCATGGAGGCTTTGTCCCACACTGAAATTATGATCAACCAAGAGGGTATCAATAGGATTGGAAAAGCTCTCCCAAACACTGCATGGAAATAGAGACTATGCTTTGGTTCACAGTATTAGTCTGCCACATCACGGTGTTTGTTCCATTGCGCAATACAAGGTTGCCATCAATCTGGAAATCAAAGGAAGCTTTGTCATCCACTATGATGCCACCTTTCTCACCTGCACTCCACACCAAAGTTTTGTCTTCACTGTTAGTGATTGGACAAGAAATGTCCATAAGATACAATCCATCCTTTCCATCTGGGTGAAATCCAAAGCTGAAGCTACCACTTGGGGATTTCCAGAACTGTTGTTGCCAGGAGTAGGAAGCCAAAGAAGGCCCAAGGTTGGATCCTGGCTTCACTGCTCCATCTGCAACAACCATACATTGAATAACAATAATATATATTACATATATTGGAATTAACATAATTTTTTGACATTGTTACCCTGATTACAAACAATACAATCGCTAACAGGTAACAAGTGATAAGTGAGCCACATAGAGAACATGGACGCCTAATAAATATGGAGTCAACCTTTGCAAATTTAAAATTTCTACATTCCAACTACAACCAGGTAATAGAAAACCAATAAGCAACTGCAATTAGGACTGGACATATCATCTAGATACAAATAGTCAGTAAGCAAAACTTCTAATTCAAATAGATATTCAGATTATGAATAGTGGAACTGTGTAACTATTAACTAGAAAGTGGTAAGCCATTATGAGATCATGGGTGTCTGAAAATATGAACAGACAACCAGGAAACTAGAGTGAGAACGTAGTTGTATAATAAACAAGTTAAATCTGATTCTAAACTAAACTAACTAAAAATCAAAATCCAACAAGCCTAACCCTGCTTCTCTGACAAGATATATGGCTTTTTATTATTTCTTTTAGTGCGAATTGACTATTCCTTGTCGAAATCTCGTTCCATTTACTGATGGCTTAATCATAAACTTCCTTTGGTGTAGATATCTTTCCTACACGAAAAAGATGTTATAATGGCATTTACGTTGACATGCTACTAACTCTTCACGAACTGCTTTATGCAATAAATCTTTTATCACATACAATAACTTTCTATACGAACTATATAATTCTAAATACGAGTCTTAAATAATCTATTATTTAACTTCTAAAAAATACAGTAAGTCCTTTGTCATCGTAGTGACTCCATCTGATCTTTAAAGTTGTTTATTTAAACTATAGTCCTCCAAAGGTAAAACTTTGAAAATGTGCTAGAAATTATTATTTTTAAAAGATTAAATTAATATTACTTAAGGATTTAGTCAAACTTCAAAGCTACAAATGTCCCAGGTTATGATCTGAAATCCACGAATACTAAATTACAATTCTTTTTCGACAGATTGTGAACCAAATTGAAGAGATCTTGTTGACTGGCGTATCCTTCTTACATTCTAAAATGAAAGATTAAATTGAAGTAGTGTATATAAATGTTTGTGAATGATATGATTTTTTTAACTTTTGTGTTGCATGCAATAATGATTAAAAGAATGTAATGTTCTTATTGTGTAGGTAATGTCTTTTATTATTTATATGGGGATGCAAAATTATTTATAACAATCAAGTAATTTGATTTTACAAAAAAAAAAGTAATTACTCTGATAATGAAAAAATGAGTAAGCATAAACGCAATTGCACAGACAGATCTATGTAGATACAAGCTCAATATAGGCATGTTACTAAATGCAGAAACATGCTCCCACAAAATGAATAAAAAAACAAATCGCTACAATTGAACTGGAATAAACCTATGCATCTAAAAAATGTACAATAAACTAACATATATCCTTTAGAGTTTATAAACTAAATTTAATTTGGCAAATTACATTTATTGATAGCTTGGGTTTGCCAACTTTTATTAGACATTGTCCATTTTTACCTATATTAGCTATTAAGCGATAGTAAATTATGTCATATCACCACCCACCTCTCTCATGTTATACATCAATTCTTTGAATTCCAACTTTGTTTTTCACTCCAAGAAGTTGTTAATATTGTTGATACAGAGGAAAAATAAAAATCGAGGATTGTTCCACATGAATCCATGCAGAGGGATGTGTGTATTTGTTTGACATATTAATGAGTTGTTCCATTTTTAATTGCTTGAGAAAAATCTATTGGAAACAACAATTATGAACAGTTTGCACAATTAAACTCTGAAATTGAAACTAAACATATAGCAATTCAAAGCATATCCCCAAGATAAATCCAGCGTCAAATATCCCCAACATAACTTATTTTTTGTTTTAAGACCATTAAAGAGATTTTATAAATTAATGGATTAGAATGTAATGACTTAATTTAAGAATTTCAAGGATAAAAATTCCCAGAAATTGTTTGAGGTTATTAAATTGCATTGAGGAATAAGCATTGAGTTTATAAAATTTCCCAAAAATCCACCCACAGGTTAGGAAAAACCCTTCACCCGATATTTATTATGGTCCTTGACAAAGAAAGTACATATTAGCGAATAGAGGAATATATATTAATTTTAATACCTCCTAGAGCTCTCTCTTGACATTTTCCAGACCCCCAATATCCTCCTAGAAAACATTTGGCACCTCCACAACCTGATAAATTATATGTTTAACGTCAGTGGAGATATATATCATGTTTCACATAAAAGCAAATGAAAGGAAAACAACAAATCTTGCTCAGGCTTTGTCTACATATAATATATCCAAGTTTATAACTATTCACAGTCTCGCGGAGGGCAGAGAGGTTTCTAGTGCCCAAATCATTCCTCAAGTGCTCATTTCTAACAGCCATAGAATTCAAAATTTCAATGTCACTTGTTTCATCATCCAAATCAATTACGTCCATTTTTTCTCTAATACACTGTAGTGCAGCCTCAGTGCAAAGAGATGCAAGGTCTTCCCTCACTTGTCCATGTGTATTCTTCGCAAAATGTTCAAGGTCAACCTATAATCTGGCAATAACATTGATTTTATGTCATGTGGATGAAGAGAGCACAAGAGAAAGAAAGGAATATGTTAGGATTCACGAGTTTACCTCTTCAATAAGATTCATATTCTTTCTGTGAATGCAAAGAACCTCCAATCGACCATCTTCATCTGGAACCCCAATTTCAATTTCTTGATCAAACCTACCTAATATTATAAGCACTGGATCAATGTTGTTGGGCCTATTTGTTGCTCCCATCACATTCACATGAGCTCGAGATTTGAAGCCATCCATCAATGTCAAGAGTTGAGATACAACGCGTCTCTCTAATTCACCATTTGTTTTCTCCCTCTTTGGAGCTATGGAGTCAATCTCATTGATGAAAATGATGGAGGGAGCATTGTCCTCTGCTTCTTTAAAAGCCTTTATGAGATTTCTCTCACTCTCTCCAACCATTTTTTACATAATTTCAAGACCATTAATTAAGAAAAAGAAAGATCCATTCTCATTTGCAACTGACTTTCCAATCAAGGTTTTTCCTGAAATAGGAGGACCATTAAGCAAAACACCCTTCAGAGGCTTCACACCAATATCTTTGAAAGATGCGGATGTAGTAAGCTGCCGATAGACCAAGAGGTAAACTATGAACATGTGAGGCCGCAAACATATGTGGATTTCCAAAATATTTGTGTGGAGTAATTTAAGTTGGCACAAATATATGAGTGTTCTCATCCCTAAATCGTATGATGAGGACAAGCTGAGGAGTCTATAAGGTATGAAACTTTGCGAACACGACACCCAATTGGGTCAGAAACCTCGTGAAATAAGGAACGTGTTAATATTTTATTTAAAACAACAACCCACATTTTTTTGAAAAAACATGGCACGTTCTTATTCGGTGGAGGGAAGATGAAATGGGAAACTGGGATGGATCTCTGGGCTTCTTCCTGCATGGAAAGGAAAGAGAAAAGGACTATTTTTATCCCGGTTCTCTGAAACCTACAAGCGAGGATTGTAATGTGCTTATGCTTGAGGTAGAACCAAATCGACAATCTATTGCGACAAGAGATCCATATATGGCATTGGATGAAGGGACACACTACTTATGCTCAGAGAATGGGGCATTAAGGGAAGATTTAGAAAAACATCCAGAGCATGATAAAGGATCTAGCTGCGATAGAGGAGCAAGGAGGCTGAGCCAAATCAATTTGTTCGCCTAGGTTTTGGAGATAGGCATCGATTACTGAAATTTGTTTCCCATTGAGTGCGCTCAAAGCTACCTCCATTTGCTAGCGGTCCTTTGTATCTCAGAGTAGGTCATGCCACTTCCGATCAAGTGAATGTTTCTACAACAGATAAGGAAAGTATACAAAAAGAATTGTTGTTGGTTTCAAAATGCCGAACTAGATGAGATGAGATATAAGTTGCTTTGTCTTTAAATTAACCAAACAAGAAAGATATTTATATCTATGAGGCTATAGGAACTGAGAAAGAGCTTGAGAATGGATACTCTAAAGACTTTGGAATCGGTTTTATGGTCTATTAGTTGAAAAGGACCCTGAGGGTTATTTTACTAGTGGATTATTGATGGATTATTTTACTTCATTTGCAAATAACGTGGGAAGGATGCACTTTATACCCATTAAAAAGAATTGGGAGACAGTTGCCACCTTCCCTTGAAGTCCCTTGAAGAGTTCGCCCATGTCCCTTGTTACATGTGAATTGTTTGAGAGATGGCTAATAACTAAAATGCATCCATGGGAGAAGTTTTTACATACAATTTGAATGATTAGGAGACAAAGATTTGGTACGAGAGGCATATTATTTTCACTATCTATTTAATAGCAAACATGACCATTGTCGGTTTGCACATATAATTGATAAATAAATTTCTACATGACCCATAATATATATAACTAAAAACAACATTTTTTATTTCTTCTAGGGACTATAATTCCTACCTTAAAAAATATTTATAAATTTTATGATGTCATGGACAATATTCAAACCCTTTTTAGAAAGAAATATTTTTTATATTTTGAAGATAGACTTTGGGGTTAAGCAACTCACAAAAGGGAAAGGTAAGGACATCAAGGGATAACAAGTAGAAATTTAAAAAATTAGTGGACCTATTATCATCCCTCACATCCACATGTTCTTCAATTTAGTAACCAAACAAGGTTTCCCTAAACATTGGACTTAAATCCACATCATTCCCCAAGGTTTACCTTACTATGTTTTATATAAAACTTAATCTATACAAGGAAAATCCAAAGAAGAACTTGTAAATTTAGAGGATACATTGAAGGACAACCTGATAAGAAATTTGAACACTCCCAATTTCTGAGCATAATATTTTTTCATCCTAGCAGAATGATAACGAAGTTAATTTCATTAAGAAACATAATATTTGAAATGGTTTTATCATTCAAAACTCGAAACTATAGTTTTGTATGTCAAATCCATCACAATTTTACAATATTTGTATATCAGACTAAGTCTGACTCAAGGAATGCAATTAGGGTTCTCTGTTTCATGTCCAAAATATTAATCACTTCATTGTTTACAAGAGTACGCTTAATTACTATCCAAATTACAAGAAATTTTGTGTATTTTATTTAAAAAATCAAATTGATGACTCCTTATGTCAACCACTAAATCAAAGTACAATAGATTTTTCATTTTATTATTTAAACAATTTATTACTTAGAGTTGCTTATGTTATAAATGTTAAAAGGAAGACATAATAATATACCAAAATGCTTCAATAGTATGATAAGGAGGGTCTTAGTATATATAGGGAACTTTAGAACAAGGTTATCCCCATGTTTTAAATAGAATCTAGTATTAATCCAAAGGTTGCACTTTGGATAATTAAGTGGATACCAGTGGCATGTGGCATTCAGTGGTTAATCCAATACGGTTTGTACAACGGTTACTGTATTAGGAAAATTTCGTTTGTATAAGTAGCACTTGGCATGTAGAATTCAACCAAATGCAAACTATCATAAAAATAATAATAATAAATTAGTACACATTGAATACAGCTTTAATAGTAGATTTTTATCCCTATCCTCTACTCATCTCAAAGCAAAGAAGACAAGACAAATCACAAACAGGAAATTCCACTGACCATACATGTAAATAGTAGTGGGTTTGACCAAATACAACCCATGTCTATATTTGTGTCGACAAAGAACAACTCGTAAGTGTCTCTCTCTTCACAATTAGACAATGAGTTTCGAATATGTATTCAGAATAGAAAGAATATATATA
>LPNX010811566.1:1279940-1296448 GCA_001517045.1 Pseudotsuga menziesii
ACATTGACGATATTGAGAAAGGAGTTGCCTCGATGTTCTTAAGATGGATGGTGTAGAAGCATATCCACCCAATCTTAGATTCTATATTAAGATTCTTGTGTAGTTTCCTTGATGTTCTTTAGTCTGGTGGGTAGAAGCATATCCACCAGATATTTGTATATGAAAATTATTGAGGACTTTCCCATTCACCGAAAGGCTATGATTCCTTTCCTTGTATGACACACTGCCATTGTGGTCCTCAATCTGGATGATTTTTATTGTTGTTCAAGGCCTTAGAGACTAGTTGTGTGAATTCCAAGTCTACTGAGTTGCAAATCACACCATCAAAGAGAATCTAATCCAACCTTTGTACAAACTACATCATGATCTAAAGAATTTTAAGAAATTAGATTAAGTCTCCTCTGGGCAATATCCGTTCATTTTATGATGGTTTCGAATGGCTTGCCCATAATGAACTTTAAATTGTTCTTCCTTGAAATCTAATATCATACAAAATTAATATCCCATATATCATGGCTTTCCATCTTCAAGAAAAGAAAAATGACAAAGACACATTTTGAAATTATAAGGTATCTTATAAAGGTCTATTATTATTGAATAGCAAAAGATAAATGTTTCAATCAATTAGAGTGTTAAAGTTGTTAAGATTAATCATTGAGTATATATATAATAATGATAAGAAGTTATATCCATATACTTCTCATAAAAACTGTTTCCAATCCACACAATTTCATGTGCAACACTTTTGAATATGTGTGCAAGAATACTTGTTGGTTTTGGGCATTTTGGACAATGCAGACTTCATTCCCAGGATTGAAAATAAAGGGAGGGAGAGGTCAATGGCGTCGTTGCAACTATCCTCCTAGGGCCTTTTATTTTCAATTCTTAATGTTATTCTCAAAATGGTATTAAGTCAAATCAAAGTAACTTTGATTCACTAACAAGTGCTCGAATCTCATCAACGATAGAGGCTAAAATTATCCTATTTTTAGTGCAAACACTCCAGTTGCCCATTAAAAAAATATTTGACATAACTTTAGCAAGTAACAAAGACGCTATACAAAACTAAAGAAAATCCCAAATAGGAATGCAGTTGAGGCTACTAAAAACCTATACCAATCGTGAAGTCTTACTTGAAAGCGAAATCTATGGATTCATTCAAAGGGAACGCCCCTTTATATCGGTGATTTCCATCTTTCCATGGTTTCTAAGGGACGTTCGCGGCACCGACATGTGATAAAGGGGGTTAAGAGGGCACAACATCAATGACATATTGGTGCAACACACTGTCCTGGTTTCTAGTGATGAGGGAGGAGAACCGTTGGAACATTGGTCCAAATGGCAGGGATCCTGCAAAAATCAAACTAAATTGAAAATAAATCTACAGATTTTTAATGAAAATTGCATAGCTTCTTATAAGCAAGTGGCCGAGCAATATCATCAACATCCACAATGTCAAAGACATTAAATAATGCTGACATGTATAGTCTACCTAAAGTTGTAGGTTTTCCTTGCCTATATTCTAAACATATGAACAAAAGTTGTAACGTAGCTTATTAATATGGTGAAACGGTATCTCACAAATCAATGGAGGATGAACTACATTTGTCATCAAGAATGGTTAGATTCAAGCAAATAAATGATCTGGTCTTTGACCCATGCTCGTATACTGGTAACCACTTGTAGTGCACATTGTTATAGCTGATTTTACCACTCCAGATGAATCACACTTGTATGGCCTTTCCCCTGTCCCTCTACAAACTCCTTGGACCCCTTGGACCATTTTTTGTCCTTTGATGTTTCCTTGACCATCCCTAAAAACATGTGACAAATGATACACGCGAATTTTAAACCCTTAATCATGTATATACGCGGGTTTGACCCCTAAAACCGCGTACATCAGGATGTGTACAAAATCCAAATCCTTTTGGAGTTTTCCTTGACATGGATCCGACTCACTTGACTCCTGGCCTTCCCTATGCCTTGAGTTCACTCGGATTCGACCTTTCATTACCCCTTTGAAAATCTATATAAGGAACTCTATGGTACATTGAAGGCATAGGAGAAAAATGAGAGCAAAGAAACTATAGTCCATTGTTGCCATAACTTATGCTTGAGTCTGCATCCCTTTGTCCCTTGGAGCACTGTTGTGTTCTTCCCAAGCTTGCCTTTTGCTTGTGAGCTTGCTATCGAGAGATGGAGGATTGATGTGGTGGAGGCCCAAGTGGGGGATTTAGTTTCTTCGATTTGCAGACGTGCCGACAGAGGTTGTATCCATTGTAATCTCTAATTTCTATATTAATAGAAATATCTTTTCCTGTCCAATAATGTATGTTTGAATGAATATTTTATCCATGGATGTTTTCAAATGCTTATACATTGTTGATTATATATGCTAGAATAGATCTAACACCAATATATATAGTATGCTTGTATTGTTCACTTGTTGTTGAGGAAGTAATCTATCAATTCAAGCTGAAGTTGGAAAGCTCAACAGGGATCTACTTCAACCGTCCAAAATAAGGTACGAGGCCTGATCCTTTAGTGTTAGATATTTAATTTCTATTGCATATTGGAAAGGATTAATTTCTAGAGTCAAGATGTCTGTTGTGGTACCCCAAGCCATAGCAATTTCTCTCCGTAACAGAATTGGCGACTCCGTTGGGGAGTTCCCGGTAGTTGTCCTTTGGGGGTTTTCTATCGGCATTCAATGACTTTGAATTGCTCTTTCTCTCTTGTTTCTGTGTCAAGTCTGGGGGCATGTTTTCCTGGTAGTGTCTAATTGGTGTGAAGTTTGTCTCGGCTTGTCTGTTTGCCTTGATTTTTATGCACCTTTCTTCCTGTACGCGAGTTTTGAACTCCCAGTCGCGTATACACACAGTTTTCTCTGCTATTTCCGCGTATACACGTGGGTTTCCCGCGAACAGTCCCATATGCCCTTAGTTTTTCCTTTTAGTGGAAGTTAAATGGTTGTTGGGTGAGTTGTGATGATTGCTGAGTCTCCTTTGATACTGTCAGAGTCTGTATACACCTCTGTTTCTGACTAGAGACGTTTTTTTAGGATAAATTTCTTTTTTAAGAATGTTCTTGTCATTGCATTTTTTATTTTTTGTTTTGGGATTAGTGCATTAGATTTATTTTACCTTAGTGCTTTGCTTGAGTGTACTTGCAAAGTCTGGGGGTTGTAGAATCATTCTTTTTCTTTTTATATCTCATTTTATTTCAAAAAATCCAAAAATATTTGCTTATCATCATGCATAGCATTTTGCATTTTGCATAGTACTTGCACTAGATTTGCTTTGGAGTATTAGTCAAGATTTCATATAGGAAAGCTTGCATTTATCATTTGAAGAAAATTGTGCATTTCACGTAGTAGCATACCCTGTTTGCATGGACACAATGCATTTGCATTGATTGTTAGGTGTGCATTTTACCTCATGTTGTGTCATAACACCATTAGTTGCACGGCCATATCCCTCTTTTGAGTAATAAAGCCAATTAAAATCAACACTTAATTAAAATGAACTACACTATTTTATTTGATAGGGTTCACCAACAAGATTAGGTTTTAGGGTCTTGGAATAGTTCATTGTGAGTAAATTCTCCAAGACCACTAAACAACAACATGTATGTGTCTATCCAGGTGAGTGTGTGAAATCCTTGGTATAACCAGTGTTTCTCGAGATCCTCCTCTCAAAAGGGAGTTAAGCACAAGGCAGTGTGAGTGATTATTGATTGGGATGACCCCTAGTCATAACTGAGTAGCACCGGAGATATTTCCAAGATTGTATTCGTATCTAGGGGCTCTCTCGAGAGTTTCGGGCTTTGCTACCCTGCCCATATGGTCAATCCTGCCTGCGACTGTCCACTTGAGCATTGATTATATTGAGGTGACCTTAGTGGCCTTGCCTAGGATATCAAGGGGGTACTTTGCAGGGGTTATTTTGCAGGTGTCCAGGAAAGGTTGGGGTCGTACAGCATAGTCGCTTTACGCGTTGAAGCTGAGGGACACAATAATTGGTTATGTACCTCTGCTTGTTGTGTATGGGAGTCTCAAGCCTCTCCTAGGTGAGACATACCTGCTTCATTCGGGACCTCACTTATCCTACCCTTGATTGCTTGCATTTGGCTTTAGATCTTATTGGTGATTTCTCTGTGCACGATAGCTTGCCTAGGGTTTGCGTAGATAGAGAGTCTTTTCTATTTTTTGAGTCATTGTGGATTCAGGTTCGGCTCCTCGCCGTTCTTGTCATTTGGTAGGACTTCTAGCTTCTACATCTCCTCCTCCTTTGGGAGAGAGAAATAGACAGTCCAAGTGGACTACTTTGCACATTGATTCACACACCATGGGAGACCATATAGAAGGTATTCCTGAACCACCTTCTCCCATTCATGTGGAAGATGGGGAGTTTACTCCTAACTATGATCCTTCACCCAACTTGACTGAGTTAGGTCCTGTGATTTCTGAGATAGGAACCTTTCATGATAGACCTACTTACTCTAGGGTTGATTCCCCATTGACGCATCGCCGGTATGGAATGTCGGAGGATGATGAGACTCATTTTGAACCCGCGATCACTAGTTATGGTAGTTATGGTATGTCTAGTTTTCCCACTCATGATTTGGCATTTCATGTCAAGTCTGAGTTCGAGCCTAACACTATGCTTGGGGGCACTCTCATTCCTTACCATGCAGAGAGGTTTGGGAGCACTAGTCACATTGCACCTTCCATCCCGGTGGTGGAAGTTACATCACATATTCCTCCTAGGTCTAGGGTTAGTGATCCCAATAGGTACCATATCTAAGACGAGTGACTATAGGGAATAATACGTACTTAATTAGACATATCCCTTCGTCCTTCATCCCTAGTTCTTCGAATGTTCACCCTCCACCTCATTCATGTGGTCCTTCGGGCTGGAACGTTGCTATGAGTTATGTCCGTACTGCGGTTACTAGACCAGTAGTGTCTCAGCTTCATGCACCACCTGTTGTTTCGGGAGGTCATGTTCATACTTCTAGAGGTCACATTCCTACTTCTGGAGCGTATGTTCCTACTTACAAAGTGTCTCATGGGACATCTCATGTGATGACTTATGGACCCTATTATGGGATGCAGTATGGACAGAGTTCTTCACCTTATGGGGGCGGGTATCAACAACCTACTTACTCTCCAAATTATGACTTTGTAGCTCCGAATAGACAAGGTCCACCACACTACGGTGCTTCCATGCCACCCTATACGAGTCAAACGAGAGGAGGGCACTATGCCCAAGGCCATGGTGGTAATCATACCTATGTGAATCAGAACTATTAGGGAGCGTTCCATCAACCTCATCATCCTAGGCTCCCTTTCCTCGCGACGTTGAATCTTCCTGACTTGTCGAGATGGGCGAACGATCCTGTAGCTCATGACCTAGCTTGGTCGGCTATCCCTACTAAGCTTCCCTCGGACATACCCAAGTTCGAGGGCAAAACGGGAGAGGATCCGAGCAAACATGTTACTACCTTCCACCTATGGTGCTCTTCGAATTCCTTACACCAGGACTCTATCCATTTAAGGCTATTTCAATGCACCCTTACTAGGCCTGCCACGAAATTGTATATAGAGCTACCTAGGGGGGCATTCGCTTTGTCCGATGACCTAGCGATGAATTTTCTTAACCACTTCCAGCTACTAGTGCGTTATGACATTGGTACTGAACTCTTGTCAACATTTCGACAGGATAAAGCCACACATATATAAGATCATATCCAAGAGTGGCGTAGATGGAAGAGGTTAATTAAAGCCTTTATACCACCGGGATTCCTCCTCGAATGGTTCCTTAAGTCGTTATTGTCGTATATAGCGAAGGATGTTTCTACATCCGGAGTGCAAAATGAGGAACAAGTGATTTTTAGGGTGCAGGAACTGGACTTGATTTATGCCCAGTCTGGTTTGTTATATGAGATCATTCCCAATGCTCCGCATTCTAGTTTCGACCCCAAAGTTAAACCTGGACCACATGTTGATGGCATTGTTGGTTGTGTAAGTGCTAAACCTGTGGATTCAGTTGCAAAACAAGTTAGTCAATTGTCAATCAACCAATCTGCTTCGGGACAAGCCACGGCTTCATCTCAACCTGCCCAAATGGCGAGTGTACTTTCGGTGCAATCGTCGAACCAGAAGGGTAACCAGCAGCCTGGATGGAATAAAAAGAAGGGTAAGAATAATCATAAGGGTGGGAATAGGAACGAGAATGCTAATAATAATGACAAGAACGCCCGTAATGCTGGGGGGGACAAGCAAGCTAAACGTAAGGTTAAATTCCCTTGCAAGTTGTGTAAGGACGATCAACTCACTTACTTGTGCCCTCGTATCGATGAAGCCTTGAGATTCTTGGCATAGGGCCCAACTGTGCTAACTAACCCTTTACCTCATAATCAAAATATGAACTCGAGGACCCATGATCATTCTGGTGGTGATCAAGATCCACCGGAGGGTAGTGGTCATGGTTGCATTAACATGGTATGTGCTGTGAAAGTTGTGACCCGTGCGAAGGACTACGGTTCGTCACAACCCAGCCAAGGAAAGGAACTTGATCCACCAGGGTCTCCTTTGCATATTGAGAAACCTATGGATAAACCTGAAGCTGCACCTCACATTCCTAAGGGAGTCTTTAAGCGTTCGGGGCACAATCCTAATGCCCGAGCCGCCCAGAGCTATTCAGTTGTCGAGGATTTGGGCCACACTCCTTGTGCGATGTCTGCATTGAAAGTGCTTCAGAGTTATCCTTTGCAAAGGAAGGCTTTGCTTTCTACCCTTGGTGTGAATGATGATGATTCTTCCTTCGTGATTAAATTTGAAACCACAGGACTTCAGCCTTGTTTTCCTTACTATCTATCTCTTTTGATTCACATAGAATGTCTTAACATGACCGTCAAGCGCACTGTGATTGACGAAGGCATTGCTGCTTATGTGATGTCTTTATCATGTTGGAAGGCTTTAGGCTCCCTCGAGCTGTCTAAATCAGTGACCATGTTAACTGCGTTCGATGGGAGATCGTTTAGGCCGCACGGTATCCTTCCTTCCCTTAAAGTTCGTTTGGGAGGGAAGACCGTTGCAATAGAGGTCGAGGTAGTTGATGCACCCCTTGACTACAATCTCTTGCTGGGTAGGAATTGGATGTACAGTATGCAAGCCATTGCTTCTTCCCTATTTCATGTTGTATGCTTTCCATTTAATGGGAAGATAGTCACGATTGATCAAACTTCATTCAAGAATCCGTCTGTTACCGCATCTTCGGGAGCTTCGATCCCGATCGTTGAACACTCTCAGCCGACAACTAGGAGTGTGGGTGTAGGCATGTATCCATCCCTCATGGGAATCTTTAGTTGTCCTACACCGATCCTTATGATAGGGTCTAGTTCCGGTCAGGCTTCAACATCTATGAGATCGGTGTCTTTTCGCACGAGTCATATGGAAGATCCTTGGATTCTTCCTACACCGAGTACTCTGAGTGAGCCCATCGTGACGAATGTGCCATTGCTTGCAACTATGATAGCTTATCAAGCTAATCTAGAGTGTGTTGCAGAGCCCAGCCCTTCCTCTTCGCGGACGGAGGAGGAGGACCCTTATGTGCTGCCGACATGGGCAGTGCAGTCTTCTCACGTACACAACTGCCTTGATACTGTGTTCCCTTCAGATGAAGCGATTATTGAGGCCATGTTGGGAGTTGAGCCACCATGGGAGGAACTCCATCATAGATCTTACTTTCTTCCCGAGCTTGACCGCTTGGAGCATGAGGACTTTAGGGCGGTTCTTAGTGAGAGAGTTGGTAGTCCTATGGTTCCATTAAGCTCTCCTGGTTCGATGGCTGATGGAAACATGGAAAACATATCTTCAACAATTCCTATCAATATCTCTCGTGATCCTGGCAGGATAGAGAATGTCTATATTGGGGCAGAATTTTCCCATGCTGAGATTCAAGAATAGACCGATTTGTTTAAAGAATTCTATGATATCTTTGCTTGGTCTCACGATGAAATGCCAGGAATCAACCCTCGTATTGTCAAACATGAGATTAAGACTTATCCCAACGCTAAGCCTGTTCGACAACGCTTGCATGTGGTGAATCCTAGGAAAGCACCTGCGATTAAGGCAGAGATAGAGAAACTATTGAAAGTCGGTTGTATCTATCTTGTTCCCTTGACGGAGTGGGTTTCAAAACCCGTTCCAGTGGATAAGAAGCAGGTAGTGATCCGCATATGTACTGATTTCCGTGATTTGAATCCTGCCTATCCTAAGGACAATTTCCCCACACCATTTATTGAATAGATTTTGGATGAGTGTGCGGGTAGCGAGGTTTTTTGCTTTATGGACGGCTTTTCCGGATATAATCAGATACAAATTAAACCTGAGGACCAATATAAGACTACATTTATTTGTCCTTGGGGAACTTTTGCATATGAGAAAATGCCTTTTGGCCTTAAGAACGTCAGAGCTACTTTTCAGCGGGAAATGACCTTGATCTTCCACGATCTCAAGTCGATTATCGAAGTCTTTTTGGATGACCTTGCTGCTCATTCTTGTATGAGAATGCATCATTCCTATCACTTGAGATTGGTATTCGAAAGATGCCGCCATTATTTGGTTAGGTTAAATCCTCATAAGTGCATCTTTTGTGTGAAGTCAGGTCACTTGTTAGGATTCATCATTTCTAAAGAGGGTATAAGAGTCGTCCCTTTGAAGGTTGAGGCAATACTTCAGTTGTCTCACCCGAAAAATATTTGTCATCTTCAATGTTTGCAAGGCATGGCAAACTTCTTACAGATATTTGTTGTCAATTTTGCCAATTTGACTAGAGGCGTCATGCATCTTTTGAAGAAGGACACCACCTTTTGTTGAGATGAGCGAGCCCAGGAGTCATTTGATGCGCTCAAGCGAGCCCTAGCATCGGCCCCGGTGATTATTCCCCCAGACTATAGACATGATTTTCTACTTTATGTGGCTGCATCCATGGAGACGATTGGTATGGTTTTGGTTCAAGAGGATGAGGAGCTCCAAGAGCATGTCATATACTATCTAAGCCGAAACCTTATTGACGCAAAGATTCGTTATTCTCATGTTGAGAAGCTTGCTTTAGCTACTGTACATGCGGTTCAACGGTTGAGACATTATATTCTCCTTCACCAGACCTTGGTTGTAGCCCATGTCAATCCATTTCAATTCGTCCTCACTCAAAGGATGATTGGGGGAAAATATAATAAATGGATTGTCATCCTGCAAGAATTCAATCTCAAATTTGTTTCGGCAAAATCGAAGAAGTCATTAATTTTTGTAGAGCTTATATCGAATTTCCCAAGCGAGGTCGAGGAGTTGGTTTGTAAAGACACGTTTGTCGATGAACACATCTTCTTAATCTCAAATTTAGACCCATGGTATGGGGATATCATTATATATTTACAAATATTGAAGGTCCCTACTCACCTCTCACGAGATGAACAATGATGATTACATCACGTGTCTAAGAATTACCTCATAGTGGATAACACTTTGTACCGCCATGGGGTAGATTCCATTTTACGATGTTGTTTAACTCTTGAAGAGGCTGAGGTAGTGATGAATGATTTCCATGGAGGGGTGTGTGCTGGTCATTTATCTGGGCTTTCTACAGCCCAAAAAATCTTAAGAGCGGGTTATTTTTGGCCATCGATCTTTAAGGATTGTGTAGATGCGGTCAAGAGGTGCCACCCTTGTTAGGTGTTCGCACATAATATGCGCTCGGAACCTGCCCCGTTACATCCCATCATCACCGCCGATCCCTTCACTAAGTGGGGGCTTGATTTTCTGGATTGCAACCCAACTTCAGCTGGGGGGCATCATCACATCATAGTGGTTGTTGATTACTTCACGAAATGGGCTGAGGCTATGACTACAATTAAATTCGATGGTGAGACAACCGCGCACTTCGTATTCAACCAGATTATTACGCGGTTCAGAATTTCGAAAGAGCTTGTCACTGACCATGGCTCGCACTTTTAGAATCGTATGATGGAAGAGTTGGCATCAAAGTTAGGGTACAATCAAGAGCATTCCTCCTCTTACTACCCTCAAGCGAATGGACAAGTAGAAGTAGTGAATAAATCACTCAAATCCATTCTCCAATGAACCATCACACAGAACAAGAATAATTGGCACATCATGTTATATCCTACTCTGTGGGCGTATAGAACCGTTGTTAAGACTGCCACGGGTTTTTCTCCATATCAACTTGTACATGGAGTGGAGTCAATATTGCCAGTTGAATGCGAGATTCCTTCTTTGAAGCTAGTTGTAGAACTCTTACCAGACACTTCACCATTGGAGGAGCGTTTGGTCCACCTTGAGCAACTGGATGAGCAGCATCAAGATGCCTTGGTGGCTCTAGAAGTAAATAAACATCACGTAAAGGTCCAGTATGATAAATATGTCCATCCGAGGAGGTTTAGTGAGGGAGACTTGGTCCTTTTGTGGGATCAACCGAAAGAACCCTTGGGGGCAGGAAAGTTTAACCCCATGTGGCATGGTCCTTACGTCGTCAAACGTGTGTTAGAGAATGGTGCTTATGAGTTAGTGGATTATGAGGGAACGGCCTTGGCGGATCCTAGAAATGGGCTCTATCTCAAGAAGTACTATGCATGATTTTCAGCCAAGGCTAGTTATTGTATATTATTGTACAGTTTTGCATAGTTAGGTATTTTTCCTATAGTGATCGGGTTTGTGATTAGTTTCCATTTCTTTTGGCAGATGTCAATGGAATCTTCCACCTACATAGGATTCACGGATGGTGTGACCCATCACACTCAACACTCAGGCTCTGCTGCTTGGATGATTTATACTCCTATGGGTCAGGTACTGTCTTCAGGAGGCATATGTTTGCGGCCATCTTCAAACAATGTTGCTGAATATAGTGCCATTATTGAGATTCTACGGGATGTCATTTCACATGGCGTTCTCTCTCTTGAGGTACGTCTTGACTCGGAGTTAGTAGTGTCACAGCTAAATGGTTTGTACCATGTTAGAGATCTGACGTTATTAAGAATATTCTTACGTGTGAGATTATTCGAACAACAATTTGACAATATAACATACATACATATTCCAAGAATTAATAATCAAGTTGCTGACTCATATGCTAACTATGTGTTAGATTGGCATTTGTTTCATACACAATAAATTCATCACAAACACAAATTTTTACACATGTAAATAAATAAATTGATCACCATAAAAAAATTTATATATAACATCCCAAATGTGGTAATACATAGTGTCATGATACAAAAATGGGGCTCTCGAGCCACCAAGATATAATACACGGTAGTACAAAATGTATAGCTCCCAAGTATCTAAGCCTGTGGAGGAGGAGGTGGGTTGTGATCATGGAAGGTCACTATGGCTCTAGCTAGCCATCGGAATAATCGCACCCATGTTCATGGTACACCCACCACCTGGCGCTGCATAGCCTCAGGCAAGTCCTCAACTTGCACCATGGGAACCCTGTGTGTCAACCTCACAAAATTGGTATGAATGCTCTAGAGCGTCCGCTCCGCATCCACACCCATGATATCATCTCCTCTTCCCCTTCGTCTGTGACGAGGGAAGCCTTCAGGCCGTCGTGGTCCCACATCTGCATACAAATGGTAGATGTCACTATGTATTGTCACACAAAAGTATGTCTTTTGATTCCATATAATTAGAAAACACAAAAAAATTAAATAACTCAAAAATTTAAAGAGAGGGTCGAGATTCGTTACCTATATCACCATACGCCGATCCTGGTGGTAGCAGCATGTCCGGGTCCCCCCGAAAATCTATCCCCACATAGGGGTAGTCATCGATGGCAACTACCTGTCGTCGCCACCACGGAAAGAAATCAGCTGGATAGAGGTTGGCCACCCTACCTCCCCCCAGTCTACGCATCGCATCTGCCCAATGCCGTTGGGCCGGATCTCGAACCCCGTGAAGAGGAACTTCAACTCTGGGGCTCAATCCTGGAACACAATCGAATAAAAACGTGCTCAATATATTGTTGAACCCAAATTTCCGCACTCTACCCGCCTTACACTCACTGAGCTGATGTTTCATGTTGCTCAGTAGTGTAGTGCTCCAGTCATAGACCATGGGTCTCATGCACTCCACTACATAGAACATCAGAGGTCGCGAGGCCTGATGGAGTGAAGCCAAGCCTGCTATCGTGCCCAATGTCAATAGAAGGGCCTTTAGGCCCAGCACCTGTATAGAGTTGGTTGGAACCTGACTCCCCACCTTCTCTATGTCTGGATAGCAGTACACCACAATGTACTCATCGATAGTCAGGACACCTCCAAGCCCACTGCGAGAACGAAGGTTCACTACTTCCTCCTGTCGGGAAAGTCCAGTAATAAAATATATGTCCTCCACCTCTATAGTGAGGGACATCCCATCTATCTAGAAGGACTTAAAGTCTGGATCCCTGTAATCCACCAGCATCTGCAATAGTCTTGGTTTGGCCCTCAAGCCACCAAGACACCAAAACCTATAGAGTCCACATGCATGTAGAGCTTGTTGAGCCATTAGATCGGCCCTTACTGCCTCCTCTACCTCACCATGTTCACGCTCTCTCCATTCTAGAACCATCCTGCACAAAAAATTACAAGTTTTCCCATTAGATTACTTGAAAAACCTCATGCGCGGTCGCATACGTGACTGTTTTCCAAACAACCACGTATGTACGCGACTGTGAGGGCATTTTCCGTGTATATCCAACCCTATACATGGAAAAACCCTCGATTTTCGCATGGGCCGCAGCGCCCTTTTTAGTTTGGCCTGGAAACCTCAAATGACCATGGAATTTCATAAAAATTGCATCAAAATGGAAGAGAAGAGCATGGGTAAGTACCTGGAAGAAATGGTAGTGGATTCCGCCGGTTGGATCTCCCTGAATTCGTTGTTGAAAATCTGAGCTCAATTGGGTAAAAATTTCAAATGTTTTATAATGTTTTGAATTGTTTACTATTTATAGAAATTTTTCAATTTTTTGAAAATTTTTACCCCCTTTCCTATAGTTTGGACTATTTTTAATCATTTTTGACCATTTTTGACCTAATTCATGATGTAGGAGACCTTTTTGAGTGTCGTTTCAGCCATTGGATTGACTCGTTCGTGCCAATCTCAGGTATCATGTCTAAACTAGCATATAGGTTAGGTTTCATCACTGTTTTCATTTTGCATGACCTTATGACCGTTTCATCATAGCCTTAGGTATGAACCCACTCTATTATGTCATGGAACCTTCTTGTTGTTTTAGAAGTGGCATCATATGAGCGGTAGAGCTTGACCTTACATGGGTACCCTAGTTAGCGCCTTATTTGCATTTGGTACCCATGCTGACATTTTTTTCTTTTAGGGTGTGGGAGTCCATTGTATAGTATTGCCATGACATTTCGCAAGAGCTTCATACTCCTCTTGATCTTTTTGCTGGCCTATTTCCCTCAGGACTCCTGTATGTCAAGTTTTAATTGCATTATCATGAGATTTTCCTGCCTTATTGAGCTTTATGGTGGCTTCCCTGACATTGCACTTCAGCCATATAACGCGAGCTTGTCTCATGTCTAGCCATGTGGGCCATTTTATATATCCTTTGCAGCTTGATTCCCTTTTTTTTAACCTAGAGGGGATTTTCCCTCGAGTGTCGATATCCTACACAGGTGTCCTTGCATTGAGCATAGGTATGTTCCACTACTTGAAACTAGTTTGTTTTCCCCTATGACACTCGTCTCCTCCTATTCTGTAACTATAAAGCAGTTTTATTCTTTTTCAAGCATTTTAAATATTTGAAAAAGTCCAAAAAAATCAAAAAACCAAAAATCCAGACAAGGAAAGATGTTATCTTTGGCAACTGTCGAGTTGTGTCACCTTCGAACAGAGCACTGTATATCACATCCATTGGTTGGGTTTATAGTTTGACTTTAGGAGTTGTACTTGTTTATCTGAGTTTATCTCCACCGACTGGTTAAGCTTCCAGTCCCTATGGAGCCTCTATCGATGCCTCCTGTGTCGCAGAGATGTCCCAGTTTATATATCGAGTCTATGCTACCTTTATTCAGTCACCATTCGTTGTTATGCTCTTGTTCGAAGGAAGTTGAAACCTGAGTCGTCCATTCCTCAGTTATCTTGACTTTGCATGTCAGCCATTCCCGGTACAGTTACTGGTCCGTGCACCTTATGATTGAGTTCTTCCACATTATACAGCTTTGCTAAGTACCTCGTGTTGGATGATGGGGGATGCCTTAATTCCCTCCTTCCAGCGGATATCATCCCATCAACTTCAGATCATTTATTCTGGGATTGGAATCTAGAGTCATTTTGAGTGCCTTGAGACTTGCAGTCATCAATGGCAAGTTCTCTTGCCATCAATAGTCTTTGGGAATACATCAATGTCCCCTGATCGATGGATCCTCTCAAGTGTTTAACCTCAACACATTTATTCACACTTGTTAGTTTTCACTCTAGTACCTTGATTCCCATTTTCATTATCAGTGGGTGATCTCACGTCTGTTAACAGTATACATCAATGACCGGTAATCAAACGATGGACTACTATGTTCAACCTCGACACCTCTATTCACATAGTAGGACATGTACTCATAGCGGTTTGTGTAGAAGACCTTCCAGATTGGTGGCATCTCTTATATGCTACCTCCTTAATCGTGCCAGTGTTCATGAGATTTCAGCTCTCGTGACTTGATTCCAGTATATGTCAAACATTTCCAGTTGTTATGGAGATCTTGATCCATTATATATCTTCAGCTATTATGGAGATCATGTTCCTTTGTATATATTCATCATGGAGATTCTGATCTATGTATATTGTACGTGGCGATGACCACTTATGTGATATCATGCCTATTCATGGCCATTGTACTCTTATGTATCCGGGACTACTATATGTATTTGCAATTATGTGCAAAGTTGTATCATTGTACTATGCTGATTGGGTGGCTGGTCTTTCATTTGGGATCCTTCATCACTCCACTTCTAGGATGGACTTATAATGTATTTCGGCCATCGTATGACCCCTCTGACCTCACACATTAGGGGGCATCTGTTATAGCTGATTTTACCACTCCAGGTGAATCACACTTGTATGGCCTTTCCCCTGTCCCTCTGCAGACTCCTTGGACCCCTTGGACCATTTTTTGTCCTTTGATGTTTCCTTGACCATCCCTAAAAACATGTGAAAAATGATACATGCGACTTTTAAACCCTTAATCGCGTATATACGCGGGTTTGACCCCTAAAACTGCGTGCATCAGGATGTGTACAAAATCCAAATCCTTTTGGAGTTTTCCTTGACATGGATCCGACTCACTTGACTCCTGGCCTTCCCTATGCCTTGAGATTGCTCGGATTCAACCTTTCATTACCCCTTTGAAAAGCTATATAAGGAACTCTATGGTACATTGAAGGCATATGAGAGAATTGAGAGCAAAGAAACTATAGTCCATTGTTGCCGGAACTTATGCTTGAGTCTGCATCCCTTTTTCCCTTGGAGCACTGTTGTGTTCTTCCCAAGCTTACCTTTTGCTTTTGAGCTTGCTATCGAGAGATGGAGGATTGAGGTGGTGGAGGCCCAAGTGGTACCCCAAGCTATAGGAATTTCTCTCTGTAACACACATTTGTTGGAAGTTTAAGATGCATCTAAGATTGTGTATATCATAATAATTTATATGTTCATCCTCTGACCTTCATCAATATTTAGGAACCCTCTAACCTATCTAAAAATTGAAATATCATGCTTTTTATATATATATTTTTTAACTTCTTTAGGGATAAATATATTATGTTCAAACATCATAAATAGAAGACATGTACTCCTTTCACATGGTTGCATCTGCTTATAATTCCAATAGATATGCATTTATAAGAACTGAACATATTATGTGAAATTGAATATTTGGTTGTCTTTTAAGATGAGAAATTTACAATATATTTTCAATGCATGGAATCTATAAATGTATATAATTTGTTATGCTTTTTAGCTAACAAACTTTCAACTTCTTTGTTCAAACATAAGTAGAAGATGTGTCCTAGTTTCACATGCTTGCATTTGAATTGTAGTTCCAATAGATATACATTTATAAGAACTAAACATAATACGTTAAATTGAATACTTAATTGTTGTTTTAAATGAGAAATTTTACAAGGTATTTTAATTTTCCATGGAATATATATAATATATTTAAATGTATATAAAGGTGAAAAATAATCTGTTGTATATGTGCATAATAGTTCCTTTTAGATGTCATTTGTTTAGACATGCGTGGCAGTCCATCATGGCTATGCCTTTCACCAAACATCTAGCCTCGAATTAATTTTTGTTGATACTTGATGGTACTTTGTTCCATATTTCATTGACTGCGCCTCTCATTATCATTCAACTTTTTCTCCTTCCGGAAAAAATTGGTGGAATAATTTAGTGAAGAATTATGCTTCACAACGATATATA
>LPNX010811566.1:1296629-1466046 GCA_001517045.1 Pseudotsuga menziesii
ATCTCAAAGCATTTATCACAGTCCTGAAACAACCATAATTCTCCATCTTGCTTTACCTTTGCACTTTTCATAGCTACATAATGTTTACCTGGAATCCTTATTCCTTTAAGGTTATACAATCAATAGTAATTACTTTTTTCACTTCTAGGTGTCAAGTAAAAATAAGCACAATTCCATTACTAAAGTAGTTTAAATATGTTTATCCCACATTTTTTTCAAGGACATAAATCATATCAAACTCGCCCAATTTGCAAATTAGTAATAAATTATTTATATGATTATGTACATAAAATCCTTGAAGGTCACATTTCCTTGTCCTTCAGTGCAAAATTTATATCCTCTTTGTGAGATAATCAAGGATTTACCCTAAGTATACACCTCAAGCAAACTTTATTTCATGCACTTTCTTTTGGGTTTTTTCCCAAAACATCAAATTGATTTTAGTATCCTTGTTTTCAACCATTTCACTCTCCAACAATAACTTGTTGGCATATTATTGCACCTCTTTTGGGCAATTACTAGTATTTAAACTTCAAGTCAACATTGATTTCATCCATGGTAATATTCATTGTAATATTCTTATACTAAGAAGAATATGCTTCCAACATTGTTGAATGAAGTTAATTTTATATTTTATTGCATGGAGAAAAGGCATCTGGGTGGAGGAGTATTTGTCTCTCTCATTAAAAAAAATTAAAAAAAAAATAAATAAATAAATAATAAGAATGTATGTATCAATGTGTTGTTGCATAGTGTAGTTTCATTGAGGAAAGTGTTACGGAGAGAAATTCCTATGGCTTGGGGTACCACAATAGACAGCTTGACTCCAGAAATCAATCATTTCCTATATGCAAGAGAAACCAAATATCTAACACTAAAGGATACAGAGAGAAATTCCTATGGCTTGGGGTACCACAACAGACAGCTTGACTCTAGAAATCAATCCTTTCCTATATGCAAGAGAAACCAAATATCTAACACTAAAGGATCTCGATTCGTACCTTTTTCCGAACGGTTGGTGTAGATCCCCGTTGAGCTTTCCAACTTCAACTTGAATTGATGAATTGCTTCCTCAACATTCAATAAACAAGACAAGCATAGTATATATAACTGTGTTAGCTCTACTCTAGCATATATAATCAATAACATATAAGCATTTGAAATCATCCATGGATAAAATATTCATTCAAACACACATTATTGGATAGGAAAAGATATTTCTATTGATATAAAATCAGAGATTACAATGAATACAACCTCTATCGGCACGTCTGCAAATCGGAGAAACCGAGTCCCCCCCTTGGGCCTCCACCACTTCAATCCTCCATCTCTGAATAGCAAGCTCATAAGCAAAAGGTAAGCTTGGGAAGAACACAAAATTGATCCAAGGAACAAAGGGGATGTAGACTCAAGCACAAGTTCTGGCAACAATGGACTATAGTTCTCTTGCTCTCAATTCCTCATATACCTTCAATGTATCCAAAGGGTTCCTTATATAGCTCATCAATGGGGTAATGAAAGGTCGAATCCGAGTGATCTCAAGGCATAGGGAAGGCCAGGAGATAAGTGAGTCGGATCCACATTAAGGAAAACTCCACAAGAATTTGGCCTTTTGCACACATCTCGATGTATGTGGTTTTAGGGGTCAAACCTGTGTATATACGCGAGAAAGGGTTTAAAAGTCACATGTGGCAATTTTTGCATGTTTTTAGGGATGATCTAGGAAACATCAAAGGAACAAGAATGGTCCATGGGGTCTAAGGAGTTTGCATAGGGACAAAGAAAGCCATAAAATTTTGGTTCACCATGTGTGGTAAAATCAGCTATAACAGATGCCCCCTAATGTGTGAGGTCAGAGGGGTCATACGATGGCCGAAATACATTATAATTCCATCCCAGAAATGAAGTGATGAAGAACCCAGTGGAAGAACCAGCCACCCAATCAGCACTATACAATGATACAACTCTGCATATAACTGCATATACATATAGCAGTCCTGGATACATAAGAGTACAATGGCCATGAATAGGCATGATACAATATCACGTATGTGATCATCACCACATACAATATACATAGATAAGAATCTCCATGATGAAGATATACAAAGGATCATGATCTCCATGAAGGCTGAAGATATACAATGGATCAAGATCTCCATAATGGTTGGAAATGTCTAACATATACTGGAATCAAGTCACGAGAGCTGAAATCTCGTGAACACTGGCACGATCAAGGAGGTAGCATATATGAGATGCCACCAATATGGAAGGCCTTCTACACACACTGCTACGAGTACATGTCCTACTATGTGAATAGAGGTGTCGAGGTCAAACATAGTAGTCCATCGTCTGATTACCGGTCTTTGATGTATACCATTAATAGACGCAAGATCACCCACCAATAATGAAAATGGGAATCAAGGTACTAGAGTGCAAACTAACAAGTGTGAATAAATGTGTTGAGGTCAAACACTTGAGAGAATCCATCGATCAGGGGACATTGATGTATTCCCAAAGAACTCTCGATGGCGAGAGAGCCTACCACTGATGACTGCAAGTCTCAAGGCACTCAAAGATGACTCTAGATTCCTATCCCAAAATAAATGATTTGAAGTTGATGGGATGAAATCCACTGGAAGGAGGGCATTAAGGCATCCCCCATCATCCAACATGAGGTACTCAGCAAAGCTGTATAATGTGGAAGGACTCGATCATAAAGTGCACGAACCAGTAACTGTACCGGGAATGGCCGACATGCAAAGTCAATATAACTAAGGAATGGCCGACTCAGGTTTCAACTTCCTTCGAACAAGAGCATAATGGCAAATGATGACTGAATGTAGGTAGCATAGACTCGATATGCAAAACTGGGACATCTCTGCGACACAGGAGGCATCGACAAAGGCTCCATAGGGACTGGAAGCTTAACCAGTCAGTGGAGATAAACTCAGATAAATGAGTACAACTCCTAAAGTCAAACTATTAACCCAACCAATGGATGTGATATACAGTGCTCTTGTTCGAAGGCAACACGACTCGACTGCTGCCAAAGATAACATCTTTCCTTGTCCGGCTTTTTGGTTTTTTAATTTTTTTTGGACTTTTTCAAATATTTGAAAAGCTTGAAAAAGAATAAAATCGCTTTCAAGTTACAGACTAGGAGGAGACGAGTGTCAAGGGGCAAACAAACTATTTCCAAGTAGAGGAACATACCTATGCTCAATGCAAGGGCACATGTGTAGGATAGCGACACTCAGGGAAAAGTCCCCTCCCAGTAAAAATAGGGAATCAAGCTGTAAAGGATATATAAAATGGCTCTGCGTGGCTAGACATGAGACAAGCTCGGGCTATATGGTTGATAATCAAAGTCAGCGAAGCCTGCATAAGGCTCAATGAGGCAAGCAAAGCTCATGATAATGCACTTACAACTTGACATATACACTGGAGTCCCAGGGAAATGACCAGCATAAAGTTCAAGAGGAGTATGAAGCTCTTGCTCAAAGACATGGTGGGACTAAAAGGGACTCCCGGACCTAAGAGAGGACTCACAGCATGGGTACCAAATGCAAAGGGGAGTTAACTAGGACACCCATGTATAGGAAAGCTCTACCATTCACATAGTACCACTTCTAACAACATCATGAAGGTTCTATGATACCATGGAATGGGTTCGTACCTGAGGTTAAAATGAAACAATCATAAGGTCATGCAAAATGCAAGCAGATGTAAAATCCTAACCTATATGCTAGTTTATACATGATACCTATGATAGGCATGAATGGGTCGAAACCTCAGAGAGAGTGTACAAAAATTGGACCCTACATGACAACCATATTAATCCAAAACAACCCAAAATAGTCAATAAAGAATCCAAACTATAGGAAATAGGGTGGAATGATCATGACAAATAAGTTCAAAGGAAACAGTGTAGTGGACAATGGGACATAAAAAGGAAAGTAAGGTGTAGACCCAATGTTCACAAATCCACTACCACCCCCATGAGGGTGACCACCAGTGTAAAGACCGAGAGAAGGGAGTCAACATCCTCCACAAATGGAGTAGAGGGCAGAATGTGACCATTCCCAAATCTACGAACAGGGTAAGGGGTTGTGATGCCCCCAAGTCTAACACCAGGGTCCATACTAGGACCAAGGACGGGTGATAGGATACCAGGCATGTCGAAAATAAAAGGACCCGAACTCAAGAGAGCATAAATATACTCAAGTAACTGTGATCCCAAAGGCCAACTAGTGCACAAAGAGCACACTCCTAAGAAAATCTATAGCCAAAATACAAGCAAGCCAAGGGGAGGATATGTGAGCTCTCGAATGTAGCAGGTATGTCTCGCCTAGGAGAGGCTTGAAACTCCCATACACTACAAGCGGAGGTACGTAACCAATTATAGTGGCCTCAGCTTCAACGCATAAAGCGACTGTGCTGTCCGACCTCTATCTGACCGGGACACCTACAGAATAACCTCTGCAAATACCCCCTCGATAACCTAGGTAAAGCAACTAAGGTCACCTCAATATAATCAATGCTCAGGCGGACAGTCGCAGGCGAGATTGACTGTATGGGTAGGGTAGCAAAGCCTGAAACTCTTGAAAGAGCCCCCAAATACGAATACAATGATGGAAATATCTCCAGTGCTACTCAATTATGATCAAGGGTCATCCCAATCAATAACCGCTCACACTGCCTCATGCTTAACTCTCGTGTAAGAGGAGCATCCTGAGAAACACTAATTATACCAAGGATTTCACCATCTCACCTGGACAGACACGTACTTGTTGTTGTTTAGTAGTCTTGGAGAATTAACTCACAATGAACTATTCTAAGACTCTAAAACCTAATATTGTTGGTGCACCCTATAAAAGAAAAGAGTGTAATTCATTTTATTATGCATTGATTTTAATTGGCTGTAATTACTCAAAGGGAAATGGCCATGCAACTAATGATATGAAGACTCAGCAGTGAAATAAAAGTGCACACCTAACAAGCAATGCCAAGTGCAATCTTGTAGAATGAAAAACAGGGTATGCCACTACATGATATGCATACATATATATTCCTTCCCAAATGCCAATGGAATCCTTCCTATATGAAAGCCTAAACACAAGTCTCATCCAAGCAATCCAATGCAAGTACCTCCTCAAATCCATATGCAAAAAAAATGCAACTACCTTGTATTTTTCAATATAAAAGAATGAAAAATGCAACAAAAGTCATCTAAAACTCTCAGTCTCCGCAGCAAGTATAAAACACAAGCCCAACAAGACACCGAGACAAAAAAGAGTAATGCACTAATGGAAAAACAAAAAGGATAAATGACAAAAACTACTTTCAAAGAAAAATCAATGAAAAAGCGGTCTCTGGTCATAAAAGAAGCATCCAACAGACAACATCAGACCCAAGGAAGACCCAACTACACTCACAACCCACCCAACAACTTCCCACAACATCAAACTCACCAAAAGGGAGGATGTATGCGACTGTTTAAAGAACAGCTGCATATATACGCAACTTTTGGCCAAAAAGCTGCATGTATACGTGGATTTTGGCCAAAAACCTGCGTGTATACACGACTTTTGGCCAAAAATTCGCGTATGTATGCGACTTCCAGCCGAAAACCTACGTACATAGAGAAGACAGTGGTAAAAAGCAGGCCAAGGGTCAAACCAATAAAGGGTAGTGTCAATGGATGAACATACTATAAAATGCAACATAGAAATAAGGAGAAACAAAGAGCAAGTCAAGAATATCAAGCACATTGTGCCCACAAACCCTAAAGAAAAACAAGGAACATCCCCAGCAAAGTCACCAATTCTGTTACAGAGAGAAATTCCTATGGCTTGGGGTACCATGACAAACAGCTTGACTCCAAAAATCAATCCTTTCCTATATGAAAGAGAAACCAAATATCTAACACTAAAGGATCTAAATTCGTACCTTTTTCTGGATAGTTGGTGTAGATCCCTGTTGAGATTTCCAACTTCAACTTGAATTGATGAATTGCTTCCTCAACCTTCAATAAACAAGACAAGCATACTATATATAATTGTGTTAGTTCTACTCTAGCATATATAATCAATAACATATAAGCATTTGAAATCATCCATGGATAAAATATTCATTCCAACACACATTATTGGACAAGAAAAAATATTTCTATTGATATAAAATCATAGATTACAATGAATACAACCTCTGTCGGCACGTCTGCGAATCGGAGAAACCGAGTCCCCCACTTGGGCCTCCACCACTTCAATCCTCCATCTCTCGATAGCAAGCTCATAAGCAAAAGGTAAGCTTGGGAAGAACACAAAAGTGCTCCAAGGGACAAAGGGGATGCAGACTCAAGCACAAGTTCCGGCAACAATGGACTATAGTTCTCTTGCTCTCAATTCCTCATATGCCTTCAATGTATCCAAAGGGTTCCTTATATAGCTCATCAATGGGGTAATGAAAGGTTGAATCCGAGCGATCTCAAGGCATAGGGAAGGTCAGGAGACAAGTGAGTCGAATCCACAACAAGGAAAACTCCAAAAGAATTTGCCCTTTTGCACACATCCCAATGTACGCAGTTTTAGGGGTCAAACCCACGTATATACACAAGAAAGGGTTTAAAAGTCACATATGGCAATTTTTGCATGTTTTTAGGGATGATCTAGGAAACATCAAAGGAACAAAAATGGTCCATGGGGTCTAAGGAGTCTACATAGGGATAGGGAAGGCCATAAAAGTGTGATTCACCATGTGTGGTCAAATCAGCTATAACAGAAAGTGTAAGTCTATCCCATAAAAGATAAAAGGGTGGAGGACCATTTGTGTCTATCATAAAAAATAAAAATAAAATAAATAATAAGAATGTATGTATCAATGTGTTGTTGCACAGTGTAGCTTCACTGAGGAAAGTGTAAGTCTATCTCGTAAAAAATATTAAAAAAAAAATGCATGCATCAATGTGGTGTAACATAGTGATGAAAAGAACTATGACTATGAGATTGTAGGAGCTTTGATCGCTAGGACGCGCTAAAGGTCGACAGCGTTGAGGAGAGGTGACGGGCCCATAGAGGGTTGTGCCTACCAATCCTCGGGCTAGGAGGTAGATCTACAATTCCCTTCTCGGAATATTGTGGAAATTGTGGCTATCAGGCTCATGTGCTGAGTGGCTGGCCTGGATCGCTGGTGGGGCAGTCTGATGGCTGGGGTGGGAGGTACGCCCCTGGATCTGTGCTCTGATGCCTTCGATCGGCTAATTGCCTCTTAGAACAGGAGATCAGGCAAAAGATATCCTTAGAAGTTTGTCAAAACAATTGAAGATGTATCGAAACTTGCCCTTCCTCCGGAAGAAACTATGCGGGTTGCTCTTTCCCTGGTGGATCGAGCCCTAATCGGGCAATTCACGGGGCTCTGGCCCTCACCAAAAACTACTGATAGTTGGGTCCAAAGAAACTAGAGACCCCTAGTCTCCAAAAACGTTGTATCATACTCTGTCGGAAGGGGTTACTTTCTGTTTGACTTCAAATCCAAAGAAGACAAAGATCTAATTTTCAAGAACGGGCCCTATTTCATGGTGCCACAAGGTCTCTATCTCAATGGGTGGAATCCGGACTTCGATCCTGAGGTTGACACCCCCAAATCTGTGCCAATCTAGGTCAGAGTCCCCAACCTCCCTATGCACTGCTAGAACCCTAAATCTCTCCATGCTATAGGCACTGTCCTGGGGAAATACATTAACATGGCTAGCCCAAAGGACCAATACACCTGCGCCCGCATATGCGTTGAGGTGGATCTCGAAGCAGGATTGCTAGAGGATATAAAGTTAACAGTGGGGAATTGGTCCCACTTCCAAAAGCTCGACTATGAACAGCTCCCTTTCAAGTGTACAGGTTGCCATGAATACGGGCACTTCATCCACAATTTCCCTAAAAAACCAGAAATCCAACAGGACAAGGTAGAAGGATGGCATAGGGTGAATAGATCTAAACCTAAAAATCAAGCCGATGTGGCTCCTAAGAAGGGTGAGGGCATCAAAGAAGCTAGAGCTCTCCCTCTTGAAGGATCTCAAGAAACCTCTAAGACTAAAGAAACCAATGAAGCAAGGGATGAATCCAATGATGTTGAAGAGAAATCTAGTAATGGAGATAGTAAGGAATCCGAAGTAGCCCTATCAGATCACCAAGTGAAAGATCAAGATGAAGGTGTAGCTATGATAAAAGAAAGAGAAACCATGGGGAAATCAGAGGAAGAATCTGAATAAGAAGAAGAAGAAGAGGGAGAAGGGGAAATAGAACTCTCTACCCCAAGAATGACTAAAACTAAAGGAAGGAAATCCAAGAAAGAAGTAAGCGAACAAGTTACCTATAAGGATAAGCTGCAAGGCTCCCAGCTAACCCTGGAAAAGCTGCTGAAGAATACACGAAAGACCTGCCAACAAGGGATGCCTACGGCCACAAAAAGTAAGTAATGAAGGTCCTCTCCTGGAACTGCAGAGGTCTCGGTAGCAAAAGCAAGGAAGAATCTATGATGGATTTAATTTCTCTACACCAACCGGACATCTTTATGATCTAGGAGACCAACATGGAGGAAGCCGCATTTCTCCATGTAAGTCTTAAATTTTGGAAAAAAAGAGGTAAAGCTGCAATTAGTTCAAGGAGCACATCCGAAGGCATTGGAACTCTGTGGGATGACAAGAAATTCAAGGCTGTTGACATCAAGTACAGCTCTTGTTGGATCCTCACCCTGCTGAGGCAAAAAGACACTAAAACATTGGTAAAAAATTTCAATGTTTATGCACCCAATTCTTATGCTGAAAAAAGAATTTGTTGGAACCTCCTTCATGAGGAAAGAAGTAATCTGCAAGGAAATGTAATCCTTGCCGGGGATCTTAATGTCATCCTCAACCATGATGAAAAAAGAGGGGGCTCCCTGGTCAGAGACCCTATCAGAGAAATTGTTGATGAGACCATTTTGGAATGGGATCTCATGGATGTTAAGCCCTCTATAGGAAAATATACTTGGAGTAATAAGAGGATTGGGCCCGGGCACATTGTTGCCAGGCTTGACCACTTCCTGGTACAAGACACTTTTCTTCTCCTTGGACTGAATCTGTCTTCCAAAATTATTATGTTTGGAGGATCTAATCACAAGCCTATTCTCCTTGAGATGGTGATGGATAAGAATTTCGGACCTATACCTTTAAGATTCAACCCTATGTGGGCCACTCAACTTGAGTTTCTAAAGATTGTCGCGGATTCTTGGTCTCCCCCGGTTACAAGGTCCCCCTTCTTCGTTTGGGAGGAGAAACTGAAACGGCTGAAGAAAGATCTAAAGACATGGGCTAAGTTGATCACCTCACCCAAATATAAAAAAGTCCAAGCTGCCCTTGCACTGGGGATCCACCAGGCTGGCATGGAGGATAGAACGGTGGACAACTCTGATATTCAAACAGAGATTAAGCTCCAATCAGACCTCCACGCAGCATGCAGGAAAGAATCTAAGTGGTGGAGGAAAAAATCACGTTGCAAATGGCTGAAAGATGGAGACAGGAACACCGGCTTCTTCCACAAGCAGGCCGAGGCTAGGAAAAATTTCAATTGTGTGCTTGAGATGTAGGCTCACGACAGGGTAATCAATAACTTCGAGGACATCAAATCTGAAGCGACTAAGCATTTTAGAGATTTATTCACTGCCTGACCTATCACTGAAGACGTCGAGCTCCTGAATCTTGTCCAAGGCACCATAAAAAATAAAGATAACGATACACTGAAGCAAATGATCATGCTGGAAGAAATCAAGAAGGCTGTCTATGGTATGGAGGACGATAGAGCTCCGGGCCCCGATGGATACAATGCCAATTTCATTAAAATTTGCTGGGACATTATTAAAAATGACTTATTCAAAATGGTCAGTAAATCCCAGAAGTGCAGAAAAATAGGAGGTAGCACGAATTCTACCTTCTTGGCTCTCATCCCCAAAGAGAAGGGAGCTAAATCATTTGACAAGTTTCGATATGTATCCTTATGCAACATAGGTTACAAAATCATCACTAAGATAAGGGCCAATAGATTAAAATATATCCTGCCTTACCCTATTCCAGAGAACCAAGGTGGTTTCGTAAAAGGTAGGAAGATTTGGGATAATATTATCTTAGTTCAAGAGGCTATACATTCTAGTTTGAAGAATGGAGACAAAGGAATGGTGGTGAAACTGGACTTAGCAAATGCTTTCGATAGAGTCAACCACCCATTTCTCTTTCAGGTAATGAGGAGATACGGATTCGCTCCAGAATTTATCTCATGGGTCAAGGCTTGTATCAGCAAGCCATGGATAGCCCTGCTAGTCAACGGTAGACCTGCCCCCTTCTTTCAAGCTTCAAGAGGTCTGAGGCAAGGTTTCCCGCTATCCCCTCTGCTTTGCGCCATCCAGGCTTCAGTTTTATCCCACGCCAGTCTCCTCCTCAAATCCCACGATTGCAAAATTTGATGGCAGTGATGGGTCTTAACACTATCTGGGATATATCTGAATGGGAGATCGATGAGCCAAATCGATGGGCAGGATGGGTATTGTCGGAGTGCCCTACAGAGTTAAAGATTGAAAATAATTTGTTGCTATCTCATTTGGCTAGACTAGCTCCGATAGATAAGTCCAGGAAAGACAAACGTGGCCGGGGAAGGCAGTCTGGCAAATATTCAGCGGCTGAGGGATATCAACGATTCTCTACCAACTATAATGTGTCGTACAATCCAAAAATCTGGAATTATTTGCGGAATTGCAGCACATTGCCGAAGATTGAGATGTTCTCCTGGTCGCTGCTGCATGAAAGAGTGCTCACCGGTGAGAATTTGGAGAAAAGGGGGTTCGCTAGTCCATTTCGTTGTCCTCTCTATGTTGAATCTTCAGAAAATATCAGCCACCTCTTCTTAAAGTGTCCTTATGCTATCTCTGTCTGGATGGATGTGCTGAAGCGTTGGGGAGAAGGAATCCAACTACCGGACAATATCCAGGCCTGCTTTCTCAAATGGGACAATCTTTATGAGGGAGCACTGATTAAAAAAAATGGAGTGAGAGCATGTTGGATGAAACTCCCTAAATTAATATGCTGGTGCATTTGGAATGAAAGAAATCATAGAATATTTCATGATAATTTTCAGCCAACATGGAAGATTGTTGTAAAAGTTAATGCTTTGCTTGGGGAGGTTGTCAGTATTTCAATGGTCCCTAACAATAAAGAAAATCTGAATGATAATGAGAAGAACTGGATGCAAAGTCTAAATATCATGGTTGTAAATACTATGGCTGCTAAAAAATTGGATGAATGGAATATCAAGATGAACAAGTCCCAGTTTGAGAACTGGCTAAGAGAAAGGAAGATATTCAAACTATTTTTCGACGGGGCCTCCAAAGGGAACACTGGAAGAGCGGGAGGAGGAGGAGTCGTTATTGATCCGGGTGGGAAAGTCGAGATAGAATACTACTGGAACATTGGTTATAATTCCAATAATATGGGCGAGGCTTATGGGCTCTAGCAAGGACTCAAGCAGTTACAGAAGAAAGGAGTGGACAAGGTAATGGTTTTTGGTGATTCCAAGTTGATTATTCAGGCGTTGAATGGGGGAAGAAGGGACAAGAATGAACGAACAGCAAGACTGATTAATAGAATTAGATCCAAGGCCAAAATGTTCGGGAAGGTCAATTTCTTTCATATTCTTAGGGAGCTAAATGTTTTGGCGAATCTTGCAGCCAATAAATCTATAGCGGTAGGTCTCAATGAACTTA
This sequence comes from Pseudotsuga menziesii, assembly GCA_001517045.1. Taxonomy (NCBI): domain Eukaryota; kingdom Viridiplantae; phylum Streptophyta; class Pinopsida; order Pinales; family Pinaceae; genus Pseudotsuga; species Pseudotsuga menziesii. The sequence goes on from LPNX010811566.1 coordinate 1,308,414, forward strand.
TTGTTAACTCGGTTGTAAGCATGGAAATACCTCCTTAGCTCCTTGGTAGGTTAATCGCTTGGAGAAAGTAGAGAAAAGGTAGATTGTTGTAACAAGTTTCATATCAGGGATTTCCTTTCTGAGTCTTTTAATATAACATAACCGTTCCTGTTAAAAAAAAACATAGTGATGAAAAGAATATATGTTATAATTTAAAGGTGAAAAGTTTTTGGATTTAATCCTTCTCAACACTTTAAAAAAGGAGAATTAAATAAATCAATATTAATATTATATATAATTTAAATACAAATATTTTAATAAAATAAACAATGGAACACTACACTTCACCAAATTATTAAAAAAAACTCAAGCAATCAATAAAAACATAAATATTCCAAAGAAAGGAACGAAGCGATACAAAACTTCTTCGTATAAACTTTAATCGTTTTACAACTTAATTGGTTATTAAGATTATAATTTAATTAAATAAATTTAACATATTTTTTAAAATAATTATATATATTACATTTTCTTAAATTCTTGACTTGTGTTTTCTTATGTTCTTTACTTGTAACATTTTAAGAAAAGATAGATTACATATGTATCTATTGATAATAGAAATATTGTTCAAAATAAAATTAAAAAATATGAAAAAAGATTTATTGTTAAATATAAAATATCATAATAAAATAATATGAATAAAAATAATGTAAATATATTATTTTAACAATAATCAAAAATTATATTTGTATATATTTATATTTATAAAATTATATAAAATTGAATATAATCATTTTATTTATAAAAATAAATAAATTAATTTAATAAATACAAAAATAATATAAACTTACAATAATATAGTTTAAATATATACATATCGTATATGGTATTTAGCAATTTTATCTTTATCACAAATAACTCAACAATTTTTTTTTCTTACTTTTCTTTTCATAAACATGACCATGTTTCACATAAGCCCTCACTCAAAAGACATGGGATGGAATGATGAGTTCGTGGAAACAAAATCCCTTTCTTTCATAAACTCCTCAAAATCCCTTTCTTTCTTTCATAAATTCCCTTTCTTTCATAAATTTTTTTTTAGACCAAAACTGTTGGGTAGATTATAAGAGGTCCGGAAAACCAGCTTCCAGGGGCTTAGATACACTGGAAGAAATACTGAGCAAAACAGAGTGCTCTGTCATTAGAATCAGAGTCCAATGATGAACAGAGATTATTCAAATTTGAATCCAGCTGATACAATGGCTAACTCACGCTGCTACAAAGGAGCTTAACGGTCGATAGTGCGTTGTAGAGAGGAAGAATTACAGTAGTAAGAGAATTACGATGGCTGATTAAATAGGTGGAAACAAGCAAGTTTGCAGTGGATTGAGCTTCAGAGATGCTATCTTGGTTGTTTGAAGTCCAGCTTGGCGAGGATCTATGGCGATCTCCATTGCTGCAATTTCGTAGCCTCTTTGAGTTGGGCAGCCTGTCCTTCTGAAGAAGAATCAAATTCTTTACACAGATCTTTGAAGGAGGGTCACGGCTTTTACTAGGACCGCGAACAGACCTTACTAGAGTCCAAAGGGTCACTAGAGGGAAGCTGAAAACATGTTCACAGGTACAGTAACTGCAGAGATCAACAGGGACGCGGCCAGACATGGAAGAGTCACGGGATATTGCAGTAAGATTCATTACCATTGATGGATATGATGCTCCTGCTCAGAAGCGAGGCATAATTGGCTTCAAGATCAGCTTGCTTGTTAAGATGGCGAAGCACGTGATAGTATCTTATGGTTTGAAACTTGCCAGCTAAAACTTGAATTTTCTGGGCGATCCTGTTCATGTGGAGGCTGGAGGGATGAGACTTCGAGCGCATGGCCTGAATCACCAATTTGGAGTCCCCAAAGACAGAGATATTACGAATGTTTAGACTTATTGCTTATCGGAGTCCCTGCCACAGAGCATGAAATTCAGCGAAATTATTAGTTTCTACTCCTAGTCCCCAAGCAAAGGTGGAATGAATGGAGCCTGAGGGCATGAGGATCACTCCTCCCCCACCCGAAGGACCTGGGTTGCCCTTAGAGGCACCATCAAAGAACAAACTGTGAACCTGCAACGAGAGTATCCAAATTAGAAAGTCTGCTTCATCCATTCGAATTTCCCAATCAGCAGGAATTGGAGGTCTGATAATGGAGGATTTTTTAGCACTTGAGGCGAGACCTGAAAGCCAACTAGTTTCCCTGTCATCTAGAGGCCTAGCATTCCAGAGAGCAGGCCTGTGTTCCAAAGCTTCTCCATGGAGAGCTTTGGCTCTCATAGCGATCCTTAATGGAGAGTTCTCCACATTTCTGAACAGTCGGTTGTTCCTTTCGAGCCACAGTTTCCAGAAGATAAACTTAGGGAGAAGCATCCAAGCAGATTTGAGGAGGTTTTTTTTGGAAAGATGAAAGGGAGAGTGATCAGCCCATCTGGTAAACAGATCTGCAGTTAAGTCCGGCATAATAAGATTTGGAGGATTCACATGAAGAGCTTCTTTCTAGACTTCTCTGGAGAAAGGATAGGAGAGTAGAGGATGGTCAATATTTTCTTCATCATTCTTGCACAGGGAGCATCTTGAGGGACCTTCCAGGCCTCTCTTCCTTAGGTTTTCCGCTGTCAGAATACTTCGGTGCACCACATTCCAGAAAAACAAGTCAACTTTCGGGATGGACAAGGTAGACCAGATGAAATTCCAATGGATAGGATTTGGGGCTGCATGAGGAACCGCCATTAAGGATCTGTAGCCTTCAGCCGCTGTGAAACTTCCAGATTTTGTTCCCCAACCTCTCTTATCACAGGTGGCTTGATTTAGGGGGGGCTTTGCCTTGCAGAAGCTTGGCCAGAAGCTTTGCCTCCTCTTCTAGCTCGATGGGGAGGTCGCCAAACTTCCATTCTATCCAGTAGTTTTCATTGTCCCAGGCAGAAAGATCCCAAAGGGTGAAGACATGCTGATCCTTAAACCACTGTTTTATATTCTAAATTTCAAGTTTTTGCCCCAAAGGCTCTTCCCCTAGGATTGAATCGTCAGAAACTTTTATTTTTTTCCCGTTGCCAGGTATCCAATACAATAAAGATCTGAAATGAACCAGTGCTTTGAGGCAGAGCTTATAGATTGGAGAGCCATTTTTGCTGGGAGGATTTTTGTCAAGTCAACGAATTCTTTGGCCAGAGAAGTATTTTTCCACAGAACCTTTTTGCTCCAGCTAGAAGACCCGGAGACAAGCTGCCAGAGAATTTTGGTTCCCATAGCTAAATTATGAACATGAATGCTTCTAACTTGGAGGCCTCCTTCTCTGTAGGGTCTTTGAATTTTGTCCCAGCTGACAAGATGGATCTTTTTCAGATTTCCTTTCCCACCTTCCCACAGGAATTTTTTCAATAAACTTTCAATCTTGCTGATGACAGAAGATGGGGCCAGAAGAATAGAAGAATGATAAATAGGGATACTAGACAAAACAGATTTCAGCAAAACAAGTTTTCCTACTAGATTAAGCCAGCTCGCCCCCCACTTTTGGATCTTTGCTTTTAATTTTTTAACGATAGGGTTCCAGCTCTTAGTTTTGATAGAAGATTTAAAAATCGGGACACCAAGATAAGTGAAGGAGTCCCAGTTTTGCAAGCTTTCCATTTCCAGAACTCTCGAGGTTCTTCCTATTTTTGCCGCGGAGCAATTCCAGCAGTATATTTTGCTTTTTTGCAAGTTAATCTTGCTTCATGAGATCTGAAAATAGATATCTAGCTCCTTCTTGAAGTTCTTTGCAGAGTGGACACCAGCTCCTCCCAACAACAGAGTATCAGCTGCAAATTGGGCATGATTTATGTCCTTTACATTCTGAGCCATATGGAGACCAGGGAGGGAGAGATCATGCTGACAGTTGTTAAGTTAGAAGCTGAGGACGGAGGCCTGAATGGCATAGAGGAGCGGGGACAGGGGGCAGCCCTGGCGCAGCCCTCTTGAAGCCTGGAAAAATTTAGTTGGTCTTCCATTGACCAGAGGGGCTACCCAAGGAGTACAGATGCATCCTTTGATCCAGCCAATGAGCTCAGGGGAGAAGCCAAATTTCTCCATAACTGCAAAGAGGTAATCATGTTTTACTCTGTCAAAGGTGTTTGCAAGGTCTAGTTTCACAACCATGCCTTTCTCTTTTCGGAGGAAGCTGGAATGTATAGCCTCTTGAACAAGAATAACATTATCTAGAATTTTCCTTCCCTTTATGAAACCTCCTTGGTTCTCGGGGATGATTTTCGGCAGAATTTTTTTAATCCTGTTGGCAATAATCTTAGTAACTAGCTTGTAACCAGTATTGCAGAGGGAGATGGGCCGGAACCTTGAAAAATTGGAGGCCCCTACCTCCTTCGGGATCAAGGCCAGGAAAGAGGAGTTTGTGCTCCCACCCAGCTTATGATGGTTTTGAGAGTTCCTAACCATCCTCGGCAGATCATATTTGATGATGTCCCAGCAAATGGAGAAAAATCTGGCTGTGAAGCCATCTAGCCCAAGGGCACTGTCAGGTTTCATAAGGGCCAGCGCAGATTTGAGTTCTTTCATAGTAACGAGAGCAGCAATAGTAGTATTGTCAGAGGCTTGAACTACCGTGGGGACCAAAGAGAGGGGGTAAGCATTGGAGTCAATGAGATCAGCCGTAGGAGTAGTGAAAAGGTCTTGGAAGTGGGAAAGGGCAGCCTGTTTAATTCCTTCAAAATCTTTAACCAGGTTGCCTTGATGAGTAATTTCCTTCACTGTTTTGAAGTTTTTCCTAGCTTCAGCTTGTTTATGAAAGAAAGAGGTGTTTTTGTCACCGCTTGCTAGCCAGAGGCTTTGGGATTTTTGGCACCAATACTCTTCTTCGATTCTGCAGGCTTTGTAATAATCTTTCTGAAGGTTACTTTCTTTCTGGATTATGCTTTCAGTGATAGGGACAAATTCCATGAGGGTTTGATGGTTTTCCAAGGCAGCTTCGGCATCTCTCCTACAAGAAACCGAGGAGGAGTGGGACTTGGCCCAGTTCTTGAGGTCATATTTTATCCTTTTAAGCTTTTCTTCCCAAATAAAGGAAGGGTTTCCAGTGACCTTATTGCTCCAAGAGTTAGAGACAATGTGGAATAAGCCCTCTTGATGGATCTAAAGGGGACTGAACCTAAAAGGGATGGGACCCAGATTTTCCTCAACAGAGAGCTCAAGGAGGATTGGCTTATGACTGAAAATACAGTTAGGAAGAATTTTGGACGTATCATGGAGCCCTAGGTTGAGGAAGGAGGAGTGGACTAGGAATCTGTCAAGACGGGCCGCAATGTGCCCTGGCCCCAGTCTTTTATTGGACCAAGTAAAGTTGTCGTTGGTAGGTTTTATGTCAACTAGGTCCCACCCTAAAATGGTGTCTTCAACCCATTCCTGAGAGGGATCATGGACTATGGAGCCACCTTTTTTCTCATTGGCAGCCAGTGTGACATTTAGATCTCCAGCAATGATAATGTTTTCAGGACTTTGGAGGCTTAAGAACGATTCAATAGTCTCCCAGCAAGCTTTTTTTTCAGCTAATAAGATTGGAACATAGAGGTTAAACATACTTACAGAATGACCTGAATCTTTGTGGATGAGATTGGTGTAGATCCCGTGCGTAGTACTGTGAGCTGAGATTAGCTCAAATTTGGAGGAGTCCCAGAAGGTGGCTAGACCTCCTGAGGCTCCCCTGGAACTGACAGCTTTCCCCGGGCCTTTTTTCCAGAATAAATTTCCTGCATGGAGGGCAGAGCCATCCTCCATTTTTGTCTCCTGGACGAGTAGGATCTCTGGCTTATTGATTCTTACTAGATCTTTCATTGCTTCAACTTTCTGTGGACTGCCAAGACCTCTATAGTTCCAGGAGATGTACCGCATTATTTACTTTTGGAGGGGACAGTCCCTTTAGGGGGCTGGCCTAGCTTGGATCTTACGTTCATCATGGTTTTAAGATTTTGCTGGGAGCCTTGCAAAATGTCTGCATAATACCTTTCCTCCCTTTGCTTTTTGTTGGATTTCCGGCCCCTTGGCTTCTTGATAGGGGTTGCATGCGAACTACCGGATTCAGAGGATCCTTCATCGGAGTCTCCCCCTGGATCAGAGTCCATGGCTGACGGATCTTCTTCGGCATCTCGAGTATCTCTACGAGTAGGAGAGCTCCCAACTAATGGGATTGCAGGATCTAGCTGGATTTCTCCTGGCTCCAAAGAAGTGACACCTTGAGTGTCTTGCGTTTCAACTGGGATTTTAGCAGGCGAGGATTCCTGAATAACAATAACCGACGGAACTTCTGGGCCGTTCACGGCCGAGGCTCTTGCTCCTTGGGTCGCGTTTTTTGGCTGTTGAGTTCTCGCTTGAGTCTGAACGGGCTCCTTCGGAGGGGCTTTGGGGTCTGACTTCTGAACGTTGCTAGGAGCTCTTTTTTCGATTGGCTTGCCTGGGGCCTTTCTTTTTTTGACCCGCTGCCAACCTTCACCTTCTTCTTCCGTCTGAGCTTTTGGGCAGTTGCGCTGGAAATGGCTGTGTTCATGGCAGAGCCGACACTTAAACAGTAGTTGCTCATAATCGAGTTTCTGGAAGTGAGACCATGATCCTATAGAGAGTTTGACGGCTTCTGGGAGTCCCGCCTCCAGATCAACTTCAACACATATTCTAGCACAGGAGTACTGGCCTTTATGCTCTGCTTTGTCAATGAATCGTCCTAGGGCATTTCCTATTTTTTCCAGGGCTTGAATGTTCCAAGAATGGATCGGCAGATTGGGGAGCCTTACCCAAACCGGGACCTCTTTGGGGACAGCAACTGTGGGATCAAAGTTCGGCGTCCACCTGTTCAAATAAAGTCCTTGGGAGCCCATGAAATAGGGTCCACTTCGGAAGATTAGATCGCGATCCTCTTTTGAGATGAATTCGAAGACGAAGAATCCTCTGCCAACTGGATAGCAGGTGACACTATTCTTCAGATGGGGCCTCCAATTACGCTGAATCCAATCATCCGTGGTTTTGGCTGAGGGCCAAAGCCCCATGAATTGGCCCACCATACCTCTTTCAGCTAGAGCCAGGGCGATTTTGATGGATTGCTCCTCTGGCAAGGCAATTTCTGGTATTGAATCTAGTTTTTTAACAAATTTCGAGGCCTCTTTGGCTGCCGGTTTCATCCCAGACGGAGCTAAAATCCTGCAGAAGGCATCTTTCGCGGAAAGAGGGGAGGAAGGAGGGGGATCCCCTCCCCTTGGAACAACCATGGCGGTGGTCAAAGCAGGGCGAAACCCTAGAAGAGGCAGCGAACAAGCTGCAGCCTCGCGCGCGATCTAATTTTCTATCATGTAGCTTCTATCATAGTTAGGTGTAATCCATACACTAGTTTACATGTAATAGTTTGAAATAAATCATCCATGTTAATGTAATGACATTATGCAATACAAGAATATGTGTGTACAACAACTTAGTCATTTGCATATGAAGTAGAAGTTTTAGTATCAAATATAGTGTTATAGATTTTTGGTGCTTTGCTTTATTATGCCTTGGTTATTCGATGTTTGTTTGCAATTACCCATTACACATTTCTTGGTCCGAATCAAAATTTGCAATGTTTTTACACATGTCTTGGTTTGACCGAAAATTTTCAATGTTTTTGACATCTTGATCCTAATTTTTGCACTATCAACGAAGTGAATAAAAAAGAAAAGTCAACCAAGGAACAACATGAAGTTAACTTTGCGACGCTGCAAGGAGAGGATCTCAAATTCTACATGCATAGTTACTCAATAATTCTCAACAAAAAGGGCATGCATTTGTGTCTTGATGTTAATTTATTCTACCATGACAATGACATGAACATTTAATATCCTTATGTGAACGTTTGTTGTGTTTTCAACAAAAGAGGTTCATGCTAGAGGTTTTGGGGAAAAACAAATGTTATGTGGAAGGATTACGATTTTGTTTTTTATTTGACAAACACTACTATAACCCTAAAAATATCTTATTTTTCGAAGAAGGAAAAATGCTTTAGTACTTAGGGTTGCTAGTCTAGCTTTTATTCATACTATCTAAATGCCCCAACGTGCAATTACATCAATATATAGAGACACTGACTTCACCACTCATAATAACCAATTCATGATCCATAAGGGGGTCGACTTTCACTCGCGACAAATGCCTTTAGGTCTTGAGTTGTTGCCATGTTTCCTTACATTTGATAAAGACAAGCTTGTAGGCAAGCAAAAGCAATTATAAGTCATACTCCAAGAAAAAGTAATCTTATAAATGCACTTAACCTAATTAAAAAAATAGATTTACTTTTTTAAGAAAAAAACAATTATTATTATTATTATTATTTTGTGTTAAAACATAACATTATTATTATTATTACTATTTTATTTTTTTTGTCTAAATGGTTAGAAAGACAAAACAATTTTTAAATAGCCTTTATTTCTATGAAAGAAGTCTTTTAAGTGTTACCTCGCTCATTTCACTAATTTCCACTAATTAGGGACAACATAAAGAGAAAACAATTATTTAATGTTACGTGGGTTATTCAAGGTTGGTATAAAAAATGTTCATGATATTTGTACTTTTCATGTCATTTTTTCTTAATGCATTTTTTGGGGAGTTTTCCCATGCTTTTTTCGGGGCATTGTGAGAAGAAGTTGATTTATATTGCTAAAGTTCTTTCGAACAAGGTAAAGAAGACCTAAAATAAAGCTCTAAATGAAAATTTATGATTTCAACGAGGTTTCCCTTTCTCTAAGACAACTCATATTCGTCCAGCACAACATTCCCACAAAGTTAGGATTCACACATTTTACAGTTTTTGCTTCTTAGGTTTGTTTGGCATTATTATGAAATGTAGTTTCAATTCTTTGTTGTGGAATTTTTAGGAGTGAGATAGCCATCACATATCTTCTTCTAGATAAGTTACCATTATTCTAGCCATTTTTATCGCTATTTATATCGCAATGTGTTTCACAACTTGGTTTATCAAGAGAACTCGATTGTAACTATGATACTTTACTTTGATGGTTCTATTTATGTTACTTTTTGCAATACTACAAGTTCTTTCATTTCATTCTGAATCCAATTTATACTATTTAAAGACTTATATGGGTTATGCTTTCTCTTTACTCCATCGATAGTTATCCAAAGCATACAATTCAATTCGTTAATTTTTTTTAGGGAAATTCTTTGATGTACAATCTATGAAATCATATATTCTCTGTCCTATATAAATCATTTGATTGTGAAGAAGAAAATTTATTAGCCCATGGGGTTGTGTTCTCTGTCCATACTAACCCATATTCTCTGTCCTATATAAATCATTTGATTGTGAAGAAGAAAATTTATTAGCCCATGGGGTTGTGTTCTCTCTCCATACTAACCCCATTAACCTAAATGATATAGAGTGAATGAGGGACTAAAAATACATTGTATAACAAGGCTGATGATCAATATAATTGAAGGCATTCTAGCATCCTTAAGCCATATGGATTTGTCTATGGTTTTGTGTTTTGAGGCATATTTTGGTGCTCTATCGGTAGGTTAAAATTATGTGCATCAAACAATCAAATTATACATCTCCCCATGTGATTTGTGATACTAGTGAAAGCTTTGATAAATAGTAAGAAGGGTAAATAATAAAAGGGGACTAATAATACATCATATAACATAATAAAAGGGGACTAATAATACATCATATAACAGAAGTGATGATAAATATCAATGAAAGTATCCTTAAGCCATTTGGTTTTTATACTAGCAACATATGGATTTAGGTTTTGAGGCATATATTGGTGCTCTATTGGTAAGCTAAAATTATGCGCATTATACAATGAAAAATTATACATTCGCCCACATGATTTTTTATGCTTGTGAAAGCTTCTATACATGGCATGAAGGATAAATCATAAGAGGGAATTAATAATATATCATGTAACAAAGGCAATCATCCTTAAGCCATGTGAATTTTATACTAGCAACACATGGATTTGTGTTTTGATATATTGGTGCTCTATTGGTAGGTTAAAATTATGTGCACCATACAATCAAATTCCACATCGCCCCATGTGATTTGTGATGCACATGAAAGCTTTGATACATAGCAAACAAGAAGGTTAAATAATAAAAATGGACTAATAATATATCATAAAACAAAGGTGATGATAAATATCTTGAAAGTATATTTTTCATGCCGACATGTCTACAAGGAGATTAACAGGAAGGCGGACAAGGCCTCAAAGGAGGGTCTACTTTTGACATTGGGTCAATGGAAGATACTTGAATAGGTTGATGGTGTAGCTCATGAATATTACCATAGGCCTTTCATAGAAAGGGTTGTTTAGTGATGATCACAGTTTTTGGTTTCTTTTCCAGTTCGGTGGCAAATTTCTGTGTTTTTTTTGGCAGTTTTTTGGAACTTTCAGTTGGTCTATGGTACGTTTGTATATATTGTTGTTCTAACAGCTGTGAACTTCTTTATGATATTTATTTTTGGAACAAATTTCAGTATGTGGCTAGAACTTGATATATCATTTTTTTATATACGTGGGTACTAGGGACTGTTTTTGTCCCTTATTTTGTTCTCTTTGTTTGGACTTTTATGATACTCTCCGAATACACAAGCTGTGTATCTACATAATGTAATTTTGTTCTCAAAAGATGTAATGAAATTATGCTTTTTTTCCGAGGACAAAAAAAAATCTTGAAAATATCTTAAGCCATGTAAGTTTTATACTAACAACATATGAATTTGTGTTTTGAGGCATATATTGGTACTCCATTGATAAGTTAAAATTATATACATCATAAAATGAAATTCCACAATATCACCTCATGTAATTTGTGATGCTTGTGAAAGTTCCCATACATAACAAGATAGATAACGAGGAGGCTAAATAATAAAAGTGATAAAAATCACACAAGTTCATATTGTGTTTAACAATAACTATCGAGGCCATATAAATAATAATCACATAAAGTCCACTTGTTGATGTTTATTAAAAAAAACCTACATTCGAGTCGATTATCTCAAATTTTACATTGGTTTAAAAAAAACAAATAAATACATATAAAAGTATAAATATGAAAATGTTAATAACAATACCCTTAATATATTGACTTTACTAATGAATATGAAAATGATAATGATCATTAAACATGTATTTCATGTTGGATGACATTGTAGGACAAACCAATGACGTGAAGTAGATAATTGTGCTTTACATATGATAGATATAGTGACAAAAATAATGAGTAGATATCATGCACACATGCTATTAGAGCATGGTTTTTCCTCGGCAGTCAGGATGTAGCCTCTACTTCAGTCGGTGACGGTTTTAGAACTCTATCATTTCCATCCCTTTACTTTAGCTATTTTTTAATTTTTTAACCACGGCCAGCATGCGACCGAGATTTCTGGTGTGAACTTTACACCTCTTCGTCGTGGCTTATTCGGGCTCGGTTTCCTGCTCCTTGCTGGTGGTGGTTTTTTGGTTGTCCGGGAACAAGTCCTGGTTTTGCGAATGTGACTATTAGTCTTTATTTTTCGTCGTCGGGTCTTGCAGTCGTCTCCGGTACTCGGTCAACTACATCTTCTACTGCCGACATCATCCAAAGACCATTATGGCATAGGTACTTACCATTTTTCGACACCATGCTTTTCTTTGATTATCTGGTATCTGGGTTGTGTTTGTTTGTCCCCGCTGGTCATTATTGAGTTCACAGGTGGTCATAGGTTCATGGAGTTCCCCCTCTTTGCAGAGGGCTAGTAACAACCATGCTAAAAAGTGGGAGCTAGGGTTATTATTTGTTGGGTCTGGCTTTTGACTCTTCGGTTATGTCTTGGGTACTATTATTTTTTCGTTTATTTAGGGTTTCGCAGCTTATTTGGTCTTTTTCGTCTGACTCCTCCTTGCTGCTCGGTTGTTACTTACTCTCCTGGCTCTGGTTAGGGTTTTACTATTTTTGGTATTAATGCTTAGGGTTTCGGTCAAGGTTTTAACCTTGTTTCCCTGCTTGGGTCACATGATGTGATTCCTTCCTATCTGTCTTAATTTGTTGACTCCCTTGGCTTTGGTTAGGGTTTTGTCGCTTTGAGGGTTTTTACCTCTTTTGGGGCTTCTTTGCTATCAACACTTTTTTGTGTGTTATCCACCTCTACTTTGACCTTCTTCGACGATTTTTCTCTTCAACCTCCGATGGCGTCCCCTGGACATCACATTCTGACCGATGGTAGGGTTGGTACTTCCTATCCTCCTCGATTCCAGGCTCGTCGCAAATCTAAGACACTTACCGCGCTGGACCACAAGCGTCGGTTTGTTGTGGACAGAGATATCATGCCCGATAGAGTCTCAGATCCCTGTCATCGGGCACTCATTGGCCGCTTGGAATACTGCTCCATGAACAAAGAGGAGTGGGTGGCCTGGGCCACACTCCATTGGAAACCTATCCTTAGTTATGTTCCCACAGTCAGTCTTTTGGCTAATCATTGGCTGGTATTTGTATTTCTTGAAGACTCAGATGCTTATCGTATCCTTGATTCGCTGTGGACCATTGGCAAAAGTTCCCTTGTACTCAGCCAGTGGCATACGAACTTTGACCCAATTAAAGAACGGATTGTCAAGCGACATCTATGGGTCTTATTTCCGGCTTTACCATTTCCCCTCTGGTATAAAGATATCCTCACTGGTATTGCCAATACCATTGGCAAATTTGTTTCATTGGAGAAATACTTTCATGCTATTTTTAACAAACGCACTGCTAAGGTTCTCGTAGAACTGGACGTTACCCATGGGCTCTTACCTGAAATCGAGATTGGCTGTAATAATGTGGTTATTACACAAAAACTTGATTATTTGAAGATGCCCTTTCATTGTAGCTATTGTCATGAAACTGGTCATTTGATGAAATATTGCACTTCATTATTACAAGGTATCCCACTGTCTCTTGGCTTCAATGATTCTGAACCTTCTCTTGAAACCTCACCTTCCCCTTCTTCACTTCATTAGCCCCTACTAGATTCTCAGCCGGTGATTGCAGCGTCCATTGACTCTTTGGTTCTTCCTTCCACGATTGGCCCTTATGACTCTTCTTCCCCTACCTCTGTTGGTGATCTAACCAAAGGTGAGCTACAGTACATTACAGATTTAGAAACATTGGCCTTATCAGCCTCTTGATCTCGTTCAAATTCGGTATCAGACCCTCTTTCACCTTTGCATTTCTCTTCATCCTACAGTGGCATCTCCGCCCCCCTTTACCCTGGAGAATTTCCCTCCTCTACCCCACTCCTCTTCCCCTCCTAGTACAGGTTCACCTTGTAGCCCTTTAACCACTCCTTCCTTTGATGATCCATCTCTACTTAAAGCTCTGGATATCTTTACAAATAAGTCTCCCATCTCTCCTTCTGCCTTATCTTTGGACTCGATTAGATTCAAGAATGTGACTATCTGAAAGGATAGGAAAGGGAGTAAAGTTTCCTCTCAGGCCCCTACTGGCCTCTATACCCCTCTTTCAGCACGCATCAAAGATGCAGCTAGAACACACCCCTCTTCACAAGCACTTAGAGCTAAGTCACTTAACACTCAGGTTGACCCATGAAGATCATCTCCTTGAACATTCATGGGTTTGGGGGGCCTACTAAACAAAAAGCCCTTAAAGATCTTGTTGCAGCTGCAACTTTTCTCCCCAAATTTTTTAAATTCGGGACCCCTGCTAAGGTTCTCGTAGAACTGGACGTTACCCATGGGTTCTTACCTGAAATCGAGATTGGCTGTAATAATGTGGTTATTACACAAAAACTTGATTATTTGAAGATGCCCTTTCGTTGTAGCTATTGTCATGAAACTGGTCATTTGAGGAAATCTTGCACTTCATTATTACAAGGTATCCCACTGTCTCTTGGCTTCAATGATTCTGAACCTTCTCTTGAAACCTCACCTTCCCCTTCTTCACTTCATTAGCCCCTACTAGATTCTCAGCCGGTGATTGCAGCATCCATTGACTCTTTGGTTCTTCCTTCCACGATTGGCCCTTATGACTCTTCTTCCCCTACCTCTGTTGGTGATCTAACCAAAGGTGAGCTACAGTACATTACAGCTTTAGAAACATTGGCCTTATCAGCCTCTTGATCTCGTTCAAATTCGGTATCAGACCCTCTTTCACCTTTGCATTTCTCTTCATCCTACAGTGGCATCTCCGCCCCCCTTTACCCTGGAGAATTTCCCTCCTCTACCCCACTCCTCTTCCCCTCCTAGTACAGGTTCACCTTGTAGCCCTTTAACCACTCCTTCCTTTGATGATCCATCTCTACTTAAAGCTCTGGATATCTTTACAAATAAGTCTCCCATCTCTCCTTCTGCCTTATCTTTGGACTCGATTAGATTCAAGAATGTGACTATCTGAAAGGATAGGAAAGGGAGTAAAGTTTCCTCTCAGGCCCCTACTGGCCTCTATACCCCTCTTTCAGCACGCATCAAAGATGCAGCTAGAACACACCCCTCTTCACAAGCACTTAGAGCTAAGTCACTTGACACTCAGATTGACCCATGAAGATCGTCTCCTTGAACATTCATGGGTTTGGGGGGCCTACTAAACAAAAAGCCCTCAAAGATCTTGTTGCAGCTGCAACTTTTCTCCCCAATTTTTTTAAATTCGGGACCCTCCTCATGATTTTGCTTTAATCTTTGAATCCTGTGAGTTGTTGGCATGTGTTTCAATCTTTAAATGATTACAAAGCTTAACTCTTGACCAAGGTCTGGTATTTTGATTGCGCTGAAGTTTATGGTGAGCCCTAGCTATTAAGATTGCTTTGTTTATTGATCAAACCAGTTGTCTTTACTGAGGTCGCCATTGTTGGATGTTTAAAGTTGACTGAAACACTTAGTTTTCATTGCTTTGATCGGAAGTTCGAACCGTTTTCCGTCCGTCATTGCGGCTCCTAAAGCAACTTGGCTTCCGAAGTGTGAAAGCGCCAATGGCCGATGTGTTGTAACCTGTTTTAGTTGCATGCATGAAGTCATTTCTCATTCGCCGTTGCGGATGGAAAAGCCGTCTGTCTTCCGAAACGCAAATCCGTCCGACATCTGACTTGCATCGCATGGATTTATTTTTCTCTTTTCCGTCGTTGTGGCTCTCCAAGTCTTTTGGCTTCCGAAGTTCAAATCCTTCCGACTTCCGATTAAATCCTCTCTTGCACGCGTGTCGCTTGTCCGTGATTTGGGTTTCTTCCGCCGTTGCGGCTGGGAAATCCTCTTGGCCTCCGATGTTATTTCCTTCCGATTGTCGATTTTAAGTTTTCCTGCCAGTGTGTTTCCGGTTGACCACAGTAGGCTAGGTTTGTCAAGCCCGTAGATGGTGTGCCTCGCCATTTCCTTGTGGAATAGTCGTTTAATTGATAATATTTGTTGTTTTGAATGATGCCGGTCGATTGATGGCAGGCGGTTTTGAGGAGATCAAGTACTCTACCGTGGTGCTGAGAAAGACGGACCGTTTGGCAAGAATGTAACTGAAACCAGAGGGATCGCTAGGAGAACCAGGGGAGTAGAAGACAAAGCCTGAAGCTATAATGGCGCGAGCCCAAGAAGTCATCAGTTACCAGGTGGTCCATGATTACATACAGACAAGGAATGTGAAGCGTTAGAGAAAACGAAAGGTCGCGTGTCTAGAAAAAACGAAACGCTCTGTAATTATAGTTTAAATATTTGAAAGTAGGAAGGAGAAGGGGATTTTTACCTGGAAAATTTGGTAAATGTTTACTTGTAAGAGGAACTACTTCGTTTTGCAAAGGAAAATGCAAATTTTGCCTTCTGGAGAGAGTGAAATGTGGAATGTATCAATGCGACTCAATGAATAATGTTGAAGAGGAACTATTTCGTTTTCAGCTATGTTTCATTTACTGTGAGAGCATTTAATTTCCCGAACCTATGTTCTTGTTAAATGTTCTTCAGTATCTTTGGGATTTCTTCCACTGTGAGTAATAAATGTTGTTCGTAAAATAATCAGCTATCTGGTTGTTTGAATATCTGTAATTGTTCATGTGTTTTGAATGAAGTATCAGCGGCCTGTAACTGTTCATAATGCATGTACGGAATGTATTACTCACTAACAAATGATAACATCACTCCCTAGGGATAGATTTAGGTAGTTAGTTTGTTTACTTGCTACATGTGATTTAAATGCTTGCGCGCCTTAAGACGAGAGATAAGAACCTGCACATCACTTTGTGACGGCCCCTTGCAATTTATCACCCTGCATTATTAATTAGGCACTTGGATCTCATAATTAAGTCAAAATACAAAAACTCTATGGACCGGGCCGCAACCGGTAAAGCTGTTGTTTTGTACCTTGACCTACGGTAGCCGAACCGCAAACCGGATGGATTCCCTACACCAAACAGTCAATGGGCTAGTTGGGAACGTTGATTGGGGAGAATCCCTTACTATTGTCACCTGCGAAGTTCCAGGCCTCAACAGTTTTGGCGCTAGAAGGAGGGCCGCCAGTGCATGGCTGGCCGAGGAAACCTGTTTTCCCGAGATTTTTCCACCGGTGACAGTTCCGAAAGAAGTGGGTTCCATAACCCAATCCCGGAAGAACACAGAGAACATCTATATGCTATTGGTAACGAAGTGGTTAACAACCTAAGAAGACACACCCGGGCATTTGTAAAGAAGCTTGGAGGGTTGCCAATTATCCCTGACTTGCCTAGAAGAGAGTATAAAAAGAAAGATCATCCTATGACAGAAGACTCAGTGTTGGTCGGAGACTGGGAAGAGCTGGTAGAAACAGCCTTACAGGAAGTGGTGCTACCTTTGAACCAAGAAGGCCCAGAGACCCCTCATAGTTCTCTTGCTCATACTCCAGTCGGTTCACCTCCTCACTCGCCACCCAGACTCATGGCAGGAGTTAATGCTAATCAACCACCTAACCCACCTAATCCACCACCTGCATGGAGAGCCAAATCACCTCTAAATCTAACACCTCCATTACATGACTTACCCTAATCCTTTGAAAAATTGCTGCCTAAATTTGACCCCAATGAGAAAATCCTAGTGGATGATCATCTACAGAGTTTCTACTTGGCAATAGAGGGTTTAAGGGCTGGGGAGCATGAAGATGTAGTATGTTGACTTTTCCCGCATACACTTAAAGGCGCTGCAGCTTAATGGTATTTTGGGTTGCCTGCTAACTCGATTCCGGACTGGAATACCTTTGAGAGGATTTTTAGAAGTAAGTATGCGACCCAAAAGACTCATGCTGCCCTCATGAAAGGACTATGTGCATTGAAGAAAGAGAAAAAGGAAAAAGTGCACAGTTTCACACAAAGGTTTGCAGCATATCTTAAGAACTTCTCTGAAATAGATAAGCCTTCAGACAAAGTATTGATTGAGTACTATACGTCAACTTTGGGTCCTGATTTGGCCATGTTTGCGAAAGGAAGGGCCAAGCCTACTCTGACAGAGACCTATGAAGAAGCAGAAGTGGTGGAAGCGGAAAGAGAAAGTATTGAAGATTATCCAAAACAATCAGGAGAGAAAGGTGCGGGGAGAAAAGCCTTATTGTTCGCTAAGCCTAAAGAAGAAAAGTCGCCAGATCTGGAAAATATGGCCAAGATGATGCAGAAGCTTTCCAACAAGATCATAGATATGGAAAAATAAAAGGAGGCACAAAGGTTTTATAATCCATATTATAAGAAAAGAGAGGATAAGGATCATTCTAATCCTCCTCCTCACAATGCTGCATCCATGAATCTAACAGAGGTCGGCATGGATAATTTCTGCACTTTCCACCAACAGCCACACTCTGAAAAGAATTGTCCACAATGGATAAACTCTATGACGCTAGTGATGAATCAACTACTGGATTCTAGGTTAACAGAAGAAGGAGATGAAGAAAGAAAAGAAAATTCTGCCTCTACGTCTAATGAAGATCAGGAAAAGGAGACCCTGGAATTATGGAATTATGCCTCATTATTTGATGCTGAAGAAGGAAACACTCAAGGATACAAGGGCGTTATGGAGACCAACGTGGCCACAAGAAGCCAAGGAACGGTGAAGGACGACAGTCTTATTCTTCCAAAGATCAGAAGGCTACAGAGAAATGTTAAGAAGAAGTTTCAAAATAAGGCCTTGGCTGATAAGATTCCAGAATTCACAATTACCAGCCAAAGTCCTAGACAGGATGATACAACAGCCAAGCCAAGTGAAGGAAATGCTAACAAACCACATCCAATTGGACAGCCGATGAATTATGACATTGTGGAGGATTTGAAAAAGGTAAAAGCGAATGTTCCACTATTCAAAATGTGTAAAGTGCCGCATCAAAAGGAGAGATTGTTGAAAGCACTTGAAGCATCGGATGACAAGCTGCCCGCTGACAATCAACCTCAGGACGAAGAAGAAATTGGAGAAACCAGCGTTGGAGGTGAGTCTAAAGCTAAACATCTACCTTTCCTCCTAACGTTTGAAATTTTTAATCATAACGTGCACAGTTGTCTGGTAGATTCGGGGGCGTCCATTAATGTCATGCCCGTATTAGTATGTAAGAAGATAAATGGGCAGCCAAAGCCAACCACGTGGAGGGTGGTTCAGTTGGATAGGACAAACGTTAAGGTAATTGGTGAGATGAAAGATGTCCTAATCCGTTTGGCATCTAACGACAAAGTATGCCAAGTCATTAACATCATAGTGGTTGATATACTAGATGCTTACGGTCTGGTCCTGAGTAGAGATTGGTCAGCCAAATTAAATGGATATTTCGCTTCAGATTGGTCGCACCTATGGTTTCCATACAAGGGGAGTCCAAACCAGATCAAGATTCTAAGAGAACCCCACATGAAGTACAATGTTACCCAACTGGATGAGAAGAATATACCTGTGGATTCTATATTGGGAAGTTATTTTCTTGAGTTGGAACCAGGGAAATATCAAGCGGAAGAAGCCGGCAACCCATCTAATACTCAGCCTGATCTCCTTCGATTCTCGCAGGCTGACGATATTGATTGTAAAATAGTATACTTAGCAGTAGGAGTAGATTCATTTTCAGTAGTTAATGATTTTTGGACTTTATTTTTCGATGGCTCTAAGACGTTAGAAGGGTCAGGGACCGGCTGTATCCTAATTGACCCACAGAAGAATAAACATTTCCTTTCATGTAGATTAGAGTTTGAATGTACTAATAATACAACTGAGTATGAAGCACAGGTGCAGGGACTCAAGAAAGCGATTGAATTGAAGGTAAGTAATTTAAAAGTTTTTGGGGATTCTAAAATTATTGTGAAACAAATCCGGAATCAAATCCACTGTATTTCTCCTCACTTAAAAGCTTACCAGAATGAGGTATGGGACCTTCTGAAATGTTTTAATGCATTGAACATTATTTCAATCCCAAGAATTAAAAACGCAGCAGCTGACTTATTAGCCACTTCGGCCGCTAGGATTGTACCCTCAAATAATCGATGTACTGTTGAATTGCTTTTCAGGCCTTCAGTACCTGATATGATTACCAACCTGCGGGTGTTCGATGATGACCAGCAAATTATAGAATGTTTAACAAATGACGAGGTATTCAAAGGAGCGATTATTGATGATGAAGAACACCAGGCAGAGATGAAATTTGATAATTTCATTCCTAAAGGGGTCAGAACGTTAGAAAAGATGTTTGACTTGAATGAAAAGTTTAGGAGACCCGCCAACGTGAAGACTCACAGCTCAACTCTACAGTTCGAGCTGATAAATTTGGGGACTGAAACGATGCCTAAGTTCGTGAATCTCGGAAAATGTTGTTTGCCGATAGAAAGAGACAAGTTCATCAGTCTATTTAAACAATACAAAGATTTCTTTGCTTGGACGTACCAAGAGCTAAAGACATACGATACCAGCATCATCAAGCACGTTGTTTCCATCAAGGTGGGAGTCAAGCCATATCAGCAGCCCTTGAGGAAAATGTATCCAAAACTGGAACCGTTGGTTTAGAGTGAGGTAAAGAAATTGTTGGATGCTAGAATCATTTTTAAAGTCAGACACTCTGAGTGGGTATCAAATCTGGTACCGGTCAGAAAGAAGTCAGGAGAAATCAGACTGTGTGCGGATTTCAGGAACTTAAACCGTGCATCGGATAAAGATAACTATCCTGTGCCACCCATGGAGCAGCTGCTACAAATGGTTTCAGGTTCTGAACTGTTTTCATTATTAGACAGGTTCTCTGGCTACAATCAGGTATTGGTAGCCGAAGAAGACAGATTAAAGACAACATTCAGGACAAAATGGGGAACTTTTGCCTATAGAAGGATGCCCTTTGGACTGATTAATGCTGGAGCGACATTTTAGAGTGCTGTGGACATAGCTTTTCGTGGATTGATTGGATGAGGTGCTGTGGTGTACCTTGATGACATTACAATATTCTCGAAGAAAAGAGAAGAGCACGCTTTTCACCTAAAGCAAATTTTCGAACGCTGTCGAAAATATGGCATCTCCCTCAATCCTAAGACGTGCGTATTCGCGGTCACGGAGGGCAAGTTGCTAGGACACATATTCTCAAAGAAGGGAATTTCCATTGACCCAGAAAGAATTAAGGCTATTGAACAAATCCCTTTGCCCCATAATAAAAAGGGGATGCAGTCCTTCATGGGAACCATAAATTTCGTACGAAGGTTTTCCTGATTTTGCTCAGACTGTTAAGCCGCTGCAGCAGATGGTCAAGCAAAATGCACAATTTAAGTGGACTGAAGTTGAAAAGAATGCTTTCAGTAAAATCAAGACTATTGTTGCACATGCGCCCTCCCTGAAAAGTCCTGACTTTGATAAAGACTTTATTATGTATACATTCGCATCCCATGATTCACTGGCAGCTGTGCTTACGCAAAAGGAGGATGGGGGGGGTGAATTCCCAATCTCTTTTATGAGCACTGGTTTACAAGGGGCTGAATTAAACTACCCAGCCATTGATAACCAAGCTTACGCAGTCTTTAAGGCAGTGAAGCAATTCAGGCCTTATATATTAAAAAATCGAACCAAGGTAATAGTCCCCTACCCAGCTGTGAGATCCCTTCTTATACAAATGGAGTTAGGGGAAAGAAGAGGCAACTGGGTGACAACCCTCCAGGAATACGATCTTGAATTCAAGCCAGCATCTATAGTTAAAGGTCAGGGGTTGTGCAAATTGATGACTGAAAATAGGAACAATGAGGAGAGCGCCTGGGAAGATGAGGCCGAATTACATTTAGCAGAGGTATGTCCTTTGTTTACAGCTCCTGAGTCTTGGTATAGAGACCTTGTACATTATCTACAGTCAGGACTATTGCTGGAACATTGGAACTCTAAGCAAAGGAGGCGTTGCGTCTGAAATCAGCTTCCTATCAAATCATCGAAGGCGTACTATTCAGGAAAAACTACGATGGAGTCCTTCTGAGATGCTTGGAGAAAGAAGATGCTAAGAAAGTAATGTCTGAATTGCACGATGGTCCGGCTGGGGGACATTATTCAGGAGACACTACAGCCCACAAAATCCTCAGAGATGGTTACTATTGGCCTACACTCTTCAAGGATGCACATGCACATGTTAGGAAATGTGATATTTGCCAAAGGTGTGGTGGAAGACAGCCTAGAGCAGCAGCACCCCTAAAGCCTGTGACGATCACAGAACCCTTCGAACAATGGGGGCTGGATATTATTGGAGAAATAAAACCGAATCCCTCCCTTCAACACAAGTACAATCTTATTGTGACTAATTATTTCACTCGCTGGGTCGAAGCTATTCCGCTGCGCAAGATAAATGAAGACGAAGTCATCAGTTTCGTACAAGACCACATCATGATTGGAGTTCCAGTTTCGTTAGTATTTGATAATGCTAGATACTTTTCATCAATTAAATTGACTGTGTTTGCTCATGATAAAGGGATAAAATTGCATTATTCTGCTAATTACTATCCGCAAGGGAATGGCCTGGCTGAATCCTCTAATAAAAACCTCATTAGAATTCTGAAGAAGATTGTAATAGAAAACCAGAGGAGTTGGCACTCAGCCTTACCAAATGCCCTTTGGGCTGATAGAGTCACCCCCAAGTCTGCAATTGGAGTGTCCGCATATACCCTTGTCTATGGTAAAGAGGCCATCCTTCCTCCCAATATCATGCTACCATCTTCCATTCTAGCTCAGGAGTCTAGGGGGTCGGATGATGAAGTTTTACAAATAAGAATATATAATCTCCTGAAAGCTGAAGAAGCTAGGTCAAAAGCCAAAGAACGCTTTAAGCAGCAACAAGAGTCAGTTAAGAGGTGGTTTGACAAGCATAAAGCTGGGACAAAAGACTTTGAAGTGGGAGACTTAGTCCTCAAATGGGACCACCCCCATGATGAGAAAGGAAAGCATACCAAATTCCAGCAGTTGTGGGTAGGCCCTTTTCAGATTGCAGCCAAGATTGGTCCTTCTACCTACAAGTTGCAAGATCTGCAGGGGTGGGAGGAGAACCTACCAGTAAATAGTTTGGTTCTCAAACCTTATTTTTCCTGAGTCTGTCTGATTTTTTCTGTCTTGTACATAAATAATCCGCTCGGCTGTCTTTTGAGTCATGTTTCTAGTTTTCTTTTGTTGATTTCGTTCTAGCTTGTTTTGTTGATTTCAATAAAGGGAGAAAACCTGCGGTTGCATGGAATACATCCGGAATTTTTGGGTTTGATAAACGTTTTGGTGTCAGGCTGTGTGTTGCTAATTTATATGAAAGAATTTCTTCCAGTATAGCAGTTTTCTCGAAGAACTCTTTGTGCATTGAAGTCCTGCTTAACCCTTGTGAAATAAACCAGATTCGAGGAGTCTGGGGTACTATGTCGAGGATCCATCCACGTCACATTTAATGTTCTAAGGAGCAATAGCAAAGGACCCATGGAAAGGAGCAAAGTGAACAGTGTATTAAATATAAATGATCCCATGCCAAGAAATGAATGCCAAAAGGCAAATAAAGAGTCAAAAACTCCTATGAAAGCATCATAAATCAAAGCAGGAGCTGAATCATAAGTACTGAATTGCCAAAAGATCCTCTCCGTCCGTGAGCTGAAACTTGAAGAACACCACTCACACAAAAGGACACTATAGGATAGAGGATCCTGAATCAAAATTCAGTAAGAAAGGCATGTGAGCAAACTCATATGAAATAGGACAAAAGTCTGAAAGCACAAGAAAAGTGTGAAAATGGCATGGGAATGAGGAACAAACGAATATTTCTGTTTACCATATGCTCCAATCCTGTGGTGTCCAAAGCTTTTAGCCACCTGAAGACAAAGGTTAATGAAACTCATTGTCTAGCCTCAACAGAGTCATCTAGACTTGAAAATATTGGTTTCCACCCCCCCTAATTGGACTGACATCAATGATTAAGGGTACGCACTTCTGTCATCTGAGAAATCCATATTGCTGGAAGAATTTAATACGATGCGGTCATTGTTAAGTAGTGTTTCACTCAGAGGTTAATCGCCCAGAGATCTAGGTTCGCCAGATAATCGCCAATTGTTGCAGCTGCAACTTTTCTCCCCAAATTTTTTAAATTCAGGACCCCTCCTCATGATTTTGCTTTAATCTTTGAATCCTGTGAGTTGTTGGCATGTGTTTCAATCTTTAAATGATTACAAAGCTTAACTATTGACCAAGGTCTGGTTTTTTTATTGCGCTGAAGTTTATGGTGAGCCCGAGCTGTTAAGATTGCTTTGTTTATTGATCAAACCAGTTGTCTTTACTGGGGTTGCCATTGTTGGATGTTTAAAGTTGACTAAAACACTTAGTTTTCATTGCTTTGATCGGAAGTTCGAACCGTTTTTCGTCCGTCGTTGTGGCTCCTAAAGCAACTTAGCTTCCGAAGTGTGAAAGCACCGATGGCCGATGCGTTGTAACCTGTTTTAGTCGCGTGCATGAAGTCGTTTCTCGTCCGCCGTTGCGGATTGGAAAAGCCGTCTGTCTTCCGAAACGCAAATCCGTCCGACGTCCGACTTGCATCGCATGGCTTTAGTTTTCTCTTTTCTGCCATTGCAGCTCTCCAAGTCTTTTGGCTTCTGAAGTTCAAATCCTTCCGACTTCCGATTAAAGCCTCTCTTGCACACGTGTCACTTGTCCATGATTTGGGTTTCTTCCACCGTTGCGGCTGGGAAAGCCCCTTGGCCTCCGATGTTATTTCCTTCCAATTGCCGATTTTAAGTTTTCCCGCCAGTGTGTTTCCGGTTGACTACCGTAGGCTAGGTTTGTCAAGCCCGTAGATGGTGCACCTCGCCATTTCCTTGTGGAATAGTCGTTTAATTGATAATATTTGTTGTTTTGAATGACGCTGGTCGATTGATGGCAAGCGGTTTTGAGGAGATCAAGTACTCTACCGTGGTGCTGAGAAAGACGAACCGTTTGGCAAGAATGTAACTGAAACCAGAGGGATCGCCAGGAGAACCAAGGGAGTAGAAGACAAATCCCAAAGCCATAACGGCACGAGCCCAAGAAGTCATCAGTTACCAGGTGGTCCATGATTACATACAGACAAGGAATGTGAAGCGTTAGAGAAAACGAAAGGTCGCGCGTTTGGAAAAAAATGAAACGCTCTGTAATTATAGTTTAAATATTTGAAAGTAGGAAGGAGAAGGGGCTTTTTCCCTGGAAAATTTGGTAAATGTTTACTTGTAAGAGGAACTACTTCGTTTTGCAACAGAAACTGCAAATTTTGCCTGCTGGAGAGAGTGAAATGTGGAATGTATCAATGCGACTCAATGAATAATGTTGAAGAGGAACTATTTCATTTTCAGCTATGTTTCATTTACTGTGAGAGCATTTATTTTCCCGAACCTATGTTCTTGTTAAATGTTCTTTAGTATCTTTGGGATTTCTTCCACTGTGAGTAATAAATGTTGTTCGTAAAATAATTGGCTATCTAGTTGTTTGAATATCTGTAATTGTTTATGTGTTTTGAATGAAGTATCAGCTGCCTGTAACTATTCATAATGCATGTACGGAATGTATTACTCACTAATAAATGATAACATCACTCCCTAGGGATAGATTTAGGTAGTTAGTTTGTTTACTTGCTGCATGTGATTTAAATGCTTGCGCGCCTTAAGACGAGAGGTAAGAACCTGCGCATCACTTTGTGACGGCCCCTTGCAATTTATCACCCTGCATTATTAATTAGGCACTTGCATCTCATAATTAAGTCAAAATACAAAAACTCGGTGGACCGGGCCGCAACCAGTAAAGCTGTTGTTTTGTACCTTGACCTACGGTAGCCAGACCGCAAACTAGACAGATTCCCTATACCAAACAGTCAACGGGCTAGTTGGGAACGTTGATTGGGGAGAATCCCTTACTATTGTCACCTGCGAAGTTCCAGGCCTCAACAGATCTGTTTACTATAGTTAACCCTGACATTATCTTGCTATAGGAGACGATGTGTGATCATTTTACTGCCCTCTGCTTGTTTGCCTTTATTAAGCCGGGTTGGGAATTTTGTGCAATTGATGCACTTGGTCTTTCTATCCTGGGTATCCTCTCAGCTTGGAACCCTCGCTTGATTAGATGTAAATCCTTTCAATCCTTTGCTAGAATTCTTCTTTCTGCTAGTTTTAAAGGCCACGACTTGGTCTTTTCCATTGTCAACTACTATGGACCCTATGCCAATAGAACCTCCTACTGGGATTTTTCTGTAGCTGGTGGCATATTCAATTATCCCAACCTCATATTGGCTGGTGATCTAAACTTCACTATCTCTGATCTTGAGATCTGGGGTGACCGTGCCTGTATGGATCATCTCTCTCTGTACTTTGCTTAGCTACTAGAATCTATGCATATGGTGGATCTTGCTCCCACAAAGATTGGGCCAACCTGGAGAAATGGTAGAGCAGGACTTGAGGATGTTAGCAAAAGACTTGACAAATTCCTTGCATCTTGTTGCAGCTGCAACTGTTTTTCCCAAATTTTTCAAAATTTTGGACCCTCCTTCATGATTTTATCTTGCATGGGATTGTTTGGATTGTTGAGCTCTGTTTTTTCCCTCTGCTACAAATTTGGATTTGTTTGAAGTTGAGTTGAGGTAAATTTCTTTCATGCTTTTCGGAAAACTGCTTCTTGTCTGCAAATGCTTTAACTGTGGAGTTTAAAGTTTAATTTGTTTATTTTTTTCAAAAAAACTTTTAATTTTTGACTTTCAGCATTTTTGTTTTATCATGGTCGTAGTTTTCGTCTTTAGCATTGTCGCCGTTTCGGATGGTAGTTTGCAAGTACCCCGACTGAAAGCCCATATCCTGTCGACTACGCTATTTTTTGCCTTTAATTGATTTGCTTTCTTTTCGCCATCGGAGCAGTTTATGACTATTGATCGGAGCGATAGTCCTTATGACCTCCACCATTGCGGCTGCTTTGTCAACTATCCACCCGATGTTAGTGTTTCTAATCACTGACACTACGGAGATGTTAAATATTATAGCCCTGACACTTAGCGTTAAGGTCTCCGACGTCGATTGAATTAATAGTCTCGCGGGACCCGTAGTCTATTCGTTGTCCATCGTTGCGGCTATGAATAGAACTATTCCTCCATAGTCTTTAGTGGTTCCGATCTCCGATGCATGGACAACAGTTTTTAGTGCTTTATTTCGTCGACGTTTTTTTTTGCCCCAGAACCGTTATTTTTTTCAGTTTCCGTCATTGCGGCGGCTTAGTGAACTAACCTTTTGACTAATAGTTTTTTCATTCACTGATGAGGAGTTTATCTACCTGATGCTGAGTTTTTCCCGTCGGTGAGGGTTTTATCCCGCCTGTTTTGTGGGTGTTTTTACCCTATCTTATGGGTGGTGGAGGTTTTCTAATTCTTTCGTCATACTAGGGCTTTTGCGATGAGAACATAGGGCAGGGCCTCACATTTGATGATGATTTTTATTGGTAGTGTAGTTTACATTTATCGAAGTTAGATGTTTTGAATGTAGTTCGCATTAATGATGTATTTCTCATTTTAACTGCAGACGGATTTAAAGGAATGTTCAGATCCAGTTTAATGATTGTTGCTGCAGAGAAGACGTATCTAAAGGACAAAGCAGAAGGGAGCTAGATGAAGAAAAGAAAAGTAAGAAGCAGAGATGTTGCTCACTGAAGAAGATAGTGAATGTTTGAGATCAACATGTTATTGAGCAAAATCGATAGCAGTAGAGGCCCAGGGCAACCCAAAGGTTTTGTTGTTTTTGTATAAATATAGGAAAGTTAGAGGGAATAAAGGGCTTTTTCCCAGAGAAACTTGTGAGCTACTTGTTGTAAGAGGAACTACTTCGTTTTGCAATAATAAAATTACAAATTTTTCCTGTTGGAGAAAGTGCAGTGTTGAATGTTCAAATGTGATAAAATGAACAATGTTGAAGGGGAACTATTTCGTTTTTAGCTGTGTTTCATTAACTGTGAGAGCGTTCTAACTTTCTAAACCTATGTTCTTATTTGAATGTTCTCTGGTTTCTTATGTGATAATTTCCACTATGAGTAATGGATGTTTTAATGGGTGACGAGCTATCTTGGCGTGTTTATCTTTATTCATGTTTATATGTTTTGATTCTAAGAACAGCTATCTGTGATTTATCTTAACATGTGAACAGTATTACATTACTCATGAATTAATAATCTCACTCCCTAGGGACAGCTTAGTTAGCTTTTACTTTTTTCAGTTATGTGTGATTTAGATGCAAGAGAGTCTAAGATGACAGGTAAGAACCTGCACATCACATTGTGACCACTCCTTTCATTCTTCATCAATCTGCATCTTAGATAGGCATTTGCACATCATACTTGAAGTAAAAAATACAAAAATATACACGGTGGACTGGCCCGCAACCGGTAAAACCCTTTTGTTTTTGTTACTTGACCTACGGTAGCCAGACCGCAAATCGGATGGATTCCCTACACCAAACAGTCACGGGCTAGTTGGGAACGTTGACTGGGGAGAATCCCTTGCTGTTGTGGCCTACGAATTTCTAGGCCTCAGCAGTTTCTGGTGCTAGAAGGAGGGCCACCAGTGCATGGCTGGCCAGGGAAATCCATTTCCTTGAAATAACTCCACCAGTGATAGTTTTGAAAGTAGTTTATTCGCTGACCCAAATACTGAAGGGAATAGAGAACACTTGTTTGCTATGGACAACCAAGTAGTGAATGATCTGAGAAGACACACGCGGGCTTATGTGAAAAGTATTGGAGGACTACCCATTATCCCTGATTTACTCCGAAGAGAATACAAGAAGAAAGATCGTCCCATCTTGGAAGATTCAGTGATGGTTGGAGATTTGGAAGAGTTAGTAGAAGTTGCGTTACAGAAAGTTGTTCAACCTTTGAATCAAGTAGGCCCAAACACACCTTATTGTTCTCCTGCGTGGACTCCTGTTCCTTCACCTCCTCACTCTCCACCCAAACTCATGGTAGGTGTAAATGCAAACCAGCCACCTAACCCACCAAATCCACCACTGGCTTAGAAAGCCAGATCACCCTTGAACTTATTACCTCTGTTGCACGACTTACCTCAAGCTTTTGAGAAGATGCTGCCTAAGTTTGATCCAAATGAGAAAATGTTAGTGGATGACCATTTACAAAGTTTTTACTTGGAAATAGAAGGATTGAGGGCTGGGGAACATGAGGATGTCATTTGCAGGCTTTTTCCTCATACCCTTAAAGGAGCAGCAGCATCATGGTATTTTGGTTTTCCTGCCAACTCTATCCCAGACTAGGATACCTTTGAAAGGATTTTTAGAAGTAAATATGTAGCCCAAAAAACTCATGCTGCTCTCATGAAAGGGCTGTGTGCCTTAAATAAAGAAAGAAACGAGAAGGTGCATAGTTTTACCTAAAGATTTGCAGCTTATCTTAAGAATTTTTCTAAAGATGACAAACCCTCAGATAAAGTTCTGATTGAGTATTATACTTCAGCTCTAGGACCCGAGTTGGCTATGTTTGCCAAAATGAAAGCCAAACCTACGCTAGCAGAGACCTATGAAGAAGCCGAAAGAGTGGAGGCCGAAAAGGAAAGCATCGAAGACTATCCTGAGCAGTCGGGAGAAAAAATTGTTGAGAGGAAAGCTATGTTATTTACTAAGCCTAAAGAGGAGCAATCACCAGATTTCGAAGGAATGGCAAAGATGATGCAAAATCTCTCTAACTGAATAATAGATTTGTAAAAGGAGAAGGAAGCCCAAAAGTTTTATAAGCCTTATTACAAGAAAAGGGAAGATAAGAATCAACCCCAACCCCCTCCGCACAACCCTGCATCTATGAACTTAACAGAGGTAGGGATGGATAACTTTTGCACTTTTCACCAACAGCCCCATTCTGAAAAGAATTGTCCTCAATGGATAAATTCAATGACATTGGTTATGAATCAGCTGTTGGATTCCAAATTAACCGAGGATAATGATGAAGGAGGGAAAGACAACAATAAATCAACAGAAAAATAGGAGGATGAGGCCATGGTTTTATGGGACTGCGTATCGTTGTTTGATGACGAGGAAGAAAAGGATCTGAGACATGAAGACATCCTGGAAACAAATGTAACGACGAGGAGCCAAGGGTTGATTAAGGAAAATAGTCTTATGCTCCCAAAAATTAGGAGACTTCAAAAGAATGTTAAGAAATTTCAAAAAAACTCCTCAGCTAATAAAATTCTGGAATTTACCATCACCAGTCAAAGTCCTAAACAGATCGACATGCCTATTAAGCCCAAGGAAGAAAAGATAAATAATGTTAAACCGAATCTCACAGAACATAAGATGGATTATGACATTGTGGAGGATATCAAAAAGGTAAGGGCGAACATCTCCTTATTTGAGATGTACAATGTGCCACAGCAGAAAGAAAAGTTATTGAAAGCACTTGAAATATCAGAGGAGAAGATTTCCACTAACAATCAGCCCCAAGAAGAAGAAATTGGTGAAGCAAGTATCAGAGGTAAGCATGAATGTAAGACTCCACCTTTTCTCCTTACTTTTGAAATTTTCAACCACAACGTGCATAACTTCCTAGTAGACTCGGGGGCATTAGTCAACGTTATGCCGCTGTCAATCTGCAAAAGGATAAATGGGCAACCTAAACCTTCTACCTGGAGGGTCATTCAGTTGGATAGAACGAATGTGAAGGTAATTGGGAAATGGAGGATGTTCTCATTCGCTTATCTTCTAATGATAAGGTATGTCAATTCATTGACATCGTGGTGGCTGACATACTGAAAGCTTATGGACTTGTTTTGAGCAGAGATTGGTCGGCAAAGCTTAGTGGATATTTTGCCTCGGATTGGTCACATCTATGGCTACCTTATAAAGGAATCCCAAATCAAATTAAAGTTTTAAGGGAGCCACACATGAAACACAATGTTACTCAGTTTGAAGAAAAAAATGAACCAATGAATTCTGTTTTGGGAAATTACTTTATTGAACTAGAACCGGGAAATTATCAAGCGGAAGAAGCCAGCGATACGTTAGACGCTCAGCTTGATCTCCTTCGATTCTCACAAGCTGATGAAATCAATTGTAAAATAGTAGACTTAACTGCAGATGTAGGTATTAATTCATGCACAATAGCGGTTAGCGATTTTTGGACGCTTTTCTTTGATGGTTCTAAAACTTTAGAGGGGTCAGGAGCTGACTGTGTCCTGACTGTTCCTAAGAAAAATAAACATTTCCTTTCATGTAGGTTAAAGTTTGAATGTACCAATAACACAACTGAATATGAAGCATTAGTTCAAGGACTAAGAAAAGCAATTGAATTAAAGGCAAAAAATCTGAAAGTGTTTGGAGATTCTGAAATAATTGTAAAACAAATTCAAAATCAAATACATTGCATTTCTCCTCATTTAAAAGCTTATCAAAATGAAGTATGGGATTTGCTTAAATGTTTTAGTGCATTTAACATTGTATCGATTCCTAGACTTAAGAATGCAGCAGCTGACTTGTTGGCCACCTCAGCTGCTAGGCATGTGCCCTCTAATAATCGATGCTCTACTGAATTGCTTTTCAAACCTTCAGTTCCAGATATGATTACCAATCTACGAGTCTTTGATGATGATCCACAAATCATAGAATGCTTGACAAATGATGAGACCTTCAAAGGGGTGATTATTGATGATGAAGAACATCAAGCCAAGCTAAAATTCGATAATTTTATTCCTAAAGGAGTCAAGACTTTGGAGCGAATGTTTGATTTGAATGAGAAATTTAGAAGGCCAGTGAATGTGAAGATTCATAGATCATCTCTACAGTTCGAGTTGATAAATTTGGGGACTGAAATTGAGCCTAAATATGTGAATTTGGGAAAGTGTTGCTCCCTAGGTGAAAGGAATAAGTTCATCAGTTTATTCAAACAATACAAAGATGTTTTTGCTTGGACGTATGAAGATCTGAAGACATATGACACCAATATTATTCAACACGTTATCCCCATCAAATCTGGAATCAAACCTTATCAGCAGCTTTTAATGAAAATGCATCCAAAATTAGAGTCATTGATTCAGAATGAAGTTAAGAAGCTATTGGATGCTAGAATTATCTTCAAGGTTAGACACTCGGAATGGGTTTCAAATTTGGTACCGGTAAGGAATAAATCCAGATAAATTAGACTATGTGTGGATTTCAGAAACTTAAATCGTGCTTCGGATAAAGATAATTATCCTGTCCCACCCATGGAACAGATATTGCAAATGATTTCGGGTTTTGAATTATTCTCTTTATTAGATGGATTCTCAGGCTACAATCAAGTGTTAGTAGCTGAAGAAGATAGACTCAAAACTACATTCAAAACCAGATGGGGAACTTTTGCTTACAGAAGGATGCCCTTTGGACTCATAAACGCTGGAGCTACTTTCCAGAGGGCTATGGACATAGCTTTTCGCGGTTTGATTGGCCGCAGTGCTGTAGTATACCTCGATGACATTATGATATTTTCAAAGAAAAGGGAGGAACACGCGTTTCATCTAAAATAGATTTTTGAATGCTGTCGAAAATATGGTATCTCACTAAACCCCAAGAAGTACGTGTTTGTCGTTACCGAAGGTAAGTTGTTGGGTCATGTGGTTTCTATGAAGGGGATCTCCATAGACACAGAGAGGATCAAAGCTATCGAACGAATTCCCTTACCCCATAATAAAAAGGGCATGCAATCATTTATGGGGACAATAAATTTCGTGCGAAGGTTTGTGCCAGATTTCGCTCAGATTGTTAAACCTTTGCAACAAATGGTAAAACAAAGTGTACAATTCAAGTAGACTGATGTAGAGAAGAATGCATTTAGTAAAATAAAGACAGTGGTTCCACACGCACCCTCCCTCAAGAGTTTGGATTTTGAGAAAGATTTTATTTTGTACACTTTCACATCTGACGATTCACTAGCAGCGGTGCTTACCCAGAAGGAAGACGGGGGAGATGAGTTCCCCGTATCATTTATGAGTACAGGTATGCAAGGGGCCGAATTGAATTACCCAGCTGTGGATAAAGAAGCTTATGCCGTGTTCAAAGCGGTAAAACAATTCAGACCATACATACTTAAGAACCGGACAAAACTAATCGTTCCACACCCAGCTGTGAGGTCTCTTTTCGTACAAAAGGAGTTAGGAGAAAGAAGAGGCAAGTGGGTAACAGCTCTACAAGAGTATGACCTCGAGTTCAAGCCAGCCTCCATAGTTAAAGGGCAGGGGTTGTGCAAACTAATGACTGAAAGTAAAGACAATGAAGAACATGACTGGAAAGACGAAGCTGAGTTACATTTGATGGATGTATGTCCTCTTTTCATAGCTCTAGACTCCTAGTATCAAGACCTTGTGCATTACCTTCAAGAGGGATTGTTATCGAAACATTGGAATTCTAAGCAAAGAAGAGCACTGCATCTTAAATCAGCTTCATATCAGATTATTGAAGGAATATTATTCAGAAAGAATTATGATGGAGTTCTTCTTAGATGCTTAGAGAACGAAGATGCAAAGAAGGTCATGATAGATTTACATGATGGGCCTGCTGGAGGACATTTCTCCGGAGATACTACAACTCATAAAATTATCAGAGCCAGATACCATTGGCCCACACTGTTCAAAGATGCACACGCCCATGTCAGAAAGTGCAGCATTTGTCAAAGGTGTGGTGGAAGACAAGTTAAAGCAGCAGGACCGTTAAAGCCTGTGATGATAACAGAACCTTTTGAGCAGTGGGGGATGGATATCATTGGGGAGATAAAGCCAAATTCTTCCCTGCAACACAAGTATATTCTAACACCAATCGATTACTTCACTCGTTGGGTCGAAGCCATTCCGTTGCGTAAAGTGAATGAAGATGCAGTCATGAACTTTTTGCAAGATCATATTATGGCCAGGTTTGGAGTTCCAATTTCTCTAGTTTTTTATAACGCTACTTATTTTTTCTCTATTAGATTAACTGCATTTGATCATGAAAAGGGAATTAAGTTGCATTACTCTGTAAATTACTATCCAAAAGGAAATGGTTTAGCTGAATCTTCGAACAAGAATCTGATTAGAATCTTAAAAAAGACTGTGATAGAAAACTAGAAAAGTTGGCATTCAACATTACCAAATGCTCTTTGGGCTGACAGGGTCACCCCCAAGACTTCCTTAGGTGTGTCCCCATATACCCTTGTTTATGGAAAAGAGGCCATTATACCCCCCAATATCATGCTACCTTCTTCCATAATCGCTCAAGAATCCGGAGGATCAGATAATGAAGTCTTGCAAATGAGGATACATAATCTTTTGAAGGCAGAAGAGTCTAGATCCAGGGCCAGAGAACATTTTAAACAACAACAGGAGGTAGTAAAGAGGTGGTTTGATAAGCACAAAGCTAGAACAAAAGAATTTGAGGTGGGAGATTTGGTTCTCAAGTGGGATCACCCTCATGATGAGCAAGGAAAACACACGAAATTCCAGCAGTTATGGGTAAGCCCTTTCCAGATTGCGGCAAAGCTTGGCCCCTCAACCTATAAGTTTCAGGATTTATAGGGATGGGAAGAGAACTTACCAGTAAATGGTTTAGTTCTTAAACCTTATTTTTCTTGATTTTGATTTATTTTGTTCTGTTTTGTACATAAATAAATTGATTTGGTTGCTTATTTTGATTTGCTTGATTCTTGTTCTGTTTAGTTTAGATTTTGGTTGATTTCAATAAAAAGAGGCAAAATTTTGGTTGCATGGAGAGCATCATAATTCTGGATTAACTAAAATCCTTGATGATAAGACTGTGTATTATTGTGTTATCTGAAAGATTTTCTTCTAGTTTAACGGTTTTTTCTGAATGGCTATGGACACATTGAAGTCCCGCTTAATCCCTGTAAAATAACTCAGGATCAAAAGGTCTGGAATACTATTTCGAGGATCCATCCATCTCACACTTAAAAATGTCCTAGGGGGTTACAGCGAAAGACCCATGGAGAGGAAGCAAGGTAAACAGTATATTATATATAAATGATCCCATGCCAAGAATTGAAAGCCAAAAAGAAGATAAGAGTCAAAAACTCCTATGAAAGAAATATGTATCAAAACAAAGTACTGAACCATATAAGAACTAAATTGCCAAAAGTTCTTCTCCGTCCGTGAGCTGAAAGTTAAATACATCTCTCACACAAAAGGACACTATGGATAGAGGAGCCTGAATAAAAAAATTCAGAAAGAAAGGCATGCAGGGAGACTCAAATGAAAGGACAAAGTCCAAAAGCACAAAAAAGTGCAAAATGGCATGGGAATGAGGAACAAATGAATATTTCTGCTTACCATATGT
The DNA here is from genome assembly GCA_001517045.1 of Pseudotsuga menziesii. Lineage (NCBI taxonomy): Eukaryota > Viridiplantae > Streptophyta > Pinopsida > Pinales > Pinaceae > Pseudotsuga > Pseudotsuga menziesii. Next base: position 1,343,165 of record LPNX010811566.1, read on the forward strand.
TACAATCCTATGGTGTCTAAGCTGGAAGCTACCTAAAGACAGAGGTAAAAAATGAAACTCATCTTCTTGGCCTCAAAAGCGTTATCTTGACTTTAAAATCTTGGGATCCATTTTCCTAAATTGGACTATCATCAATGATTAAAGGTACATAGATTTACCATTTGGGAAATCCAAACAACTAGAAGAATTCAACATGTTGGTTTTATTGTTAAACAGTCTGTTACTTAAGGAAGAAATTGTCAAGAGATTCTAGGTTCATCAGGTAGTCGCCAATTGTTGCAGCTGCAACTGTTTTTCCCAAATTTTTCAAAATTTTGGACCCTCCTTGATTTTATCTTGCATGGGATTGTTTGGATTGTTGAACTCTATTTTTTTCCTCTGCTACAAATTTGGATTTGTTTGAAGTTGAGTTGAGGTAAATTGCTTTCATGCTTTTAGGAAAACTGCTTCCTGTCTACAAATGCTTTAATTGTGGAGTTTAAAGTTTAATTTGAAAATGACGTCCTTTTGGTTTGAATGATTTCCTTCATTGTTATCGAAAGTCTATTTATGTTTGAGTTAGAGCTTTGCTTCTCTTTTCCGTCTTTGCTTCGGATAGGGTTAAAGAACTGATTTCATCACTGCCCAGCCTAAATCTTTTGAACACTTAATGCTTTGTTTTTCGGTAATTTTTTGTTGTCAGAAGTCTATTGAACAGTGAATCGGGGCCGTAGTTCTTTACGCAGCTGCCGTTATGGGAGCTAACTAATGAACGGCTCGATGGAAAGTCATGTTTTTCACCGATGGGCTTTTATCTCCTTTGTTTATTTTTTTCAAAAAAACTTTTACTTTTTGACTTTCGGCGTTTTTGTTTTATCATGGTCGAAGTTTTAGTCTTTCGCGTTGCCACCGTTTCGGATGGTAGTTTGCAAGTACCCCGACTGAAATCCCATATCCTGTCGACTACACTATGTTTTGCCTTTAATTGATTTGCTTTCTTTTCACCATCAGAGCAGTTTATGACTATTGATCAGAGGAATAGTCCTTATGACCTCCGCCGTTGCAGCTGCTTTGTCAACTATCCGCCCGATGTTAGTGTTTCTAATCGCTGAAACTGCAAAGATGTTAAAGATTATAGCCCTGACACTTAGCGTTAAGGTCTCCAACATCGATTGAATTAATAGTCTCGCGGGACCCGTAGTCTGTTCGTTGTTTGTCGTTGCGTCTATGAATAGGACTATTCCTCCATAGTCTTTAGTGATTCCGATCTTCAATGCATGGACGACAGTCTTTAGTGCTTTATTTCGCCAATGTTTTTTTTTGCCCCAAAACCGTTATTTTTTTTGTTTCCACCGTTGCAGCAACTTAGTGAACTAACCTTTTGACTTATAGTTTTTCCGTTCACCAATGAGGAGTTTATCTACCCGATGCAGGGTTTTTTCTCGCCTATTTTGTGGGTGTTTTTACCCTATCTTATGGGCGGTGGAGGTTTTCTGATTCTTTCATCATACTAGGGCTTTTGCGATGAGAACATAGGGCAGGGCCTCACATTTGATGATGATTTTTATTGGTAGTGTAGTTTACATTTATCGAAGTTAGATGTTTCGAATGCAGTCTGCATTAATGATGTATTTCTCGTTTTAACTGCAGACGGATTTAGAGGAATGTTCAGATCCAGTTTGATGATCGTTGTAGCAAAGAAGACGTATCTAAAGGACAAAGCAGAAGGGAGCTAGATGAAGAAAAGAAAAGTAAGAAGCAGAGATGTTGCTCACTGAATAAGATAGTGAAGGTTTGAGATCAACATGTTATTGAGCAAAATTGATAGTAGTAGAGGCCCAAGCTTGGGAAAAGTTAATTGGTCACCAAGCTGGTCCTTTTTTATAAAAGTGCTCTTAAAACCTTATTATGAAATGTAACATATTGTATAAATCGTGAGCATTCACAAAGGACAAAATTGTGAGATTAAACGGTTGGGGGAGCCCAAAGGTCACCTGGTGGGGCAACCCAAAGGTTTTGTTGTTTTTGTATAAATATAGGAAAGTTAGAGGGAATAAAGGGCTTTTTCCTAGAGAAACTTGTGAGCTACTTCTTGTAAGAGGAACTACTTCGTTTTGCAATAATAAAATTACAAATTTTGCCTGTTGGAGAAAGTGCAGTGTGGAATGTTCAAATGTGATAAAATGAACAATGTTGAAGGGGAACTATTTCGTTTTCAGCTGTGTTTCATTAACTGTGAGAGCATTCTAACTTTCTGAACCTATGTTCTTATTTGAATGTTCTCTAGTTTATTATGTGATAATTTCCACTATGAGTAATGGATGTTTTAACGGGTGACGAGCTATCTTGTCGTGTTTATCTTTATTCATGTTTATATGTTTTGATTCTAAGAACAGCTATCTGTGATTTATCTTAACATGTGAACAGTATTACATTACTCATGAATTAATAATCTCGCTCCCTAGGGATAGCTTAGTTAGCTTTTACTTTTTTCAGTTGTGTGTGATTTAGATGCAAGAGAGTTTAAGACAAGAGGTAAGAACCTGTGCATCACATTGTGACCACTCCTTTCATTCTTCATCAATCTACATCTTAGATAGGCACTTGCACATCATACTTAAAGTCAAAAATACAAAAATATACATAGTGGACCGGGCCGCAACCGGTAAAACCCTTTTGTTTTTGTTACTTGACCTACGGTAGCCAGACCGCAAACCGGATGGATTCCCTACACCAAACAGTCACGGGCTAGCTGGGAACGTTGACTGGGGAGAATCCCTTGCTTTTGTGGCTTGCGAATTTCCAGGCCTCAACACATCTATACATCTTATTTCAACTCTGGGTAGCTACCACTACTGGACTCAGCCTCTTGAAATCTCTTATCACCACCCGATGTGTCTTGAATGGAATTTCAGTCTGAAGTGTCGTATTTATCCTTTTAAATTCAATCGAGCCTGGCTCCTTGAAGTTGATTTCGATGCACTTGTTTCATCCTCATGGAAGGATCCTGCTCCCCCTGCTGGACCCATGTTTGACTTTAGCTATAAGCTGATGAGACTTGTTACAGCTGATTTTACCACACATGGTGGATCACACTTTTATGGCCTTCCCTGTCCCTCTGCAAACTCTTTAGACCCCATGGACCATTTTTGTACTTTTGATGTTTCCAATATCATCCCTAAAAACATGCAATAATTGCCATATACGACTTTTAATCCCCTTCTCGCGTATATACGCGGATTTGACCCTTAAACCTGCGTACATCAAGATGTGTGCAAAAGGCCAAATTATTTTGGAGTTTTCCTTGATGTGGATCCGAGTCACTTGTCTCTTGGCCTTCCATATGCCTTGAGATCACTCAGATTCGACCTTCCATTACCCCATTGAAGAGCTATATAAGGAACCCTTTGGATACATTGAAGGAGGAGGAATTGAAGAGCAAGAAAACTATAGTCCATTGTTGCCAGAGCTTATACTTGAGTCAACATTCCTTTGTCCCTTGGAGCACTTTGTGTTCTTCCCAAGCTTGCTTTTTTCTTGTGAGCTTGCTATTGAGAGATGGAGGATTGAAGTGGTGGAGGCCCAAGTGGGGGACTCAGTTTCTCCGATTCGCAGACGTGCCGACAGAGGTTGTCACTATTGTAATCTTTGTTTTATATCAATAGAAATATCTTTTCATGTCCAATAATGTGTATTTAAATGAGTATTTGATCCATGGATGCTTGTAAATGCTTATATGTTATTGATTATATATGCTAGAGTAGGTCCAACACAATTATATATAGGATGCTTGTCTTGTTTACTAAATGTTGAGGAAGCAAATTGCTAATACAAGCGAGAGTGGAAAAGCTCAATGGGGATCTACATTAACCGTCCGGAATAAGGTACGAATCGAGATCCTTTAGTGTTAGATGTTTGGTTTCTCTTGCATATAGGGAAGGATTGATTTCTGGAGTTAATCTGTCTGTTGTGGTACCCCAAGCCATAGGAATTTCTCTCCATAACAAGACTCAAGAATGATGTTAAGACTTGGGAAAAAAAGAAAAGCACAATGAGAGCAAAGGAGATCTATGAGATTGACCTGGCCATACTTACTCTCCTTTCATCCCATCACTCGGGTATTCTCACTGAAGAGGCCACATCCTCCCTTTTACTCTTGAAAGCCAGGAAGGAATCCCTGCTAACACACCAGATCCTTACCTGGAAGCTCAACAACAGAGTCGATTGGATTTAGGAGGGTGATGCCAACACGAAAAATTTTCACGCTTTTGCTTCTGCCAGAAGAAACTCTAAAGCAATCTGGGCACTAAATAATCAATTAGGGGAAACTATTGAGGATGATGCCAAGTGATCTTTTCATTGATGACGGTAAAACTAATATTGAGGCACAACTTAATGTCACTAGACTTTTTCCAGCCTTTGTTCAGGAAGAGGATCAGGACCTCTTTATGTCAGCTTTTACTCTCAAAGAAGTTGAAGATGTACTTAAAGGGTTCAAAAAAGATAAGAGCCCCGAACCAGATGGGTGCTAGGTGGAATTCTACCTTCACTTCTTCGATCTTGTAGGGCAGGATATTCTGAATGTTATTGAACACTCTAGGTTAGAGGGTAGGGTCATAGGGCTCTCAATGCTAGACAAATGATTGAACCCATTGGTATTATTGAAGAAGCCCTCCACACTATCAAGGTTGAAAACCAGAAAGTGATGGTATTGAAACTTGATCTAGTAAAGGCATTTGACAAAGTCAACTGGTCTTTCCTGAGGTTGGTTCTTCTACAGATTGGAATCCATGGTATCTTTGTAAATTAGATCATGGGTTGTGTAGAGTCTGTAAATTTTGTTGTTATGATCAATGGGACCCCTTCAAATTTATTTCAGGTATCGAGAGGCATTAGATAGGGATGCCCTCTATCTCCTCTCTTATTTATACTGATCATTGAAGGTTTAACTTATTGATAAATTAGGCACTAAATACAGGGGTTATATCAGGCATCAAAATTGCTCCCAGTCTGTTCCTTACTCATCTACTCTTTGTAGATGATGCTATCCTATTTGGTTCTAGTGCACTGGCTGAGTGGAAGCACTACAAAAACATTCTGGATACATTTTGTTCTGCAACCGATATGGAAATCAATGCAGATAAGTCTTCCTTTCTTTACAATAATATTGAAGAACCGGTTAGACAACAAATTTTCAACTTCATGCCCTTCAAGATGGAGCCCATCGCTGCTGGTTTTAAGTAATTGGGATATTACCTCAAACCACTGGGTTATGGCGTTAAGGACTGGAGATGGTTCTTACAGAAGTTTGAAAAAAAATTAAGCAACTGGACTTATAGGGTACTCTCTCTGGGTGGAAGACTGGTTTTAGTCAAATCAGTTTTGATGAGTCTTAAGCCCTCTACAGGAAAATATACTTGGAGTAATAAGAGGATTGGGCCTGGGCACATTGCTTCGAGGCTTGACCGCTTCCTGGTCCAGGACACTTTTCTTCTCCTTGGACTGAATCTGTCTTCCAAAATCCTTATGTTTGGAGGATAATATCACAAGCCTATTCTCCTTGAGATGATGAGGGATAAGAATTTGGGACCTATACCTTTCAGATTCAACCCTGTGTGGCCCACTCAACCTAAGTTTCTAAAGATTGTCGCAGATTCTTGGTCTCCCCCAGTTACTGGGTCCCCCTTCTTCGTTTGGGAGGAGAAACTAAGACGGCTGAAGAAAGATCTAAAGACATGGGCTAAGTTGATCCCCTCACCCAAATATAAAAAAGTCCAAGCTGCCCTTGCGCTGGAGTTCCACCAGGCCGGCATGGAGGATAGAACGGTGGACAACTCTTATATTCAAACAAAGATTAAGCTCCAATCAGACCTCCACGCAGCATGCAGGCAAGAATCTGAGTGGTGGAGGCAAAAATCATATTGCAAATGGCTGAAAGATGGATACAGGAACACCGGCTTCTTCCACAAGCAGGCCGAGGCTAGGAAAAATTTCAATTGTGTGCTTGAGATCCAGGCTCACAATAGGGTAATCAATAACTTTGAGGACATCAAATCTGAAGCGACTAAGCATTTTAGAGATTTATTCACTGCCCAGCCTATCACTGCAGACGTCAAGCTCTTGAATCTTGTCCCCAACGCCATAAAAAATAAAGATAATGATACATTGAAGCAAATGATCATGCTGGAAGAAATCAAGAAGGTCGTCGATGGTATGGAGGACGATAGAGCTCCGGGCCCCGATGGATACAATGCCAATTTCATTAAAATTTGCTGGGACATTATTAAAAATGACTTATTCAAAATGGTCAGTAAATCCCAGAGGTGCAGCAAAATAGGAGGTAACACATATTTTGCCTTCCTGGATCTCATCCCCAAAGAGAAGGGAGCTAAATCATTTGACAGGTTTCAACCTATATCCTTGTGCAACATAGGTTACAAAATCATCACTAAGATAATGGCCAACAGATTAAAATATATCCTACCTTACCTTATTCCTGAGAACCAAGGTGGTTTTGTAAAAGGTAGGAAGATTTGGGATAATATTATCTTAGTTCAAGAGGCTATACATTCTAGTTTGAAGAATGGAGACAAAGGAATGGGGGTGAAACTGGACTTAGCAAATGCTTTCGATAGAGTCAGCCACCCATTTCTCTTTCAGGTAATGAGGAGATACGGATTCACTCCAGAATTTATCTCATGGGTCAAGGCCTATATCAGCAAGCCATGAATAGCCTCGCTAGTCAACGGTAGAGTTGCCCCCTTCTTTCAAGCTTTAAGAGGTCTTGCCTGCTATCCCCTCTGCTTTACGCCATCCAGGCTTCAATTCTAAGCTTTCAACTGGAATTTTCCAGGCAAGATTAGGAGCTCTCAGGCATCAGGATGGCTAGAGGCACAAAAGATATCAATCATGCGTAATTCGTGGATGATACTATCTTGCCAGGAGGAGCCAGTCAGATAATAGCTCATCGTTTCAAGAATGAAATGAACCGTTACTGTCAAGCCTCCGGAAGCAAAATCAACTTAAGGAAGAGTCAGATCTATGGATGGAACATAAATCCTAGGGAAATGTTAGACATTGCCTGGATTCTTAATATGGATGGTGTTGTTACCTGGGAGTCTTTCAATTATCTAGGAGTACCTATTTTCAAATCCAAATCCAAGAGCTCAGCCTGGAATCCTATCGTGGAAAAAATCAAAAGGAAAATCATGGGATGGGGGACGGTCTGGCTCAATCTGGCTGGGAAGGTAGTGCTAATTAAAGTTATTTTGAACAACTATCTGCTTTATCAATGCTCCCTTCTTCTTGCTCCGGTCAATATAATAAATCAGATTCAAGGTCTGGTGAGAACCTTTCTCTGGCAGGGTGGGAATAATGGGGGGGGGGGGGAAATTTGCTTTGGTCGGCTAGAAAACCATCAAATTGCCTCGGTTGGAGGGTGGACTTCAAATCAGAGACTTAAAAACTCAAAACTTGGCTATGGGAGCCAAGATGTTATGGAATTTGCTCGAGCCCAAACCTTCCTGGAGCAGTCGTGTGCTTGAATGTAAGTATTTCCCTGGCCCAAGGCTCAGATGCCTCGATGCAGAACACGAGATTAAGAATGGATCTTCAATTTATAATATTTGTAAAAAGGCATTGCCACATTTCAGAGATGAGTTGCATTGGATTCTGGGCAATGGGAAATCGGTCAGCCTGTGGCATGATGCGATCCTTGGATAGTCTCCTCCTAAAATCCCATGATTGCAAAATTGGATGGCAGCGATGGGTCTTAACACTATCTGGGATATTTCTGAATGGGAGATCAATGAGACAAATTGATGGGCAAGCTGGGTATTGTCGGAGTGCCCTGCAAAGTTAAAGATTGAAAATAATTTGTTGCTATCGCATTTGGCTAGACTAGCTCCGATAGATAAGTCCAGGAAAGACAAACATGGTTGGGGAAGGTAGTCTGGCAAATATTCAGTGACTGAGGGATATCAACGATTCTCTGCCAACTATAATGTGCCGGACAATCCAAAAATTTGGAATTATTTGTGGAATTGCAGCACATTGCTGAAGATTGAGATGTTCTCCTAGTCGCTAATGCATGAGAGAGTGCTCACCGGTGAAAATTTGGAGAAAAGGAGGTTCGCTGTCCTCTCTGTGCTGAAGCTTCAGAAAATATCAGCCACCTCTTCTTAAAGTGTCCTTATGCTATCTCTGTCTGGATGGATTTGCTGAAGCGTTGGGGAGATGGAATCCAATTACTGGACAATATCCAGGCCTGCTTTCTCAAATGGGACAATCTTTATGAGGGAGAGCTTACTTTAAAAAAAAAAAATGAGAGCATGTTGGATGAAAGTCCCTAAATTAATACGCTGGTGCATTTGGAATGAAAGAAATCATAGAATATTTCATGATAATTTTTAGCCAACGTGGAAGATTGCTATAAAAGTTAATGCTTTGCTTGGGGAGGTTGTCAGTGTTTCAAAGGTCCCTAACAACAAAGAAAATCTGAATGATAATGAGAAGAACTGGATGCAAAGTTTAAATATCATGGCTGTAAATACTATGGCTACTAAAAAATTGGATGAATGGGATATCAGGATGGACAAGTCCCAGTTTGAGAACTGGCTAAGAGAAAGGAAGATATTCAAACTATTTTTCGACGGGGCCTCCAAAGGGAACCCTGGAAGAGCGAGAGGAGGAGGAGTCGTTATTGATCCGGGTGGGAAAGTCAAGATAGAATACTACTGGAACATTGGTTATAATTCCAATAATATGGGCAAGGCTTATGGGCTCTGGCAAGGACTCAAGCAGTTACAGAAGAAAGGAGTGGACGAGGTAATGGTTTTTGGTGATTCCAGGTTGATTATTCAGGCATTGAATGGGGGAAGAAGGGGCAAGAATGAACGAACAACAAGACTAATTAATAGAATTAGATCCAAGGCCAAAATGTTCATGAAGGTGAATTTCTTTCATATTCTTAGGGAGCTAAATGTTTTGGTGGATCTTGCGGCCAATAAATCTATAGCGGTAGGTCTCAATGAACTTATTGTTAACTCGGTTGTAAGCATGGAAATACCTCCTTAGCTCCTTGGTAGGTTAATCGCCTGGAGGAAGTAGAGAAAAGGTAGATTGTTGTAACAAGTTTCATATCAGCGATTTCCTTGCTGAGTCTTTTAATATAACATAACCGTTCCTGTTAAAAAAAACATAGTGATGAAAAGAATATATGTTATAATTTAAAGGTGAAATGTTTTTGGATTTAATCCTTCTCAACACTTTATAAAAAGAGAATTAAATAAATCAATATTAATATTATATATAATTTAAATACAAATATTTTAACACTTTATAAAAAGAGAATTAAATAAATCAATATTAATATTATATATAATTTAGATACAAATATTTTAATAAATATAATGATTATAAAGTAAAAATAAACAATTGAACAATTTACACTTCACCAAATTATTAAGAAAAACTCAAGCAATCAATAAAAACATAAATATTCCAAAGAAAGGAACGAAGCCATACAAAACTTCTTCATATAAACTTTAATCGTTTTACAACTTAATTCGTTATTAAGATTATAATTTAATTAAATAAATTTAACATATTTTTTAAAATAATTATATATATTACATTTTCTTAAATTCTTGACTTGTGTTTTCATAAGTTCTTTACTTGTAACATTTTAAGAAAAGATAGTTTATATATGTATCTATTGATAATAGAAATATTGTTCAAAATAAAATTAAACAAGTTGAATAAGCAACGAAGTCGCTTAGTACCTGCCGCTTAAGAAAAGTTTGTGCACAGTCGTTGTACCTTGCAAATGAAACATGGGCTGAGTTCGCAATATCGAATGGAATATCAAATGGAGAGTGGTTATGCACCGATTGGGTGACTCGTCATATGGAGATTGAAAAGGCCGCGCAATGTACGATCAGACTTGACGTGTACCATATGTTTGTGCACAGTCGCTGTACCTTGCAAACGAAACATGGGCTAAGTTCGCAATATCGAATGGAATATCAAATGGAGAATGGTTGTGCACCGATCGGGCGACTCGCCATATGAAGATTGGAGAGGCTGCATAGTACAGCTCGACAGGAGTATTATTGTAACGTTGCACAATACACTTGACAGCACCATTAAGCATTCACTTATAATTTACAATCATTTAATTTGTTACATTGGTTAGATGACCATAGGTTAAAATAAATTTTGATTTGTGAATTGAATTGCAGTTTAGTTTAAAATATAGAATATATTGTGTAAAAATACATTTAATTAACATTTTGGATATTGAGAACCATAATGCGAAGGACTATCGGAAGGAGCAGGTTTGAAATCTAGAGACCAACGTCTCAACACATTTTAGCAAAGGACTGTGGGAAGAAGCAGGTTCGAATACAAAGACGACTTTGCAACACATTTTAGAACAGTTCCATAAGGTCTTAGAATCTTTACAGGCCAACGAGAAGTCAAAACGATGGTCGTTCACTCCACGGATTCTGAAACGGCCGAGGTATGGTAATTCCTTGAGTCTTTTCTGATGTACACTGGGGGTTGTGTGATTTTTTATTTTAAAATTAGGGTTGAATTTGTTATTTCTTGAGCTTTGTTCACAAGTAAAACTCCCGAATTAGTTTCACTCCTAATGTAATGATTCCAGGCTGTGTTAAAGAAGTAGCTTTGGCATTACTGTACAGAGGCCTCCATCCTAGAGATATGGAGGAGATAGGCTCCTTAGAGGGTAGCGCGACTCCACTTGCAATAAGTTCCAAAACTCTTCTTGGTTTTAGAGCTTATGCGTTGGCACATCTCAGAACCGTTTTACTTTACTTTATAAAGTCCAATTATAGGTGTAAGTTAACCTCGTAGCAAATAGATCTTTCTTTTACCACAAATATGATAAAAATCTAATACAAATTTCAAGTATGAGTAAAGTTTTACCATGATCCAAGATCAATACAAAGTGGAACAATACTTTTTAGGATTTTGTACAAATCTAAAGCAATCCAAATTATCAAAATTTTACATCAATAACAAATCAAACTTTATAATTTTCCATATTCAAACAAAAAAACAGTCAATAGAGCTACATTGTGAGGCAGTCCTATTTTTTTCCATATTCAAACAAAAAAAAGTCAATAAAGCTACATTGTGAGACAGTCCTATTTTATTCTAAATGTTGTATTAGAAATAAAGTTCAAAAGAGAAATTGATTACACAGTGATTAGATTTTCAACCTTGTACGAAGACCCTAAACAAAGATATAAATGCAAATATCCAAAATTGCCATTCTAAACGTACGTACTTCATCCACATGTTGCCCCATTATTTTATTCTAAACGTACGTACTACCAGCTGGGATTATGATGGAAGCAGAGTTGGGCTTACAAATTTGGATGTTAGTTATGGAACATTGGATCCAGTATATTTATATTGGGGGGTGGTGGTTGGAGATTTAGAAATTTAAGCTATTAGGTTATTGTGGATGGACTGACCCTCCCTTCTTTCCTAGTAATCCTCAATTACCCCTTCCCAATGTGTCGGTTCTATTCTCAAGGACATAGATCAGCTTGATGGGTCCATTCACGAGCGTAGGAGTGTGTGTCTCTCTCATTGTAAGAGTCAAACCAACACATTTGCAGTATTGAAAAATAGATATACAAATGTCCCTTGAGACCACGGGAAGCACTGATTATTTCCTTAAAACACGCTATCAAATTACCATTTCCCTAAGTTACTACACATATTTGCTTTAATATGGATAAGGTTAGTATCATATATCATAAATGAAGAATGTACTGGAAATTTCACTTTTGAAAATTGACTTTGAGTTATTATTATTTGGATTTATGTAATAATAGCTTATTATCTTTACCTTGGTCCTAGAAAATTTTGTTGATGTAGTTAGCTTTGAGATTTTATTGTTGAGGGGCAATGGTATAATGTTGAATGAGTTTTTAATTTATCTTTGTTCAATACTAGATATATTTCTTGTGGCTTGGTTAGAAGGGTAAATGCACTATGGGATGGGATAGTGGTTGTCAACAATGGTGATTAATCATGAGACATGGTAAACCTTAATTTGAATCATAAGTTACTGAGTAGTCATTGACCCGTGAATTAATAGTTTATATGAAATCAAATTTAAACGTGAATCTCGTCCATATAATTCCAAGTAGTTACCAATTTTTATTGATGTAATCATAATTTTTTTTCATATTTTTAATATTAATATCACTAAATAATATAGTATGGATATGCAAAGATGGATATTTTTATAATGCATTGATTAAACTAAAAAAAATTGTTTATTAAGAAGTTAGTTTTGAAATTCACGATGACCACAGCTCAGAAATATCATGCTGCAAACAGATATCGAACCATCAGCAGTTTTGGAACTGCAAATATAGTTTTATATTTAATTCAATTAGTATAAGACAACACTTGGTTACCATGCACAGGACTATAGACTAAACCACCAGCGCATTCCAGATACTAGACTACGAACACAAGTGCCCTTCATGTGGCTCGAAAATGGGCGGTTTTTAACTTTAAATCTAAGCCTAGAAACGACGGTAGGCTTGATTTCCAAGACCATAAAAGTGCATTTAAATATTGATAAAGTGGTTTTAAGTTAGAAGGTTATTACTGTGCTTACGTGTACGCATAATATATAAAATACATCATTGAACTTAGTGTATTCATATATAAAATACGATTAACATTAATATATATATATATAACAAAATAATACGACCTCAAACATATATTTTTTTTTTTACTAAAATATTAAATACTTTTCCTCGTGGCATTATATCTAATAATAATGGTTTTAATCACATGGGTTGGAATATCACGAAATAGTGAGATCTCATTGAGCTTTAGGCACAATATAACTCATCCTTGCTATTTTACCCAATTGGCCATTTATAAAAAGTTGTCTCCTCGTCTTCTTTAGCCATCGGATATTGCACTGCCAAGATCAGCCTTAGAGGCGGCGAAGGTAAAACGAATAAAGATAGTAGCCAGGTTTTAAGAAATGGGACCCTTTTTTTAGGGATTTAGCATGTGTTTAATGTAATGATTATTTATTTATTTGTTAATTTATTTTCGTTTATTTTAAATTTCACCCATTGTAAAAGAAAACCTAGGGCAACTGTTATGACCTTGAATTTTGTGTTATGTTCTACTTGACACTAGATACTTGAAGTTTAAATCGCCAAAATGTGAAAAAGAAAATTAAATTCTAATCCATATGGTTCTCACATTGGTCGCTTTACCAATTTACCATGACACCCTTCCACGCAAGCCACGAGGAGGAGGAGGATCCCATGATGAGCTGCAATGCCACCACCAGTCAACCTGTGTGTACAGCTTGCAGGCATGTCCACGATGTGTCCCTTCCTACGAATTGTGAAAGTGGTGTTAGCATTAGCTGCTAATTGCAGCTACTTCTTGGCCCGTAATCTCTTGCCATCTCTTATTCCTATGCTGTCTACAGCTCTTGAAAATTACTATACGATTGCTGCAGGTATAATAACTTGATTTAAAAATAAAAATAAAAACAGTTGCTTGAAGCTTAAATCTCGTGGCCATTGTTGCAAATTATGCCAAGTTTCTAAAATTACGGGGGGGCGAAACTTAATTTTGAATGCTTTCAAGCATCCAGATTGTCCTTGATGCCTCCGATCAAGAACATCATCCAAGACATGAAGGGCGGTATCGGGAGCATTTCCAAGAGGAGCTTCGATGTGAAGCTCACCTACAATCGCAGATCGCGGTCGCACTCGCATGGTGCCGCGGCCGCTTCTGGCGATGAGAATCACTGCAAAACAGCAACCAAGACTTTGTAGGAGAGCTGCTAGGTGAATTTGCCCCATGAGTTGCTCAGAGATATTATCAAGAGAATTGAGAGCAGCGAGATCACCTGGCCTGCGCGGACGAATGTTGTGGCTTGTGTTGGCATGTGCAGAACGTGGAGGGAAATTATCAAGGAGACTTTGAAAACGCCGTAGCTGTCTGCATTGCTCACATTTCCCGTGTCCTTGAAGCAGGCGAGATATTTTCATTTTCTTGATTTTTTTTCTCCTGCTCTTCTCTATGTTATGCAAATAAAATTTCGTTCCCGGGCCGTGTTCACATAATAAAACACTTTCTGATTGATGTTGAATTTTTCATTTTTTTCCGACAATGGGCTCGAAAGCTGCCTTTGTTTTTGCTATAATTTATTGTAAATCTGGTGATATCTGAAAGCAGTGGTTTTTGTACTTTGACATTAACTTTTTCGTCGCTGGTTGGAGAATGACGAATGCCAGACCATAAGTTGTCCGACATTCGCTGGAAAACTGTACCTGTAGTAAAATAGTGACGAGGAGGAGGTGGATTAATTGACCCGTCGCCACTGCATGACACTGATCCTTAGTACGTGCCGATGTCAAGGTCCTAAATAAATATTTTGAATAACTTATGACAATTCTATATACACTATCAAATAATATGAAAGAAAAACCTTCAAATTTTATTTTGAATGATGTTACCAGAAGTTTGGGTTTCATGATCCCGTGTAGACAATGAAATTGAAGTATTTAATGGAATGTTTTGGATTTCTTGTTCTTGATCTCTTTCTAACTCGTCTTCAACAACTATTGCCTGCGGACTTCCAACGGCTGACAAGAAACATATCCAGACTATATGATCAGTTGATGTTCAATTGGGAAACTTGAAAGCATACGAAAGGTTTTAAAATTGAAAGACTTCAATTGGGAAACACATTCAGACTATATGATCAGTTGATCTTCAATTGGGAAACTTGACAGCTTACGAAAGGTTTTAAAATTGAAAGACTTCAATTGGGAAACTTGAAAGGATACGAAAAGTTTTAAAATGGAAAGACTTTTATGGCGAGTTTATTCTACTGTTAGAAACGCTACATACTGTCAGGAAACGGTTTGTATGGATTGTTTGATGGTATTTTTGAAAGTGAATAATGGACCGCGCTAACTTAAAACTTGTATTACAATTGAACTAGAAGTTGATTATTACGTACGGTTCAGATAATGCAATGCAAGCGTGAAGAAGATATTAAACATAACGGTGAACCCCGTGAGCGCTGCAACACCGATCCAATACCAGTGGCCATTGGTAAAAAGTCCACGAGATTGCAATAATTTCACTCCAATATTGTTGTTTGGCTGCATCGAAACATAGCACAAATAAACTTTTTATCGGGAAAAGTGATAACTTTTTATGATGTCATTGTTACCACGTGTCGACTCAAATCCAAATAACAAACTGCGAGGATGACATCATCCCTGCTTAACCAATAGCAACACAAATAAATACAATTTTAATAAATTTAAAAATTGCTATTTTTCATACTCCAAAGTTTAACTTTGTAATAGAGATTTTAATCTTTTTCATATAGACCAACTAATACAAAGTCAACGCAGCTTGACTTGTGATCGATTACAATATACACTGCCTGCGGCAAGTATAAAAATATGAAAAAAGATTTATTATTAAATATAAAATATCATAATAAAATTATATGGATAAAAATAATGTAATTATATTATTTTAACAATAACAAAAAATTATATTTGTATATATTTATATTTATAAAATTATATAAAATTGAATATAATCATTTTATTTAAAAAAAAAAAATTAAATTTAATAAATACAAAAATAATATAAATTTACAATAATATAGTTTAAATATATACATACGGTATATGGTATTTAGTAATTTTATCTTGATCACAAATAACTCAACAATTTTCTTTTCTTACTTTTCTCTTCATAAACATGACCATGTTTCACATAAGCCTCCACTCAAAAGACATGGGATGGAATGATGAGTTCGTGGAAATAAAATCCCTTTCCTTCATAAACTCCTCAATGTAGCTTCTATCATAGTTAGGTGTAATCCATACACTAATTTACATGTAATAGTTTGAAATAAATCATCTATGTTAATGTAATGACATTATGCAATATCATAGTTAGGTGTAATCCATACACTAGTTTACATGTAATAGTTTGAAATAAATCATCCATGTTAATGCGATGACATTATGCAATACAAGAATATGTGTGTACAACTTAGTCATTTGCATATGAAGTAGAAGTTTTAGCATCAAATATAGTGTTACAGATTTCTTGTTGCTTTGCTTTATTATGCCTTGGTTATTCGATGTTTGTTTGCAATTACCCATTACACATTTCTTGGTCCGAATCAAAATTTGCAATGTTTTTACACATGTCTTGGTCCGAACGAAAATTTTCAATGTTTTTGACATCTTGATCCTAATTTTTGCACTATCAAGAAAGTGAATAAAAAAGAAAAGTCAACCAAGGAACAACATGAAGTTAACTTTGCGACGCTGCAAAGAGAGGATCTCAAATTCTACATGCATAGTTACTCAATAATTCTCAACAAAAAGGGCATGCATTTGTGTGTTGATGTTCATTTATTCTACCATGACAATGACATGAGCATTTAATATCCTTATGTGAACGTTTGTTGTGTTTTCAACAAAAGAGGTTCATGCTAGAGGTTTTGGGGAAAAACAAATGTTACATGGAAGGAGTACGATTTTGTTTTTTATTTGACAAACACTATTGTAACCCTAAAAATATCTTCTTTTTTCGAAGAAGGAAAAATGCTTTAGTACTTAGGGTTGCTAGTCTAGCTTTTATTCATACTATCTAAATGCCCCAACATGCAGTTACATCAATATATAGAGACAAAACTTCACCACCCATAATAACCAATTCATGATCCATAAGGGGGTCGACTTTCACTCGCGACAAAAGCCTTTAGGTCTTGAGTTGTTGCCATGTTTCCTTACATTTGATAAAGACAAGCTTGTAAACAAGCAAAAGCAATTATAAGTCATACTCCAAGAAAAAGTAATCTTATAAATGCACTTCACCTAATTAAAAAAATAGATTTACTTTTTTAAGAAAAAAACAATCATTATTATTATTATTATTTTGTGTTAAAACATAACATTATTATTATTACTACTATTTTTTTTTGTCTAAATTGTTAGAAAGACAAAACAATTTTTAAATAGCCTTTATTTCTATGAAGGAAGTCTTTTAAGTGTTACCTTGCTCTGTCACGTCCCCATCCCTCGGACTGGCGAAGAGGATGTGACAAACACCATGCATACGGACAAACAGCCCCATGAACATAAACAAGGATAAATGCTGAGTTACAAAGCTTACTCATAATGCATACTAGATAACCAGATGCAGGCTAAGATGAAGAATCCATCATCATACATGCACAGTTACTCAATGCATAAATCTTCAATCATACAGCGGAAGCAAACATATACATAAAACAACATTCACATGTTCATCATGATTCATGAAATAGTAGATTAATTGCAGAGATGAAATAACAGAAGTACTTATCTTTTGATGAAGAATCCCGCAACCAGCTACGTCGTTGCAACGTTCCACCCAACCATATGCCAGCGTGCTCATCAATCTCTCAGCAACACTGCCACCCCCGAGCTGGACATGATTCCTCTAAGGATAAGGGTCAATGTAGGCTTACACATAGTCGAGGGGCACAATCAGCAAACCAACACCACTGGTTTTACTAGGCCATCAACAGATCGACCAAGCCAGCACAGTCCAAAGGACAACCACTGCATACCCGCAGCATAACAATCCCTTCACAGTCCTGTGAAGAAGCAAAGACGACCAGGGATAATCCCAAACAAACGATGTGCACAGCTCAAGCCCACAAGGCAACACAGAGTTGTTCTTGGCCCTACCGTGGCCAAAACAACTCGGCTGCAACATCCAAACCAGGGTATACCAGCAGCCCAAACTCACAACAAAATGATGGAAACAACCCACAGCTCCAAAACAAGGAAAACTCAGCCAATAACACACACAATCCACCAATGTAACGGCTGGGCAACATCACACGGCCCACAAAATAGAGGAGAGGCCAACTCCCAGCGTGGACAGAGGAAAACTCAACCCACGGATTGGAAATCCATAGTGGTCCCAAAAACGAAATTGGACACCATGGCCAACAAAACTCGTGGGGAAGACAACAGTCCCAGAACGCAAACAGTGAGCACGGCTCACGACATGGGAAATGACTCCAACAGTCTGCGCTTGAGGAAAAACTTGCACCCAACAGCAAAACACATGGGAAAACATACCCAATTCCACTTTATGGAAGAACCTGAATGATCATTGATCAGTAGCCCCTCTCCCGACTGCGTGAGAGTGTAAAGCTCCCCTCATGCGCGCGAATAAACAACCAACGGGAGGAATGGGCAAACCACAGAGAGCATGCACGAGAGTGTGTGAGGATAACAGCACCGACCTCTGCGTGAGGAAGATGAACAGACCCCCCAGAAGAAAACGAACAGACCACAGCTCTGGGCGTGAGCATGACCGACCACTGCTCCGCGTGAGCCTCAACAGACGTCGCCGTGAAGGTGAACTGACCGGGATGGAGTGGAGTGAATGGAAAGTCATGGGTGGAGTGGGCGTGTGGGCAAAGGACTGACAGTCCTGCCACCCCATTCCCAAAACAATAACTGTCCCAACTACCTCCATCAAAACATCAAAACAGTTGGGTGAGACAAGGAAAGGTGGCAAACACACAAGGTGGTAACACATGGGTTTTTCCCCCATAACCAAGGTTTGACATCCCCCACCCCTTATCCTTCGGAACCATGCCCTTTTCATTCAACGTTGCACTGCCGTAGCTGGTTGTGGTTTTAGTTTTAACTGATGTGCGTATTTACATGATGCCGAATTATAATGTGCCAAATGGCACGATAAACCATTGGCAACTATCCCCATTGCCGAAACACACACACAACCAAATCGATGGCGAGGATTTTGCCTTGAGCTCCTCACCACAATTAATTACAATATATACATCATGCAAACGGGGTCAAAACCGGGGACATTACACGCTCATTTCACTAATTTCCACTAATTAGGGACAACATAAAGAGAAAACAATTATTTAATGTTACGTGGGTTATTCAAGGTTGTATAAAAAATGTTCATGATATTTGTACTTTTCATGTCATTTTTTCTTAATGCATTTTTTGGGGAGTTTTCCCATGCTTTTTTCAGGGCATTGTGAGAAGAAGTTGACTTATATTGCTAAAGTTCTTTCGAACAAGGTAAAGAAGACCTAAAATAAAGCTCTAAATGAAAATTTATGATTTCAACGAGGTTTCCCTTTCTCTAAGACAACTCATATTCGTCCAGCACAACATTCCCACAAAGTTAGGATTCACACATTTTACAGTTTTTGCTTCTTAGGTTTGTTTGGCATTATTATGAAATGTAGTTTCAATTCTTTGTTGTGGACATTTTAGGAGTGAGATAGCCATCACATATCTTCTCCTAGATAAGTTACCATTATTCTAGCCATTTTTATCGCTATTTATATCGCAATGTGTTTCACAACTTGGTTTATCAAGAGAACTCGGTTGTAACTATGATACTTTACTTTGATGGTTCTATTTATGTTACTTTTTCCAATATTACAAGTTCTTTCATTTCATTCTGAATCCAATTTATACTATTTAAAGACTTATATGGGTTATGCTTTCTCTTTACTCCGTCGATAGTTATCCAAAGCATACAATTCAATGGGTTAATTTTTTTTAGGGAAATATTTTGATGTACAATCTATGAAATTATATATTCTGTCGTATATAAATCATTATATTGTGAAGAAGAAAATTTATTAGCCCATGGGGTTGTGTTTGCCTCCATACTAACCCCATTAACCTAAATGATATAGAATGAATGAGGGACTAAAAATACATTGTATAACAAGGCTGATGATCAATATAATTGAAGGCATTCTAGCATCCTTAAGCCATATGGATTTGTCTTTTGAGGCATATATTGGTTAGTTAAAATAATGTGCATTATACAATGAAAAATTCTACATCAGTCCATGTGATGTGTGATGCTTGTGTAAGCTCTGATACATAGCAAGAAGGCTAAATGATAAAAGGGGACTAATAATACATCATATAACAAGAGTGATGATAAATATCATTGAAAGCATCATTAAGCCATGTGATTTTATACTAGCAACATATGGTTTTGTGTTTTGAGGCATATTTTAGTGCTCTATCGGTAGGTTAAAATTATGTGCATCAAACAATCAAATTATACATCTCCCCATGTGATTTGTGATACTAGTGAAAGCTTTGATAAATAGTAAGAAGGGTAAATAATAAAAGGGGACTAATAATACATCATATAACAAAAGTGATGATAAATATCAATGAAAGGATCCTTCAAGCCATTTGGTTTTTATACCAGCAACATATGGATTTGTGTTTTGAGACATATATTGGTGCTCTATTGGTAAGCTAAAATTATGCGCATTATACAATGAAAAATTATACATTCGCTCACATGATTTTTGATGCTTGTGAAAGCTTCTATACATGGCATGAAGGATAAATCATAAGAGGGAACTAATAATATATCATGTAACAAAGGTGATCATCCTTAAGCCATGTGAATTTTATACTAGCAACACATGGATTTGTGTTTTGATATATTGGTGCTCTATTGGTAGGTTAAAATTATGTGCACCATACAATGAAATTCCACATCGCCCCATGTGATTTGTGATGCATGTGAAAGCTTTGATACATAACAAACAAGAACGTTAAATAATAAAAATGGACTAATAATATATCATAAAACAAAGGTGATGATAAATATCTTGAAGGTATATTTTTTCATGCCGACATGTCTACAGGGAGATTAACAGGAAGG
Organism: Pseudotsuga menziesii; assembly: GCA_001517045.1. Classification (NCBI taxonomy): domain Eukaryota; kingdom Viridiplantae; phylum Streptophyta; class Pinopsida; order Pinales; family Pinaceae; genus Pseudotsuga; species Pseudotsuga menziesii. The sequence goes on from LPNX010811566.1 coordinate 1,363,958, forward strand.
CGGACAAGGCCTCAAAGGAGGGTCTACTTTTGACGCTGGGTCAATGGAAGATACTTGAACAGGTTGATGGTGTAGCTCATGAATATTACCATAGGCCTTTCATAGAAAGGGTTGTTCAGTGATGATCACAGTTTTTGGTTTCTTTTCCGGTTCGGTGGCATGTTTCTGTGTTTTTTTTTTGTAGTTTTTTGGAACTTTCAGTTGGTCTATGGTACATTTGTATATATTATTGTTTTGACAGCTGTGAACTTCTTTATGATATTTATTTTTTGAACATATTTCAGTATGTGGCTAGAACTTGATATATCATTTTTAGATATATGTGGGTACCAGGGACTGTTTTTGTCCCTTATTTTGTTCTCTTCATTTGAACCTTTATGATACTCTCCGAATACACAAGCTGTGTATCTACATAATGTAATTTTGTTCTCGAAAGATGTAATGAAATTATGCTTTTTTCCCCAGGACAAAAAAAAAATCTTGAAAATATCTTAAGCCATGTAAGTTTTATACTAACAACATATGAATTTATGTTTTGAGGCATATATTGGTACTCCATTGATAAGTTAAAATTATATACATCATAAAATGAAATTCCACAATATCACCTCATGTAATTTGTGATGCTTGTGAAAGCTCCCATACATAACAAGATAGATAGCGAGGAGGCTAAATAATAAAAGTGATAAAAATCACACAAGTTCATATTGCATTTAAGAATAACTATCGAGGCCATATAAATAATAATCACATAAAGTCCACTTGTTGATGTTTATTAAAAAAAACCGACATTCGAGTCGATTATCTCAAATTTTACATTGGTTTAAAAAAAAACAAATAAATACATATAAAAGTATAAATATGAAAATGTTAATAACAATACCTTTAATATATTGACTTTACTAATGAATATGAAATTGATAATGATCATTAAACATGTATTTCATGCTGGATGGCATTGTAGGAAAAACCAATGACGTGAAGTAGATAATTGTGCTTTACATATGATAGATATAGTGACAAAAATAATGAGTAGATATCATGCACACATGCTATTAGAACATGGGTTTTCCTCGGCGGTCAGGATGTAGCCTCTACTCCAGCCGGTGACGGTTTCAGAACTCTATCATTTCCATCCCTTTACTTTAGTTGTTTTTTAATTTTTTAACCACGGCCAGCTTGCGACTGGGATTTCTAGTGTGAACTTTACACCTCTTTGTCGCGGCTTATCTGGGCTCGGTTTCCTACTCCTTGCTGGTGGTGGTTTTTTGGTTGTTCGGGAACAAGTCCTGGTTTTGCAACTGTGACTATTGGTCTTTAGTTTTCGGCGTCGGGTCTTACAGTGGTCTTCAGTACTCAGTCAACTACATCTTCTGCTGCCGACATCATCCTGAGACCATTATGGCACAGGTACTTACCATTTTCCGACACCATGCTTTTCTTTGATTATCTGGTATCTGGGTTGTGTTTGTTTGTCCCTGCTGGTCATTATTGGGTTCATGGGTGGTCATAGGTTCATCGAGTTCCCCCTTTTCGCAGAGGGCTAGTACCAACCATGCTAAAAAGTGGGAACTAGGGTTATTATTTGTTGGGTCTGGCTTTTGACTCTTCGGTACTGACTTGGGTACTGTTATTTTTTCGTTTATTTGGGGTTTCACAGCTTATTTGGTATTTTTCGTTTCACTCCTCCTTGCTGCTCGGTTGTTACTTACTCTCTTGGCTCTAGTTGGGGTTTCGGTCATGGTTTTACTATTTTTGGTATCACTGCTTAGGGTTTCGGTCAGGGTTTTAACCTTGTTTCTCTGCTTGGGTCACATGATGTGATTCCTTCCCGTCTGTCTTAGTTTGTTGACTCCCCTGGCTTTGGTTAGGGTTTTGTCACTTTGAGGTTTTTTCCTCTTTTGGGGCTTCTCTGCTATCAACACTTTTCTGTGTGTTATCCACCTCTACTTTGACCTTCTTGGTCGGGTTTTCTCTTCAGCCTCCGATGGCGTCCCCTGGACATCACATTTCGATCAATGGTAGGGTTGGTACTTCCTATCCTCCTCGATTCCAGGCTCGCCACAAATCTAAGATACTTACCACATTGGACCACAAGGGTCAGTTTGTTGTGGGTAGAGATATCATGCTCGACAGAGTCTCGCAGCTCTGTCATCAGGCACTCATTGGTCGCTTGGAATACTGCTCCATGAACAAAGAGGAGTGGGTGGCTTGGGCCACACTCCATTGGAAACCTATCCTTAGTTATGTGCCCACCATCAATCTTTTGGCTAATCGTTGGCTGGTATTTGTATTTCTTGAAGACTTAGATGCTTATCGTATCCTTGATTCGTTGTGGAGCATTGGAAACGGTTCCCTTGTACTCAGTCAGTGGCATACAAACTTCGACCCAATTAAAGAACTATTAAATTGAGCACATAGATATGTGGACAAACACACAACTCACATGATAGATCACATAATTTACTCAGTTATTGAAGAATGAAACAGTGCAAAAATGGCTTGCAGCTGTGAATGCTTTTCATTAATCAAAGAGTAATTAGATAGATAATTACAATGAAGTACAATGGCTTTAATAGCCACAAGCAATTCGAATCCACATGAGGAAGTTCGAATTAGACTCTACTTGACTGTAGGTAACCAAGACCTTGTCTAAATCACTATCGGAGGACTCAATAGTTAACTGACCTTGTCTAAACCATAACCGGAGTTCATCAGAGCTCTAAAACATAACTCAAGTGTTACATTCAGTGTTGACTAAGGTTAATTGACAGTGGTAGGTGAGAAATGCGCCCCACATGTGTTCAGTCAAGTAAACCTAGCGCTAACTGAATGTAGAGGGCTAGAACTAAATGTAACTGACTCCTAACTTAGCTTGACTAGTCATTAATTGAAGTGAACTGACCTTGGTTGGTTTCGGCACTCCCAGTGGCTTCCTAAATTGTAGGGATTGGTCTAGGAGGCTCCTAAACTGATGCAATCAAGTGCAATCAGTGGCAGTGAGCCTCGATTAGTGTTCCCCGCACTTTAGTAACTGAAACATGTGCCCCAATTAGGTCAAGTGGACTCAATGGTGTTAATGACTATAAATAGACTGGATGGACTCCCGATTTAGACATGATTCCTGATTTAGACATATGACCAAATTTGGACAAGGGAGGATTAATAATCCTAACACCCCCCGTGAATGCTAACTTGGACAATATGTGGACCCTAGTAACTAAGACCATAGGTCACCCATTACATCAAGTAAAGTAAAGTAACTGCTCAAAAACAAGGTGATGGGGAAAAAACCACATGGGAAAAAATCCCCCCCTCTAATTAAGCAGGTAGAATCAGGATCAATCTGGTTCTTCTATGCACAGGTATCCTGGGGCCTAGCATGTGAACCTCTCCATCATTATGTCTGGAGGAATCTTCCTCTTTGGAAGAAGAATGATATGCTCAACTAAATCAGAAATATAGACAGCTGCCGGATGAAGACTAGACCCATGTAGAGCAACTGAAGTCAACTGAAAAGTGAGAAAATGTTCTTGAGAATTCAGAGAATCTGAGGAACACTCAAGAAACTGATATGTTGCATCCATTAACAGCAAACCATGAGTGGTAAGAACAGCCCCAAGTGTTAGGAGCAGGTGTCCAGGCGGATGCAGAAAATCTTCCTCTTTACTAGTTTTGTGAGGAGATGAGCATGTGATCAATGGTAAAGAAGCACTGGGACTGTTGAGAGCAAATGTTTGAGCTCCATAGTCTGATATAGCTTCTGAAATAGATAATGAATCACATAATAAAATATCAGCAACCTCATATGAGGAAACTAACACCAAATCCCCATTAGCAGTTTTGAAGAGAAAGTGCAGTACTTGATTTTTCACACCGGAATTGGTGAGAGCAGCTACAAGCATGACTGAAGGCTTTTGGATTTTAAAATATGAACCAAATAATATCAGATCAGAAAGTAAATCAGATCTAAATAGGTTCAAAACAGGTCCAAAACTGTGAAATGGAATCAAATCCCCAGCAGCAGTTTTGTAGGAGACTTGTGGTACTTGTTTCTTCACACCGTTGATGAGAACAGCTACAAGTGGTACTGAAAGATTATGAATTTGATATATTAAACCAAGCAATATCAAATCAGATCTAAATAAGGTCATATCAGATCCAATAAGGTTAATATCAGATTAAAATAAATGGTTAACTGAGACGGTGGATGCACAACTTTCTTCTTCTTCAAAATTCTGAATTTTGGTGCATGCAATCCTGCAGGAATTTGCTGGAAAATATAGATCATGGGGAGCGAATGGATCACTCTGGTAATCTGATATTTCTTCCAAAATATCCGAGGTATCACATATTTACACACCAGCAGCAACAATAGAGGGAGAAAAATCAAATTTATCTTCACTTTCGGAAGCAATTACTAGTAAATTTGGCACAGAATTTAAAGGAAAATCATCGGTGAATGTTTGCATGGAAGTGCAGCAGAATTTTTCTTCAATATCAGAGATTCGAATGTCTTCTTCTGTTTTAGCAATATGAGAAGATGAGATATCAGAGATCTCATGAACTTCCGAAGCATCAGGAGAAGGAGTCACTGCATGGAGACTGTCCTCAATTCGAATTGACTGTGTAGAAGTTTCTGCTTCTTCTTCATCTTGAACAACTTCATCAGAGAGAGTGGAGGCTGAGATTTTTGGATCAAGAGTGCTTATGGTGCTGGATATTCTCTCCAAAATGCTATTATGATCATCATCAATCACTCCAAAGGTTTTGTCCAATCTTGTCCAGAGTTCCTTCAGGTCTTCAATATATTCCCTTGGGTCTTCAAAAGATCTAATGAGGTAGAGCAAGCTACGAGAAAGTCCCATTGCTATTGTTCCAAAAGCTCCATCACTTATATTTAGCCAATCAATCTTACTAAAACACTCTTTATCAAGTCCAATAGACACCCGACAAAGACCTTTTCTTATCAGAGATGAAATCATCTCCTTCTTCCATTCTGAATAGTTTGAGGACAGGGTGAGAAGAGGAACAAATGAATCCATTCGAAGTTGTACCTGCAAAACAAAAAAGGGCACGTTAAGGTCGAACAACCTGCACTTTTGGAATTTTCTTCACACCCAGCTTAGTTAATCAAGCAAGCTTGATCAACATTTCCTTTGCTTGGGGTATTAAGTGGTAAATTCTCCGCTTCTGGTGCAGTACCGGAAGGAGCAATTTTGCTCAAAAAATGATCCAGTAGGAGATCTAAGGAGGAGAAGTGCCTTGTCCGCCAAGGTTCTGATACCATATTAAATTGAGCACATAGATCTGTGGACAAACACACAACTCACATGATAGATCACACAATTTACTCAGTTATTGAATAGATCACACAATTTACTCAGTTATTGAAGAATGAAACAGTGCAAAAATGGCTTGCAGCTGTGAATGCTTTTCATTAATCAAAGAGCAATTAGATAGATAATTACAATGAAGTACAATGGCTTTAATAGCCACAAGTAATTTGAATCCACATGAGGAAGTTCGAATTGATTAGACTCTACTTGACTGTAGGTAACCAAGACCCTGTCTAAATCACTATCGGAGGACTCAATAGTTAGCTGACCTTGTCTAAACCATAACCGGAGTTCATCGGAGCTCTAAAACATAACTCAAGTGTTACATTCAGTGTTGACTAAGGTTAACTGACAATGGTACGTGAGAAATGCGCGTCACATGTGTTCAATCAAGTAAACCTAGCACTAACTGAATGTAGAGGACTAGAACTGAATGTAACTGACTCCTAGCTTAGCTTGACTAGTCATTAACTGAAGTGAACTGACCTTGGTTGGTTTCAGCACTCCCAGTGGCATCCAAAAATGTAGGGATTGGTCTAGGAGGCTCCTAAACTGATGCAATCAAGTGCAATCAGTGGCAGTGAGCCTCAATTAGTGTTCCCCACACTTTAGTAATTGAAACATGTGCCCCAATTAGGTCAAGTGGACTCAATGGTGTTAATGACTATAAATAGACTGGATGGACTCCCGATTTAGGCATGATTCTCGACTTAGACATATGACCAAATTTGGACAAGGGAGGATTAATAATCCTAACAAGAATGGGTTGTCAAGCGACATTTATGGGTCTTATTGCCGGCTTTATCGTTTCCCCTTTGGTATAAAGATATCCTCACTGGTATTGCCAATACCATTGGCAGATTTGTTTCATTGGAGAAAGACTTTCATACTATTTTTGACAAACGCACTGCTAAGGTTCTCGTAGAACTGGACGTTACCCATGGGCTCTTACTTGAAATCAAGATTGGCTGTAATAGTGTGGTTATTACACAAAAACTCAATTATTTGAAGATGCCCTTTCGTTGTAGCTATTGTCATGAAACTGGTCATTTGAGAAAATCTTACACTTCATTATTACAAGGTATCCCACTGTCTGTTGGCTTCAATTATTTTGAACCTTCTCTTGAAACCTCACCTTCCCCTTCTTTGCTTCATTAGCCCCTACTGGATTCTCAGCCGGTGACTGCAGCATCCATTGACTCTCTGGTTCTTCCTTCCATGATTGGCCCTTATGACTCTTCTTCCCCTACCTTTGTTGGTGATCTGACCAAAGGTGAGCTACAGTAAATTACGGATGTAGAAACATTGGCCTTATCAGCCTCTCGATTTTGTTCAGATCTGGTATCGGACCCTCTTTCACCTTTGCATATTTCTCTTCATCTTGCAGTGGCATCTTCGCCCCCCTTTACCTTGGAGAATTTCCCTCCTCTACCCCACTTCGCTTCCCCTCCTGGTACGGGTTCACCTTTTAGCCCTTAAACCACTCCCTCCTTTGATGATCCATCTCTACTTAAAGCTCTAGATATCTTTACGAATAAATCTCCCATCTCTCCTTCTGTCTTATCTTTGGACTCGATTAGATTCGAGAATGTGACTATCTGAAAGGCTAAGAAAGGGAGTAAAGTTTCCTCTCAGGCCCCTACTGGTCTCTATACCCCTCTTTCGGCATGCATCAAAGCTGCAGCTAGAACACACCCCTCTTCACAGGCACTTAGAGCTAAGTCACCTGACACTCAGGTTGACCCATGAAGATCATCTCCTTGAACATTCGTGGGTTTGGGGGGCCTACTAAACAAAAATCCCTCAAAGATCTATTTACTACACTTAACCTTGACATTATCTTGCTACAGGAGACGATGTGTGATCATTTTACTGCCCTCCGCTTGTTTGCCTTTATTAAGCCGGGTTGGGAATTTTGTGCAATTGATGCACTTGGTCTTTCTAGGGGTATCCTCTCGGCTTGGAACCCTCGCCTGATTAGATGTAAAGCCTTTCACTCCTTTGTTGGAATTCTTCTTTCTGCTAGTTTTAAAGGCCATGACTTGGTCTTTTCCATTGTCAACTACTATGGACCCTATGCCAATAGAACCTCCTACTATGACTCTACTGTAGCTGGTGGCCTCTTCAATTATCCCAACCTCATCTTGGCTGGTGATCTAAACTTCACTATCTCTGATCTTGAGATCTGGGGTGACCGTGCCCGTATGGATCATCTCTCTCTATACTTTGGTCAGCTACTGGAATCTATGCATATGGTGGATCTTGCTCCCACAAAGATTGGGCCAACCTGGAGAAATGGTAGAGCAGGACCTGAGGGTGTTAGCAAAAGACTTGATAGATTCCTTGCATCCATACATCTTATTCCGACTCTGGGTAGCTACCACTACTGGACTCAGCCTTCTGAAACCTCTGATCACTACTCGGTGTGTCTTGAATGGAATTTCAGTCTGAAGTGTCATCTTTATCCTTTTAAATTCAATCAAGCCTGGCTCCTTGAAGCTGATTTCGATGCACTTGTTTCATCCTCATGGAAGGCTCCTGCTCCCCCTACTGGACCCATGTTTGACTTTAGCTATAAGTTGATGAGACTTGTTACAGCTGATTTTACCACACATGGTGGATCACACTTTTATGGCCTTCCCTATCCCTCTGTAGACTCTTTAGACCCCATGGACCATTTTTGTACTTTTGATGTTTCCAACATCATCCCTAAAAACATGCAATAATTGCCATACGCGACTTTTAATCCCTTTCTCGCGTATATACGCGGATTTGACCCTTAAACCTGCGTACATCGAGATGTGTGCAAAAGGCCAAATGATTTTGGAGTTTTCCTTGATGTGGATCTGAGTCACTTGTCTCTTGGCCTTCCATATGCCTTGAGATCACTCGGATTCAACCTTCCATTACCCCATTGAAGAGCTATATAAGGAATCCTTTGGATACATTGAAGGAGGAGAAATTGAAGAGCAAGAAAACTATAGTCCATTGTTGCCAGAGCTTATACTTGAGTCTGCATCCCTTTGTCCCTTGGAGCACTTTGTGTTCTTCCCAAGCTTGCTTTTTGCTTGTGAGCTTGCTATCGAGAGATGGAGGATTGAAGTGGTGGAGGCCCAAGTGGGGGACTCAGTTTCTCTGATTCGCAGACCTGCCGATAGAGGTTGTCACTATTGTAATCTCTGTTTTATATCAACAGAAATATCTTTTCTTGTCCAATAATGTGTATTTAAATTAGTATTTGATCCATGGATGCTTGTAAATGCTTATATTTTATTGATTATATATGCTAGAGTAGGTCTAACACAATTATATATAGCATGCTTACCTTGTTTGCTGAATGTTGAGGAAGCAAATTGCTAATACAAGCGAGAGTGGAAAAGCTCAACGAGGATCTACATCAACCGTCCGGAATAAGGTACGAATCGAGATCCTTTAGTGTTAGATGTTTGGTTTCTCTTGCATATAGGGAAGGATTGATTTCCGGAGTTAATCTGTCTGTTGTGGTACCCCAAGCCATAGGAATTTATCTCCATAACAAGACTCAAGAATGATGTTAAGACTTGGGAAAAACAAAAAAGCACAATGAGAGCAAAGGAGATCTATGAGATTGACCTGGCCATACTTACTCTCGTTTCATCCCACCACTCAGGTATTCTCACTGAAGAGGCCACATCCTCCCTTTTACTCTTGAAATCCAGGAAGGAATCCCCGCTAACACACCAGATCCTTACCTAGAAGCTCAAAAGTAGAGTCGATTGGATTCAGGAGGGTGATGCCAACACCAAAATTGTTCATGCTTTTGCTTCTGCCAGAAGAAACTCTAAAGCAATCTGGGCACTAAATAATCAATTAGGGGAAACTATTGTGGATGATGCCAAGTTAAAGTCTTTAGGTGTACAACACTTCTCTGATCTTTTTACTGATGACGGTAAAACTAATATTGAGGCACAACTTAATGTCACCAGACTTTTTCCAGCCTTTGTTCAGGAAGAGGATCAAGAACTCTTTATGTCAGCTTTTACTCTCAAAGAAGTCGAAGATGTACTTAAAGGGTTCAAAAAAGATAAGAGCCCCAGACGAGATGGGTGGCCGGTGGAATTCTACCTTCACTTCTTCGATCTTGTAGGGCAGGATATTCTAAATGTTATTGAACACTCTAGGTTAGAGGGTAGGGTCATAGGGGCTCTCAATGCTACCTTTATTACTCTCATACCTAAGTGTGACAAGCCTACTACTCTTGCTGAGTACAGGCTCATCTCCTTGTGTAATATGATTTATAAGACTATTTCCAAGCTGGCTGCTATCAGACTTAAGGTGGTTCTTGATAAGGCTATTTCCAAGCATCAGTTTGGGTTCCTGCAGAATAGACAGATCATTGAACCCATTGGTATTGTTCAAGAAGCCCTCCACACTATCAAGGTTGAAAACCAGAAAGTGATGGTATTGAAACTTGATCTGGTAAAGGCATTTGACAAAGTCAATTGGTCTTTCCTGAGGTTGGTTCTTCTACAGATTGGAATCCCTGGTATCTTTGTAAATTGGATCATGGGCTATGTAGAGTCTGCAAATTCTGTTGTTCTGATCAATGGGACCCCTTCAAATTTCTTTCAGGTATCGAGAGGCATTAGACAGGAATGCCCTTTATCTCCTCTCTTATTTATACTGATCATTTAAGGTTTAAGCTTATTAATAAATCGAGCACTAAATACAAGGGTTATATCGGGCATCAAAATTGCTCCCAATTTGTTCCTTACTCATCTGCTCTTCGTAGATGATGCTATCCTATTTGGTTTTGATACACTGGCTGAGTGGAAGCACTACAAAAACATTATGGATACTTTTTGTTCTGCAACCGATATGGAAATCAATGCAGATAAGTCTTCCTTTCTTTACAATAATATTGAGGAACCGGTTAGTCAACAAATTTTCAACTTCATGCCCTACAAGATGGAGCCCATCGCTGCTGGTTTTAAGTACTTGGGATATTACCTCAAACCACTGGGTTATGGCGTCAAGGACTGGAGATGGTTCTTACAGAAGTTTGAAAAAAAATTGAGCAACTGGACTTACAAGCTACTCTCTCTGGGTGGAAGACTGGTTTTAGTCAAATCAGTTTTGATGAGTCTTGCGGTGTATTGGCTCTCACTAGCCCGCATGCCCAGCACTATTCTGATTTACATCAGGAGATACATCTTCAACTTTTTATGGGGTAGCTCGCAAGGTAAACATAAGTATAATATGGTAGATTGGCTCACCATCTCTAAGCCTTATGCTCTCTGGAGCTGGAACATAAAAAATTTGGATTGGTTCAGTTTGGCCTTACGTACCAAAAGCTTCTGGCTTGTTCTTAATGGAGTTGGACTTTGGTCCCAGATCATCAAGCATAAATACCTTAAAAATTTATATGTTGATGTTTGGCTCAGACAACACACCTTCAAAGTTCAGGGCACCTCTCATATGTGGAATGGTTTTATCAGAGCTATGTCATGGATCACTAGATGTCTTGGTTGGAAGACTGGTGATGGCAAGAATATTAAAGTTGGCATTGACCCCATTGTTGGGTTTTCCTCTGATTATACTCTGCCAAAGGATCTTAGACTTTATCTGGAAGATTATGGTATGATTACACTCTCAGATGTACTCAATAGAGGAGTTGCCACTTCTTCTACTAATTATTGGATCTCTGCAGACGAGCTAGAGCTGGGTGGACTATGGAAGGAAGCCTGGTCCAATTACATTAAAGGTCTACAGCATGGAGGGATTCGTATCAACAATACACCTGATACTCTGGTGTGGATGTATAGCAAGTCAACAAGCACGGTCAAAGCCAACTTAATGTATGAACTTATTGCTAATATCTCTGTCACTAGCAGACCTGATGATATCTTTGTCAATATCTAGAAATTTCGCATTCCACTTAAGATTATTTGTTTCAATTGGCTCTGTCTGTCGAACAGCATAAATACTTGTGACAACTTGATAAAAAAAGGCTGGATTGGACCAAACTGGTGCTGCCTATGTAGATCAGCATCTGAATCTGTGATTCACCTTTTTCTCAAATGCAGCTTCACTAGAATGGTTATTGCACACATTAGATCCTCACTTGCCATTCCATATTTTTGGAGGGAGACAAAATTATTCTTAATGTTTCCTCCTCGATCAGCAAAGGAAATACTCTGAAGTATCTTCCTCTCTTTTTTTCATGGCAGATCTGGCTGACAAGGAACAAATGTGTATTTTAAGACAAACAACCTGATATTTTATTTGTTGTACACTCTATTAAGAATCATCTTCAGCTCTATCCTGTTATTAACCAGTTGAAAAACAAAAGGAGAACTATTGGACCAGCACCTACTTTGGATTTTCTTGCTGGTTTCTTTGATGGGGCATCAACAAATCGAATGGGAGGTATAGGTGTTCATCTTCTGCTCAGCCAGGACCACTATATCTACTTCAAATTGGGAGTTGGTCTGAGTTCAAATACCAGATCTAAGCTGTTGGCCTTATGGACACTCCTTTACTATGCAAAAATCATGGGCCTTCCCACTCTGCATATTCATGGTGACTCTGTTGTCATCATTAACTGGTTCAATCGAAGATCAACACTCACTTTACTCACTCTTGATGGCTGGTGTCACTGCGTTAGGGAGCTGGAACCATACTTCATCAACTCACTGCCATTCACATATATAGAGAACACAATACTCAGGTTGATAACTTATCCAAAGAAGCATTAAATTTGGCCTTGGGCTAGCTCCAATTTACAGAGTTCACCAATGGTGAATGTATTGATCAGGGCTCTTTCCTACTTTTCTAGCCCTCAGCACTGGACCTTTTTGTGCTGAAACTTTTTTTACATCCTTTGGATGATGGTGGTGGATGAGCCCCACTTATTTTTTGCACCTATTGTTTAATGCTTCTTTGGATTAGCTACTCCAGAACAAGTATGGAACTCTCTATGTATTGAAGGGTATGGAAGTGGATGTAGTATTTTTCTTAGCTTTGATATACTCACTATGAAGTTAATTGGTAAAGCTGATCACTGATGAGTAGACAACAGAGAAAGAACTTGATGTATCTCATCCATGAGCTCAGCAGTAGCCGATGCTGTAGTATTTTTGATGATGAACACTTTCACATTCACCATGAGCTTAGCACTTGCTAATGATGTATTCATGTTCCCCTTGATTTCAATGAAATAACAAGGAATTGATATTTCCCCTTGGGAAAAAAATGCTATTAGAACACATTTTGAGTGTATCAGAGCATTATGGTGGACTTTATAATAAACCATGGTGCAACCATAGACTACTCAATGTTCTCAAACAAAAAGATAGGAAGTACATTAAAAATGGATAAATTGTCAATTCTTCATTGAAATTTTGAATTAATCTTGATAGAAATTAGAAGATAGTACACAAATATAAGTAAGTGTTCAGGTCTTATTCAAACTCCATGTGCACTACAAAGGGTTCAATCTATATGGTATTATGTCAAATGGATGTAGCTTGGGTGGTTGGGAGGAATGAATGTTACCCTCCCCACCCAGGTTCTACTCTTGTAAGTGACATGATGCTCTTGTGGAGCCCTTTGTATTAAATGTGTGAATGATGAGCTGGCCATACCTTGATTCAATTTGAATACCAGGTGTTGGGATTTTCCGTGGAGTAGCCCTCTAACAAATGGTGAACTGCATTTAAAAAAAAATCTATATGGCAGTATGATAATGTGGTTTATAGAGAGGCTTTTCTTCAAAGTTTTACAATTACATTTTGGACATGGCTCATCTTTCCACATAAATAATTTACAAGTGGTAGGTATGTGATAATTAAAGTTTACAAAAACAAATCAACAAACATGCAAATTAAATTATAAATTAGTTATAGTTTAAATGTATTAGGAATAGATTGATTTTTATTGTTCAAAGTATAGGAAGGGAAATCTACATTTTTGGTCTAAAATTTAAGAAGAATCATTTTGGATTTGATGGAATTGTAGATATTGGATATTTAACGTTACACAATCTAAATGTAAATGAAGAATTTAGTGATCAAATTTGAACCTACCTTAGCCCTTCCAAGAGATTTTGACCTGTCCCGAAGTGTTGAATAAAAATTGTCCATCAAATAAAAATTGAAATACTAATTTGACCCTACAAACTAAGAAGGGAAGAGTAGATGTAAATATTTTAAAAGAAGGCTAATTCTTTAAATAACTGTTGGATACATTCATTGGGAAATGATCCATTCATTAGATAAACATTAAGGAATCTATTTCTACAAATTTGAACAGTATATTCCATATTATTAAATTCTCTATATTGGCAAATTTGAGAGTGGTTTTGAAAATTTAATTGGTGTGGGTATTTGGTTGGTGAAGAATTTAAGTTTTAGTTGATTTGATGTGTTTTGAAATATTTGGTTTCTCTGGGACTTTCAAAAGAAGAATTATGACTTGTACTTCCTTACAACAAAAATCTTACTGAAATTTGATAAGAATGGTCAACATTTCTATAAAATTTATCATTTTTCTTTAACAAAATGTGTCGTATTAATAGTTGAAACCATATTCTATCTGTCCATACATTGAGTCGGATCCAGCTATGTTTTCCAATTTTTTGATGGTTCAATTTCATGAAACTTTCATTGCATGCACTGTATAATAAATAATAATGAAAACAAAATGCATTACAAATTAATGAGGGACAGCTATTTTCTATAATGGCATTACATGAAGCAAGTTATTTTGGTATGAAAAATGATATATTATTGAATCACAAATTTGACCAAAATACATATTAATGAACAATATAAGACGATTTATGTAGTGATTTTTCATAGCTGCTTGTGAAATCAATTAAAAAACTAAATTTTTGGGTGTCACTCACAAGTGAAAACTAAATATGTGGGAAGGTTTGACAATTAGTTCACTTCGTAGAGATACAATACAAAAAACATTCAACTTCATACAAATGTAACGTTATAAAATATCATATGATCAATGCAAATAGATTGCCCTTACTACCCATGTCTTTGTTTAGTTGGAATTTCATTCATTTTAATAATTAATGTCCATGCTACTTTGATTGTGATTGTTCTTTGAAAATAAAATTTGGCGGAAATTTATGATATTTTTTTTGTGTTTCGAATATGGTACTCGGGTTGAACAAAGTTTTGCATTAGCATTGAAAATCCCTTAGAACTTTGACCTTGTTTAATCCTTCATTCATTAGTGCATTTATACAATATACTTTGATCACAATATTTTATATAAAATACACCATATTTTTATTACTACAATTATAGTCTACAAACAACCACTGTGTGCCACTACCAACTTGTCGAGACTTTGTTTATTCGATTGCAGCCATGTATATGTAGTAAAGATTTGTTAATTTATGTTCAATCCCTATGAACCTTGTTTCCCACATCCTTGACTCATGAGCCAACAACGTCTATTTAAAGCTCAACCTCTCCATCATTTCTTTCAATAATTTTTTTGCTAATGCTTCTTGTGCTATAGATGGCTGCTTAGGTAATTTTTGGTGCCTTTCCTCATGCATTGCACACTTTCATTTGATGATTCTATCCTGTAAGTTTCATCATTTAACTATTTTGGTTTCTTGTGGCTACTAATTCTTGTACATTTTTCACTATGGGTTGACATAGTAGGCCAGATTCTCCTTCTTCCTCTTTGAATATTCAGTGGTTGTGCTCATTCCATGTAGTCTGGTGTAAAATCCTAGGAATACGTATTCCAAGCTCTATTAATAATAAGACAAGTGAAGGGTTGCTTTCAACATTGTTCCAGTTACCCGAGTGTGAGCTCGTATGATTTCATTTGCATCTCAGACCCATCTTAATGAGTCGTATTGAACATGTATATGTAAGTTGTTAGGCCACTTCTTTCTAATATACCCAAATTTGACTTGGAATGTATTACATCAAAATTATGTAAATGATGCAATTATGCTAATATGGATTCCTAGTGCGAAGCTCAAGTTCAAGGCTTGACCAGAGACTAGGCAGGTATAATGTAAATATTATGTTGGAAAAATAATAAAACGATCCAAGATGGTCGTGCAAAGAGTAATAGAGGGGCTATGATTCCACTAAAGGGGAAGAGGAAAGGGGGCATGTGGGAGATTGGATATTCTATTTCCAAGTGTCAACCTTAGAAATCATCAAATTGTTGCTATGTGCCTTAAATAAGACAATTACTTCATCTTCACTATTAAATCCAATCATTGAATGCATGTGGGATGTTGTCGGGGAAAGTCCTCTAATGTAGTTATGAAAGCATGGGATGAATATACTTCTATGACGGTTGTAAGAGTCCTTTCTTCTATGGTCAACAATTATGTTAGTTGTCTTGTCACCACCCTCTTATCATTTGGAGTCAACCACTCATTTTCTATCATTCATGCATATTTGCACTATGTAGAGTTATTCCTCTTGTTGTTGATTACCATTACCATCACCATACTGTGTAATAGTACCCATAAATTTGAATTTGGAAGGAGAATTATAGACATGAGGGAAAAAAGAGATGGTTGTAGGTGAGCATAGAGGTTGGGCAAGCTAGGAACCTTTACCCATTGAGTTTTGCTCCTTTTGTATTCTTGAGAAGCCATGAATTAATCCTACAAGAGGTTCTCTAACAACATACAACAAATTGGACTGATATTACACTCACTAGTAAGCACTGCAAGGGTTGGATTTCATGAGGCAACTATGAACCAGTGAAGGAAAATGCCTTCCTTGTGTTGTGTTCGGCAATTAGAAGGAGTGACATGGTCAAGTGAGATTCATGTAGAGCTTTGGATGAGCATTTGGCTGGCATTGAGACTATAATGGGTTGTGGGTTGAGAGAAAGAAGCCTGTAGGTGTTTCCTTCGTCTTGGTGGCCTCATATCCCAACTTGGGGATGGCCTCTCAACAAAAAGAGTATATGTTGGATAGAGTGCCTACGGTTGGGTGGAAAATTACTCATACACAGGCAATTGCTTGGGAACTTCTTTGTTAAAGGTAAGTATTTTCTTTTTATTTGAATGTTGAATGCTTTTAATTTGCACATATGATAAAATGTTTGAGTATGCATGTTGTGTGTGTGGATATAATTTATTTTTGTTGTATTTTTCATTTATGCATTGCACATGTGTTTTATTCGTAATATACCTATGGGATGGAATTTGGACACCTATAATTCATAAATGGTCTCCTTAGTTGGTTAAAATACATGGATGGAGATGTGACATTCTCCACATGTTTGCATTTGCATTTCAACCCATATATTAATTTTTTCCATCTCTTTTAGGGGAATATGTTAAAATAAATTTTCTTTTTTAATTTTAACTTTATAATGGCATATTTGTTTTACAAATTTTAATAATCAAATTATACTATTATCTTATACCTTTCAAAATTTATAAAATTACAAAAATTTATTTTTTTAACTTTATAATGGCATATTTGTTTTACAAATTGTTATCCTTACAAATTTTAATAATCAAATTATACTATTATCTTATACCTTTCAAAATTTATAAAATTACAAAATTTTATTTTTAAAATTAATTCAATAAAAACTTATATTATATATAATTATAAATAAATTACAAAATCTTGTTTTCAAAATTACAATTTTAAAATTAATTCATAAAAAAACCTACATTATATATATAAATAAATATTTGAATTGTATTAAAAGGCTCATACAAAATCAACATCAAAGAGAATCATTATAGCAAGACTATCCCAAAAAGAAAAGATTATAGCAAGAGGAGGGATGTATGAGAGGTGTGAAAACAATTCAAAGAACCATATACAATCGTCCAAATATAAATACAAGGTTTTTTTACATAATTAAAAGGATAATTATTATTAATATCTTTATTTATTTTTATGAAATATTTTACTTAATTTATACTTGTTAATAAAATATAATTTTTTATATTTAGAAGCTTAGTTACACCATATGGATTCTAATTTTGAGAACCTAACTCAAAGAACTTTTTACTAATCCCATTTTACATTAAGAACAACACTTTTATCAATTTCAATATATATATAAAATTTTGTTGTGGTTCATATCAAAGATCAAACAATCCTTGGTATGGTTTTATTTTAATAAAATGAAAAAAACCAAATAATAATATTAAAAAATAATTTCAATATATATATATAATTTTGTTGTGGTTCATATCAAAGATCAAACAATTCTTGGTATAGTTTTATTTTAATAAAATGAATCTACATTAAAAAAAAAACCAAATAATAATATTAAAAAATGAAAAACATAAAGTATTTCATTATTCAATAATATTATTCAACCCTACTCATAATTATGTTCATATGTATTTAGATATTATCTCATATTTTAGATTTGTTTGAGCAGCTTAACAATATTAACCTAAGTGTAACAAATATATAACATGGCAAATATATAATAGGGATTCATTTCATGTATCTTGTTATACTTAAATACATTGAGTAAGATTTAAATAAACTTTAGTTAAATGATGGTTAAAAAGATGGGTAACAATTTATTTTTATTTTTTCATATCAATTTTTGTTTTTGTTTTGTTTATTAAATAATATTTGTTTTATTCTTATATTAACTCTAACAATCTGATATGAATAATAAATATAAAATTATATATTTTAACATTTATTTAATAACAATTATTATTAAAAAACTAAATAATAATAAATATAAAATTATATATTTTAACATTTATTTAATAACAATTATTTTTACAATAATGATTAACTTATTAACATTTAGTGTAATGGCAGTTTACTGTAATTAACAATTTATACATTTCAAAACTCTTTAAAATGAAATTTGCTTTTAACTTTCACTACGTAGCTACCTGTATTTTAGGGAGAGGTCACGGGTTCGAGCCTTGAGTCCTTCGGGGTTAGGCCATCTGTGAGGATGGCCGGCGGTTTACCACCTCTATCCATCCACTAATGTGGGGAAGTATTGCTGGGTTTTCCGTGGAGATTTCCTCTGAAAAAAACTACCCGTCTTTTCTACCTCATTAAAGGTACTTTGTACTACTGAATTTTAATAAATCGTTAGAATGGACATAATATCCCCATCCCCATTTTACACAGAATCAAAAAACCATTGACCATGTAGCATGTAAAATACCCCTATAATCAAAACCCAAATTAACGGGCAAGATAAGACTTAAATGTCGGCGAAGGGGGGCTGTTGTTATCACTGACAGCTGTCGGATCGAAAATAATCGGATGGTTTGGGCAGGTTTACTGGGTGTCTTTGATTTTATTTTTATTTTTGTGGTGGATTCAATGCTTTGTTTTGTCTGTACCTTAACCCAGCGCGTCCGATGAACGGAAAAAATGCAAAGCCGAAATGGCTGTTGTGGCACGCTTGAAACCCTGGAAAATATTGTTTGCGACCGCTTTCAATAGGAGGCCGGATAGGCAGCATGCGATAGCTATTTGGTGCCGTGTTATTCTGTATTCGGAGGTGATGTGCGGTGAATACCTCTAGATTTTGAGTTCTTTGCATCAGAGTTAAATAAAGAATTAATCTGTTCAGAATTATTCTCGAACCAGAATTCTTTTGAAATTTCAGAGTTGACGCTGCGAAAATTGGTAATCTTGAGCTATCGTCATTTCAGGACTACAATTGGAATTAAATTTGCAGTTTTATTGCCCCGTGATATGATATCCTTAGCTCTTTTGCACTCTGCTCGTTGATTTCGGTGGGTATCTTCATCGCTTTGTGTTTTGCACGGTTAAAGACAGCTATTTTCTATTTAGCAAGTCCTAATTACAGGTTTTTAAAAATTAGGGTTACATGGCACTCTTTATCATTTGGATATGATAAAGAGGGTTTGAAAGGTATCATTGAAGTTTAAGCCAGATGAATGCGAGGTGATTTTGATTGGTCTGAAATGTGGTGCCGATAGGCTTCCTAGAAGGTTCTATGCCGGTTATTTTCATAAAGCTATCCTTTGTGAGGAACTCTTTGGAAATTTTTCCTGCAGAGGAAAGCTGACTTTTTACTTATTTTGTTGCCTCGGTCTAGTTGGAGTGCTTCCGACGACAAGAGAGTAATTGAATTTGTTGCGGATGGTTTTTTTGAAGTAAGCCTTTGAAATTTGGACACCAGCTACCTGTTGGTCAGAATCCGGCTTTCTGCAAAGCAAGTAACAATTCTGATGGTCAGAAATTCTAAATTAGAGGATGATTGCTTACCCCGTCAAACTGTCAACATCGATTAGGGCCTGCAAGCCGTAGGACTTGTGATTTGATTCATTTGGAACAGTGTATCATTCGTGAAAGCTCAGCGACAGGGAAAGCTGATACCTAAGAATTCATCAAAAATATTGAATCTGAGGTCTGTACTGGTTGTGGAATACATATTTTTCTGGTAGGCTACCTTCAGACAGTATATTTTACGATTTTATCAAGTCTAGGACGCTGCTGTCCCATGAAATAAAATTCCATGCGTGCTCAGAAGTCAACACATTTGAAGATACTTGTAGTAAAACATAGAAGCTTTGAGAAGCGGAACCACAACCGCTTTTCCTGGCTTCTGGATGTCTTTAAAGGCATTGGATAACTTCCATGGCTGCTGGTTCCACAGACTTGGGTTCTGAAAGCTATAGTGACAGGCGTCCTTTACTCATGGAACATATGTCAAGTTTATCAGATCAAGATCATGTTGTTGTAGATGTAGGTTCAGGTAGCTCCCCGGTTTCAGTGGCTCCTCAAGGTAATGTACCAACTGCCGTGGATGCACAGGACGGAGCACCATCGACAAGCAGACAAGCAACAGCTCGACTGCCTCCTGCATCTTCGTCATTGAGAAGCACCTCCTTTTCTAGACCCGCTGACTTACGGAACTATGGCCGCCAGCAACGAGCAAGCCCATTGAATTCAGGACTTTGGATATCAATTGAACTTACCATAACTGTTAGTCAGATAGTAGCTTCCATTATAGTTTTATCACTCTCAAGGAATGAGAAGCCACAGGCCCCATTATTTGTTTGGGTTGTGGGTTATGCTACAGGGTGTCTTGCCACACTTCCTCTTCTGTATTGGCGATATACACACCGTTATATCCATGTGCCAGAACAGGATCCTCTATCTTCATCCATTGCTTCCCATTCTAGTCCCCCTCCCACTCAAACTACCTCCTACAATGCAATATCAGTTCCTCGAGATTCACAAGAGGAGGGAGGCCAAAGTACATCTCAGGCTTCAAGGAGCCGTCAGCGTATGGCAGGAAGAAATCCCAGGTAATAAAACATTTCAAAAGTTTGTGCCCTTCAGGTAGAATTTTGTGGAAAGTAAACCTACTACTTAGGCCACACCAATTTGAACATTAGGTTGAAACACCTGTTTTTTTAATTAAAATTTGCCAACTTGGATTATTCTGGGACCAAATTAATGTTAAGCCCTAGGAATATCACTAGTGCAATGAATATGTTTAGTTATATGTTTTTTTGTTAAAATTGTTGACATGTTATGGAGCACAAAGTTATAGATATGTGTGGTTTGGTTGGTCTATTAAAAACCAGTTACCTTGGTATCTATGAACCCATATAAGAGGATGATATAATTTTTTTGATCAAAATGCTTTTTTTTGACCAAAATTGACAATTATTCAATGTGAGAAGTATCATGAGCTAAATCCCACATGCTGTGGAGCATCTTTTCACCTAAAAGGTCGCAATTGGGGGATATATCTTCTGCCAAAGTCTCCCAGGATTTGCACATGGCCCTTTCTGTGTTTTGCAAGCACTGGCACATACACACACGAGCAGAAGTAGGAATGTGTCATTGGCTACACTGGAATCCTGGTTGGGGGGCAGCAGTAGAAGTGTCTCACTTTCACTGTCATGGCAAACTATCATTGACAGAGGATCATATCATTTGAGATGGCTAACGTATGTTAAAATCATTATTGCTGTCCAAACATTACCAAATGACATATGAATGGATAGGCCTCTTGAATATATGGGGTTGGAGATTACATGATTGGGTAATAGCTAATTTCTATATTGTGTTGTATGCTTTTTTGGGTGTTACCCTTTTGTTTTGCTATGCATTAAGAAGAACTCATGTTTTTTTCTTTTCTATTTTCAGCGAATGAAAAATTCGTAACTTCATTTTATCGATGTGAAAACAAAGTCACATTCTCTATGTGCATAAGCACTAGAAAATAAAAAAGTTGATCAGAACTACTGTCACCAGTCATTGTAGTCTGTCTTTTAAGATCCAACTTATCTCTGATATTGTTCACATATAAGGAAACATATTATGGCATAATCCCTGACAGCATTTTTTCAAAATATCAGTTTTGGAAAGGCGTCAAGGATATCTCAAAATTGAAACCACTGTTCAATTGGACTAAAAGGGTACAACCAGTATGAGTACAATGTGGGAGTGCAAACACGACCCCCAGATAATGCTGGAATCAAAACTAAGATACAATAAATAAAAATAAAGAAAGATACAATCAGTAGGACTGCCTTGTAAACATGTCTAAAACCATAACAATGGCACTGAGATGTATAAAAGAGAGAACTAAGCCAAACATGAGATTGATGATGTCAAGAATGCCCGAGTCTAATAGTTGACGACGAGGGGGACAAACAGGGTACCGGGTCAATGTCAAAGTCCTCTGGGACGCCCGAGTTGTTTGACTACATGATCCTGTGGGGATGTAGGATCAAGAGATACTCCTAACATTTGAGGACAAAGGGAAGAAGGTCTTCTTGGTTATTTCTTCATTATAGAAAAGTTGTCCTAGTTGATGATCATCGTCTCACATGCACGTTTATTCATGCATAGAGCTCTAATGTTGATTTGACCGACACTAAGAAGTTCCAGACACTTTTTAGAGTCTATGTCAAATTCAACATTAGATTAGACTTGTATATTCCACAAGGGGATGAGATTGTCTTTCAAATAAACAAGTCAAATCACTTTAATATAGAATAGATCACTCCATCTTGTAGCAGGCAATGTGAGAGCAGCTTGGGGCCCATCTCCACACCACATGACCTGGGAGAAGCACTACCCCTGCCTGGGCCATCCACCACTAGCCAAATTACATGGCCATTTTTTGTGAGTGAATGTATCATTCACTACTAGCCAAATTACAAGGCCATTTTCCATGAGTGAATGTATCATTCACTACTAGCCAAATTACAAGGCCATTTCCTGTAAGTGAATGTCTTCTCGATGCCGCAACCTAGAGAAACATCAACAATACTAGTCTAGAGGCACAGTTGCGGCCTACACTTATTAAATAAACAATGAAATCACAAAATCTGTAACGAAAAATGGACAGAAAATTTCTAAAAATTAACCAATATTTTTATATGCTGGTTTAAAAACTCACAATTTACTAGTGAGCTTGAAGGCTGAAACACAGGTTGTCCAGAACGATGAGGCTCTTTGGCCAACTAATGAAGTAGTTGGCCAACTAATGAAGTAGTGGGCATTGAACACAAAGTTGGCTGATGATCTGACGTCTAGACTTTATCACTCTACAATACCTACCACACGGTTGATAGCTTTTGAAGTTACACTACACACACTTATAGACTACAATTACAATGGCAACACTAAGGCAAGAGAACCATTTGGTAGCTGGGCCCTAGGGTACGTGGATGGTGGAACACTTAACTTGGACTTTGGAGGACGTAAGAGAACCATTTGGATTCATACAACATTGTACCCCTAGGACGATGTACCCCTTATTTTATTTGTCAAACTATTGGACATCACTGTGCATCTAATGGCCTTCGATGACATATTTAGGTCCTCCAATTTAGTATTGATGTCATTCTTTTTTGCTTGAAGAATTGCCCCTCACAACTTGTAATGTACTTTCATAACAATCAACAAAATTAGGGTTCACTGGTATAAATACGCAAATAT
Organism: Pseudotsuga menziesii; assembly: GCA_001517045.1. Classification (NCBI taxonomy): domain Eukaryota; kingdom Viridiplantae; phylum Streptophyta; class Pinopsida; order Pinales; family Pinaceae; genus Pseudotsuga; species Pseudotsuga menziesii. Next base: position 1,387,230 of record LPNX010811566.1, read on the forward strand.
GGCAGTGGTATGATACACAATTTTCCACATTGTTAGACTATATCGATAATCAACCCTTCAATTCATGTATTCAGCGACAATGTTTGGCATTCCCCTAGACAACATAAACAAGCTTTCAGTCTTTGAAGGCATAAACTAGACTAACATTCCTTTATACAACACAACATAGGTTCAAGTTCTTCATGCAAACCAAAACCAGGAAGTGATAATGAACCACATCACACATTTTAATGAGTCCACCAATCATGCATGATTGGCATCATACCTTCAATGATATTTAAGAAATCATGTATGATTCTAACTTTGCCTCCAAGGTCTAACAATATGTCATCATGACAGTCACATAGCATATCACACAATTTAGGTTTTGTTTCCTCCTCAAAAGGCTAGATTTAGGCTTTTAAGGTTATTGGTCCCAATGTTATGCATGAAACACTTCATTCTTGGAGTAAAAGAGTGATTCACTACTCATTAAGGTTATGGCTGAAATGATCCTTTAACCTATAGGCCTCTCGCTTCATGGTTTCCATATACATGGGTAGTTGTAGGGATTTCAAAACCCTAAAAATACATATTATTTAGTCTTGAAACAAAACTTGGTCCAATTCATCATATACACTAATAAATGATTCAAACCAATCCTGCAATGCATTCTTAGGTGTTCACGGGGGTAAGGGATTTAGACCTTTCTCCCTTTAAGGATTTTATATCAAAATAAAAACCCTAATGTAATTCAATCCTAGACATAGATAACATCGTCTAACACTTCAAAACATCCCTGTGTTGTTGTAGTAGCTGCGTGAGGATCATCCTCATAGGTTGGCCCTGAAAGAAAAACAAAAGTCGACCCAGATAGAAATAAATAATAATAAAAAAAATGTAATTTATTATTATTAATTGACAAGTCGGCCCGAGTGTATAAGATAGGTCGGCCCTAGTTAAAAGTCACTAAAAATAGTATAAATAGGGGGGTGCCTCCTCTCATTTGAAACACTGCAACTTGAGCACTATAACACAAGTTTGCCTTTGCTAGAGAAGTTCGCTATTGCTATAAAGAGGAGTGTTTTCAGGGGTTTCTCCATATTTGGAGAAGGTTTTTTCTCTTATTTCTTGGGGATGTGCTACTATGATCTGGAAGTAATTCTATCTCTGATCGATTTATCTCTCTTAGTTGGGAGATGATCTTGGATCATTGTGGATAGAGGAGCTCCACTCTTTGTTTTGTATTTGTGCTTTGATATTCTTCTAGTGATCTTGGTTTTATAGTTGCCAAAGTCTAACATGTTATCAGAGTGGTGCTAGAAGAAGTTATTGTTGAATGCTAGGTCTCCACATTTTGGAGTGTTTCCCACCTCAGATCATTCCGAAAGGAGCATAGAGCAACTCGCCCTCCTAGGGTGCATCTTTCTGTGGAGGCCAATTTTTTATTAGAGAAATTTCAATTTTTGATGTAATACTACCAAGGTCAAGACCTAGGGCTTCCACATTTCTGTTGTTTTGTCCGTAGATTTGGACCAATTTTACCTTGCTACAGCTCGCCTCAGTAAGGCACATCCACTTGTGGATTTAGTTTTTTAGGCCTCCATACTTCATCTTTGACCTAGCTCCTACTAAGGTTTTTGATCTAGTGTTGTAGTCAAGGTGATTGGGATGAAGGTTGAAGATAGGCTTGATGGGACTTCCAGTTTCAGCTCATGGAAGTTTAGGGTTCTTCTTATACTAGAAGAAAATGATCTTTTGAAGTTTGTGAATGAGAATGCTCCAGAACCAGAAGATGAAGCCGAGAAGGCTTAGTGGAGAAAGAATGATGTTAGGGAAAGGAGAATCTTGGTAGATTCAGTGAAGGACCATTTGGTTCCTCAGATCTCTGAAAAGACGACAACCAAGAAGATATATAGAGCCTTTAGGAAGCTATTCCAAGATAGCAATTTAAACCATGCTCTTGCCTTAAGGAATCAACTATTGAACCTCAAGATGTCAAGATTAGAATTGGTTTCCCCTTACTTTATGAGGATCTCAGAGTTGAAGAATCAATTAAGCACTATTGGAGATCTAGTCAATGATAAAGAACTTGTCATGAATACTCTTAATAGTCTCCCTCTGTCTTGGGAAGCATTCATTCAAAGTCTTGTTGGGCATCCGAAGTTGCCTAAGTTTGATCGTATCTGGGCAGTATGTATTCAAGAAGAGACAAGACTTGCAACGAGAAGCAGGATACATGGCACCGACACGAAGAAAGTTAGGCCCTTACATCTCATGTCAAGAAAGGAAAGGGTAAGGGAAGTAAGTTCCATGCAAGAAAGGGAAGGGTGGAAGATCAAGTCCTACTTCAGATCAAAAGAATAAGAATGATCTTTCACATGTTCGTTGCTATAGATGCAATAAACTTGGACACTATTCCTGAGATTGTGATTCAAAGAAGAGGACGCATGTAGCCTCAACGAGAGATGTCGAAGAAGACACCTCTCAGAAAAAGCCAAAGAATGAGGATTGTACGAAGTTCTTCTTTTAGAACTCCCTATGTTGAGGCGATGAGATGAAGATCTAGGCGGCGATGGACTCCCAGCAAGAAAATGGAGACCAGTGAACTCTGAGAAGAGTCTATGGGAGCCCACCCACAAAACAATAAAAGATAAGTATTTGATTTTATATGCTCTGATAGATTAAAACTGTTGTTTTGAATATGTTCTATGCATATCTAGATTCCTAGAAGTTGTTGAGCATGTAATATGGTTCTTTTATTGATAATAAGCTCATGTAGTATGTGTTATGGTTTAGCTTGTAATGCTGCACAACATTTCATGGAATCCTCTTGAATGACTTCCCCTTCTAACATGCATAGAGTAGTGCACACTCTTGGTGGTATGTTATAATGGAGACCGCTAGCATCCAAATAATAGCCATGTGTATGTTGCGCCAAAGCATTGGGTAAAAGATGCCTACATACCTGGATGAACTATTGTTATTGCATGCAATAAATTTGATTGTGCAATGTTAACCATTTGATGAGATTTGACTCGCAGTGAATGCTATGGCCTTATAAGAAGAGGATGATGAAACTTGGTCTGAAGGACAAGTGCTACCATTGATATGTAGATGGATCAGAAGCATTAAGCCTCTAGAAGCGTGACTCTCGGCCCAGAAAGAATGACGACTTCCGGTTGAAACGGTTAAGTGGAAGTCACGACAATAGGCAGTTAAGGACCGAGTACATACCTGGACACTTGATCAACAGGCCCAGATGATCTCATTTAGAGATTTGGCGATTGGAAGCGGGAGGCTTCTACAGATGTCGGTCTCTCTGCTATAGATGTTCGTCTCTTCAATGAGTATGGAAAGCAGTTCCTTTCTAGTTAGAGTCATGGTAGATGGATTCTAGAGGAAGAAAGTTACTCAACCGATTTCTAAGGAGATAGAGGGAGTTACCTCTCAAGGTGAGGATCCTGGCCTATTGCATGTGATGGTGTGAAACCTAATGAAGTCTTCCTAAGTCAAGGAATAACACAGTTGAGATCTTGAGGAGATTGAGCATTGACTGTGCGACACTGATGGCATGATGTCTTGATCCAGGCAATACAGTTGAAGGATCCTTGAGGGAGCAAGATGTTCACATGTAAAGCGAGCAAAATGCTCCAGCATAGAGAGAGGATTCCCGGACACCTTGAGATGGGGTGGGGAAACTAGCCTATTGATATTCTCTCTTAGGTACATGATTTTAGTGATATGATGATATGATCTATTATGTATTTGCATTTCATATCTAGAATATGGCATGACAAAAATGTCTGCCCCGATATATTTGATGCCTTTGCTAGTTGAAATGTGTGTAGGTTTAGGATGGGACCGTAACTCCATGAAGGAGCGGGGAGATTAGTTTTATGTTGAATCCTTTGTTGATATTTCAGTATTTTCTCCCGATCACTTTAAGAGGGAGTGAGGAGATTAGTCCAATGATTGACTCCCTTGGTAAGAGAGAAGGTTGAATTTTCTTCCTGACATCTATGATGGAGTGGGGATATTGGTTCCATGATTATATCCCTCTCTAAGAGGGAAGGATGATTATACATATTCCATGCGTTCTCAAGATCAATCTGTGAGGAGTGAGGAGATCTCTCGAACATCCTGAGATGCGATGGAGAGGCCAATGTATTCTCTCGATCACTTCGAAAGAAGTGAGAAAATCTCTCAAACACCCTAATATGGAATGGAGAGGCTAGCGCATGCTACATACATTCTCTCGATCATTTCGAGAGGGAGTGAGGAGATCTCCTTGATATCTTGAAAAGGATGGAGAGGTTGGTGCACATTGGCGCACACTGGTACATATGTGGTCTGTGAAAGACTCGTTGTCTTCAAAGTTCATATCCAACATGAAACAAGGCTAGATTTGTCGGAAGACGTATCTGTGGTGTGTGAAAGACTTGTTGTCTTCATATCTAGCATGAAATAGGGCTGGCTCTGTCGGAAGACATGTGGTCTTCATATCCAACATGAAACAGGGTTGGCTCTATCGAAAGACCTATATAGTCCTAATGTGAACTCCTATGAACAGTGATGGTGATTCTGTACACTTGAGTTCTAGGTACACATCCGGGGACAAGTGATTCTACACCTGTGAACTACGACGGTGATTCTAGGAACAACTGAGTTCAAGGTAAACATTTGTGGGTGAGAATTTTGTGGACACATGTGAACTATGACGGTGATTTTGTATGAACTCTTGAGTTATGGGTCGACACTTGTTAGCCATGCAGTGATACCTGGCTTCGACACTGGTAAGTTATGTTATACATAACTCCGATGCCAGTTAGTCATGGTATATGGCTTTGTAGCTCATTGGGTAAGTCATGCAAGAATACTTGGCTTCAACACTGGTAAGTTATGTTATACATAGCTTCGATGCTCGTTAGTCATGATACATCACTCCATATGCCCACATGAGTAGAGACATAGTCAAGACCTCTGATCACTGTTAGAGACTCATCTTGGAAATGAGGTAAAAGTCGAGGTCTTCGAGGACTATGCGTGATTCGAGACTCATCTTGGGGATGGAGTAAATAGTCTCAATATCGGTTCTGTATGAACTTGTCTTCCAACATGAAACAAGGCTGGCTCTGCAGGAAGACATATGTGATTTGCATCTAGTATGAAAAAGGATTGGCATTGCTGAGAGCTACATCCAGTATGAAACAGGGTTGGTTAATGTTCAAATTTAGCAACCTGTATGGTTGGGAGAGTTATGGGTTGTAGCCTATACAGATATGATGAAAGTCTCACATAAAGAAATTGCCCTTGTGAGCCCTCATATGATTGTTGTCCTTATGGATGTTATAAGGAGGTTGTAGCTCATTGAGTGGCAAAGACTCACTAGCAGTGATAGTCCTAGTGAGATATTTGGGCTTTGTTGATGCATGTTGATTACATGCATGTTCCCCGACGAACTGGGTTGAGCTGAAGCATGGTGCATGCTTCCTCGACGAACTGGGTTGAGCAAATGCATGAGTTGTGGAGCTAGTGCATGTTCTCTGATGAATTGGATTGAACTGATGCACGAAGATTGATAGACACTTCTTGATGAATTGAGATTGTGTTGGGAGCCCTTCCTTGTGATATAGAGATGTTTGAGATAGTTGTTATGTATTGATGATATCTAGATCCATTTTAGTTGATGATGTTGATGATGTCTCCCTGGCTAAGAGGGAGTGTTGTTGTAGTAGTTGCGTGAGGATCATCCTCATTGGTTGGCCCTGAAAGAAATAATAACAATAAAATGTAATAAATTATTATTAATTGACAAGTCAGCCCCAATGCATAAGACAGGCTGACCCCAGTTAAAAGTCACTCAAAAACAGTATAAATAAGGGGGCGCCTCCTCTCATTTGAAACATTGCAACTTGAGCACTGTAACACAAGTTCGTCTCTGCTAGAGAAGTTTGCTACTGGTATAAAGAGGAGTGTTGTCTGGGGTTTCTCCATCCTTGGAGAAAGTTTTCTCTTATTTCTTGGGGTTGTGCTACTACAATCTGGAAGTACTTCTATCTCTGCTCAATTTATCTCTCTTGGAAGGGCGAGCTCGGGGGTGACATTATTTTGTCTATGGCTGGGAGATGATCTTGGATCATCATGCATAAATGAGCTCCACTCTTTGTTTTGTTTTTATGCTTTGATATTCTTTTAGTGATCTTGGTTTTACAGCTGTCAAATTCTAACACCCTAAATTATTTCAAATTCACTCATGCACAACAATCAAATTTGCATAAGGGGGATGTGATCAACGTTACCGAAGCGTGGGATGCAGAGTGTGGGATTAGTAACTTAGGAGCACTAAATTCTAGGCTTAAAGTTTTCCTCGAAGGGGCGTGAGTGGGAGCATGGTGGGAGCAGGAGCGGGGCGGGATTAGAAGCTTTCGACAACCATGGTTGCTAGTAAGCCTTCTTCGGGGAAAGTTAAAAAATTACTATAGATGAATTATATCATATTAAAAAAACATCATTTGACATTATAAACTCATTCAATAGGGGCATTGTTATGTTGCACTTGTACCAGCGCACCTTCAGATATGTGCCTAGGGAGAGAGGGTCATTTTTTTTCAACACCATGACGGGTGTCATCCATCATTTTTTGAGTGGTGGTCATAGTCGAACCCTTTGGTCCTTGTCTTTAGGAGTACTATGGCTTAGTGGCATTATTGACTGCCCTTTGTTGGGGTTTTTAACCTTGGCGTTGCTGTCCGGGGCTCTTAGGGGCAGATCACTGGGTCACATGACCCCCACTTGTTTTCTACTTTCAGTGACAATTCTTTTAGCTATGAGGGTATTGCCTCCTCTTCCGGTCACTTTACAACACCCTTCCTTGTCCTCTTTCAGCATAGCACTCTCCCCCCTTGGGCATTTAACAGTGATGACATCATCTCTTCATCCATGCCGTACTGCTTGTTTTTTTTGGGGAAGGGCTTGAGGGATTATCAACACTGTTGGGGTTAGATGGGGCATGGTGTCCCCCCTGTTTACTCTAGCCTTCAGTTCAGAGTAATTTGCTCATTTTTAGCTATTTTAGTCATTTTTGGGTAAACTATGGAGAAAATGCCCCAAGTTATCCACACATATGATTGTTTTATATTATTTTAAGTTGACATTTTATAATTTTAAGTTGACATTTAATAATTTCAAATTGACATTTTAAGGCATGTTGACTTGGTTTATTTGTAAAAGTGAGTGTGAGAACATATAAATAGATCTCCTCACTTCATTTTTAAATCACAACTTATGGGACAAAACTCAATATGTTATTTTTGTTACTAGAGATAGCCTTATGAAGTGATGCACACCTCTTGGAGGGAATGTCTTTTTGCTCTTTGGATGATATCTTTTGCTTTGCTAATGCTTTGTGGATGCTAGAATGGTTGAAATAACTCATGCTTAAGCAAGTCTTTTACATCTTTAGTCTTGCTTGGTGAATGGTAGGTAAATTTTGCATCTTGAATGATTGAATGGTGGCCCTAGGGCTGCATTCTCTTTGTATTGGGCTTTTATATGCTTTTCTATCCCCTTAGCATAGTAAAAACGCTCCCAAGAGGAGTTTTTTACGAAGTTTAGCCTTGGATCTCCAACTTTGCCCTAGTTTCGGCTCATGACGAACTCTAGAGGTTGTTTTAACAAGCCCTAATCTAGTTGACAAGGAGAAATAACTCCAAGAGGAAGGTGACCACCTTCCTCTAGGGCTAGGGTTTAAGGGTAATATCCATGAAAACCCTAAGAGAGACCCGAAGCCAAGGATTTGCTTTGGGTCTCTCTTCTAACGTTGGGTCTCTACTTCTGGTAAGTTGCGTCTCCTTCTCATACCACAGGTGATAAATCAATATGAAAAATTCCGTTATTTGGTGGGTAATAGGTATATGTTAGTGTTCCATGGGAACGCGTTTCCCAAGGTGGGGGCACGCCCCCTGCTTTTCCACGCCTCGGGGGCTGGGAGGCTCCATGGGAAACGTTTCCTAGCGCCCCCCTTTCCGCGAAACTTGGGGAAATGTAGGTCTAGGAGTTTCCCAGATTGGGGGGCTCCCACAGGCCCCCACCCCCCTCGAATTTTTAATTTCTTTTCCCCCTTTCCGCGAAACTTGGGGAAACGCAGGTCTAGGAGTTTCCCAGATTGGGGGGCTCCCACAGGCCCCCACCCCCCTCGAATTTTAAATTTTTTTTTACTTGAAAACAAAAATGGCTCATCTTAAATTTTAGTCTTTTACACTAAATGGTCATTATAAATCAAAATAGAAACAAATAAAAAGAAACAAACATCGATATGATATGCTTGGCTATAACGATTACATTTACATTACACTAAACTCTTCAAAAACATAAGAGTTTATATATTGGGGTTCGTATTTTTTAATATTTTTCTATTTTTAATATAATTTTAGAGACCCCGACGCCCCCCTCGGTCCCCCAAAAATCCCCAAAATTTTGGAGTGTCTCTACACGTCCCCAATGTGTGTTTCCTCGCTCCCACGCTCCCGCGTCTCAGAAACTTGGTGGAACACTAGTATATGTCAATACTTTGATGGTTTCTGTTGTTTTATAAGATTGTTTTGATTCATTTAGTTTCTTTCCAAATTAATTTGAAAGCTTTTCGTTTAGAGATTCTTAATAGTGGAGTTATGTGCTTATAGCTAGTTTTTTTTTGAAATAATGCTTCTTATATTAACAACAAAAATACAAAGTACAATTTGGTTTAGATCCATCTAAAGGACAGTAAACAGTTCCTTAAAAAAGATTGAGCCCAAGGCTCACAAATCTTAGCATATATTTTAATGAGATTGTCCTTACTTGGAAATTGGACCTTAAGTTCAGAACAATGACCCATGGAAAGACTCCAAGGAAAGTTGTGAATTGTTGAAAATTGCATTACATCTCATCTTTCATATGGAAAACAAACACACAATTCTATTGCAATGCCAAAGACCTTGGAAGTGAGGTTGGGTAACAACATCAAAATCCCTTAATTGAGCATCTTTTCATAACTGATTTGAGGCCTCTTCTCTGCCCTATTGCTCATCCCCCCTACCCTACTATACAAGGTACATTTGATATGGTAAGGGTGATCTTCATATGGTAAGGATTTTTGTCAAGTTTTCTGAGATGCATTGATTGCTGCAATCCTATACCAGTTGTAGTAATTTGATATATTTTTTGGGATTTGTGATAAGGCTTTTTAAGTCCTCCTGTTTCAGTGATATTAATGCTTCATTGTTTTGACTCCACTGATCTTTGATATAAGAAGGAACTGCGTTGGAGCGTTGAAGATCTCGACGTTTCGAACCCTACTTTGGGATCATCATCAGGAGGGAAACATGTTTGTGTATTGTATAGGGAATCACAATTATTGTTCATTAAGTTCTAAGGAATTAACCTTGGTTTTAGGAGTTGGCCTAAAGTGTTCAAGAAGCTAGGATGTGGTGACAGTGGGCTCTAGCTTCTCCTTTGCTTGCCACTCATCGCACTGTGATCTGTGCCTTGATCGTGGGTGCTATTTTGAGCGGTAACACTCATAGCTAGTTTTTTTTGAAATAATGCTTATATTAACAACAAAAATACAAAATACAATCTGGTTTAGATCTATCTAAAGGACAATAAACTGTTCCTTAAAAAAGATTGAGCCCAAGGGTCTCAAATCTTAGCATCTATTTTAATGAGATCGCCCTCAGTTGGAAATGGGACCTTAAGTTCAGCATACAATGACCCATGGAAAGACTCCAAGTTGTAAATTGTTGCAAAATTGCATTACATAGCGTCCTTCATGTGGAAAACAAACACAATTCTAATGCAATGCCAAAGACCTTGGAAGTTAGGTTGGGTAACAACATCAAAATACCTTAATCGAGCATCTTTCCATAAAAGATATATGATTCCAGGAGGTCCAGACGAGATCCTGACAAGGCATAGCATACATGCAGTTCTAAAAGATGCGCTAGACTGTCTCAGTGAACCCACAATGTGTGCAGAGTGCTGCATTTTTGAAAGAAGAGTTAGCAAGTCTTGCCTTCAAAGAAAGTCCCTGATAGACCACCAACCAAGCAAATACCCTCAACCACTAAGCGACCCTGTGATTCAAAGGCGAGTTTAAACAAACAATCCACTTCTTTTCTCATCCTCAGTACCTGATCTTCTGTTGAGGATCTCCTTAAAACACCTTCTCACATGAAGCATCTGATACAACTGACAAGTTTTGTAAATCCAATTTGGCTTTTTATAACACCAAAGCGAATCTTCTAGTTAACTCTAGATGTGTTGTTATTCAATTTATATGCATCTTCTGTTTTGATGAGGCTTTGTAACTCTAAAACTGTAGCTTGATTTGATCTGATAAGGGCCCTTTTATGTCAAAGCAAGGACCAAGGCTTCCAATCTCTTGTACCATCATCCCAAAGGTCATCCCTACACAAAAAGCCCCTTCACCAAGTCTCTAGGTAGGAGCATTGCATCTCTATACGAGAGGGGATTTTTTTGGATCTTGTTGATTTTTCTGAGCAGCATCGAGAGCCCTTCTCTTACGAGAATGGGACCACCTGGTCTGGGACCACGGTGAAGAATCAACCTAGTGTTGAGTGACCATTCTGTTGAATGGTAGATATCTGGTTTGGGACCATGATATAGACCCAGCTCTGCCCTGGAGAAACTCAACCTTGTGTTGAGTAGACATCTGGTCCGGGACCACGATGTAGATCAGTTTGGGACTGGTAGACTCAGCTTAGTTTTGAGTAGCCATTCTCTTGGAGAATGAAGGCACTGTAAGCCCTAGACTGGGTTTGGGCATGTGTGTGGCACTTTGACCCTTGATCTATGGGCTTGGTGTGCTTCTCCAAGGATTAGCTACCCTTGGCTAAGTTACCCTAGTACCAGATCTAGGTGTTACACAGTGTGTGAGATAAAAGTAACTCTCTTGGTTTATGATGATGTACTTTTGAAATAAAAAAAGGACCACTGGTAATGACCACAAAAAAAGGACCACTTGGAAAAAGGCCAAAGTCAAAAGTCAAGATAAATAAAACTTTTTGACCATAGCAAAATGACCTCAAGTGAAAGTCAAAATAAATAAGGACTTCTTATAAAAGTCAAAAGGAAAAATAAAAGGACCCTTTTGGTAAAAGTGAAAGTGAAATTAGGAAAAGATTAAAAATATTACAATATTTTTTCTCTCCTAATCTTGCCCTCATACATGTGAACAAAGGCTATAACAGAAGATCAAGTCTTCTCATTATTAAAACAAGTTTTTGATCTCACAGGTGGAGCTGCTATTTTTCTTGAAGAAGTTTTGTTTTGCCTCAGCCTAGGGCATCCACTCTCAGCAAACCCTCAGCTAGGGTTTTATCAGAGAATCATCTTCAGCACTATGTGGTCAGCCACCTTCAGCCTTTTGTTTTTGGGGCAGATATTCTCTTTTTCAAGCAGCCATTTTTCTTCTCTCCTCATGGGCTGTCCGTTTTTCTCTCTCTGGGGCAAGTAATTTAGGGCTCGACCCTCTTCTTACATCTCACGGGCAGGCCTAAAGAAGGCCCTGCCTTGCCCTTCTGGCACCCTTGGGCAGCCTAGGGCATACCCCATTAGGGCTGCCGTGGCCACGGGCTACCACATAACAGACCCGGGCTGACTGTGCAGACCACGGGCTGCAAACAACAAGCCTAGGCTAATGGTGCAGTCCACGGGTTGCTAAAATGCAGGCCTCGAGAGCCTAGTGCAGGCTGCAAACCCTTTCAGGCAGCAGTAGAGCTGCCGGGCAGTAAAGATCAGAGCAGTTCGGGCAGTGTACGGACTGGGCAGGAGAAAAGCAGACCGAGGGCAGAAGCTGGGAATTTCGGGCAGGTCAGAAAACCAATTCGGGTAGCCATTGACAGATCTGAGTATAGATCTGAGAATTTGTCATTTTTGACAGTTACTTAGCAGACTGTTTTTGGACAGTCCTTGCCTGGCAGATCTGGAAATTTCTACTGCTAGGGCTTGACATTCTTGCTCTGATTTTTTACTGAGAATCTTACTGTATTATGGTTAAATTCCAGATCTGGAATTGAGGAACTTTTTGAAGAATTTTCTGAGTCATCTCATTTACGAGATGAGCTATTAATGCTTTTGGGGTTTTTGTCCTTTGAAGATTTCCCCAGTGAAAAATCTTGTATCCATGTGTGCTGATGTCATGAATGTATTTTTACTATACTGCTGAATTGTTTAAGTAGATCTGCAAATTTTTAAAGTTCATGCTAATGCTAAAAATTCAACAGATCTTCCATGACCAAATGGATTGGCTAGCAACATCATCGGCCCTCCTGCATCCCAAAGCCTACCATGAGAGGCAAGGGGCTACCTATTTCCATGCCTTCCAAATTCTTAAGAATAGGGGATTCTGAAATCTTAAAATCTGCTGGAGTATTTATCATATCACAAAGGTGGAAAAGGCCCCTCAACTGAGCAAAATTCTTACCATGAGTAATTAATTTAAAATTCAATTGAGCAATATGCTTACCATGAATAATTGAAAATTATGTACCTGAGAAGCTGCTTTTAATGTAAAAAATGCTACGGACAACCCATTTGGCAGCCAAATAGCACATGAGGACTAATGCCAATCAAATTTAAAGCCCCATCCTGTTTGCACATTGTGCAGACCCGCCAAGGAATTAATGGAAGACCTTTTTCACTAGCAAACTTGGACCAGAGATAACTTGCAGTCGCTTTGCTAGCTCACGAAATTGGGTCTTGGAAGGGAATCGACAAGAAACATAATACACACGACTAGCCTGAAGAATATTTCTAACCACAGTTAGCTTACCTGCTAATGAGAGATCCTGAGAAAAACAACTTTGAATCTTGTGTTGAAGTTTTGTCACTAACAGTCCTACATATTGAAAAGGGAAGCATTAACACCAAAGGGAAATGCTAGATACCTGACCATCTGTTTGTCATTAACTCAACTCCATGTATGATTCGGCCAAAAAAGGAACAATATACATCCCAATGAAACAAAAATCAGAGTTTCAGTCACTAAAAAGGCACCTGCTGCTGCACAAAAAGTATCTAAACATGTCAAAGAATTTGCAATAGAGTTGGGAGTCAATTGAATTAAGAGTGAATCTTCAATGAAGTGGTTCTTTAACACTTCCCCCCTGGAATGGAAAGCTCTCTCATCCTTTGCTGGAATCTGGCTGCATCAAGAAGGTAATCAAAGCACCAATGGCTAGTACACCGAGATTGGGAGCTAAAAGGGCATCCCTACCTGATGGACTCCAAGAAAGTGTAAATTTTCCTTTAGTATTCAACTAGGGCTAAACAATGCATTCAAAATATTTACTGATAACCACACATGAATGTCTTTTACAGTATGCAGTGGAATATAAAACTGAGAAATAACTCACAACATCACAACATAAAAATGACACAGTTATTTTGGGTATGGAAACCCCCGGAAAAACCCAAGATGGGAAAACCTGTGCAGTAGTCAGATATATATTTTATTATGAGAAAATATGGAATGTTACAATCACTGCAAATTGACCCAAACTTGGCGAATGCAGTGCCTGACAGAATCACTGGGAAAATCCCAGCTAAACCTCAACACCCTCCTGTGTGAGTATAGGGCCCAACTGTACGAAGCTCTGGGTGATCCAGTTGCTCGTTCTTCCTTCTTCCCAGCTAAATCCTTTGTCTGACTCTCTCTCTGTCTGTAACCTGTCACTGTCGGAATACAAGTGTGTGTCCTCTCCACCAATTGATCTCTCTTTTATAACTTTAGGTAAAGCAAAAACCCTAATTTCGCTTTCACTTTAACTAGTGTTTCACTAAAGTTAATTTAGATCACTTTAATTATTTTCCAAAGTAAAGTTAGGAAAAGTAAATTAAATACAATTGGTTTCCTAATTTAAGTTTTTTGCATGCAAGAACACATGCATGTGGGAAGACCTTTCTTGTTGTTGCTAGTTTAACAGAAAGTTCAAGGGGTATAGCTTATCTTGGAACTTATATTAGGGTTCTTTTATCTTCAGCCTTAAACACATTGCCTAATATTACTTGGGGTGTAGTATTTTCCAACTCACAGAATCAATGGGAAAATCCCAGCTAAACCTCAACACCTCCTGTGTGAGTGTACAGCCCAGCTGTACGAAGCTCGGTGATCCAGTTGCTTGCTCTTCCTTCTTCCCAGCTAAATCCTGTCTGACTCTCTCCTTGTCTGTATCTTGTCACTGTCGGAATACAAGTGTGTCCTCTCCACAAATTGATCTCTCTTTTATAACTTTAAGTAAAGCGAAAACCCTAATTTCACTTTCACTTTAACTAGTGTTTCACTAAAGTTAATTTAAATCACTTTTTCAAAGTAAACTTAGGAAAAGTAAATTAAATACAACTGGTTTCCTAATTTAAGTTTTTTGCATGCAGGAAGACCTTTCTTGTTGCTGCTAGTTTAACAGAAAGTTCATGGGGTATAGCTTATCTTGGAACTTATATTAGGGTTCTTTTATCTTCAGCCTTAAACACATTGCCTAATATTACTTGGGGTGTAGTATTTTCCAACTCCTTATTCCACGTTTCCTTGCATAGTTATTTTTGCACTCCTTTTTCATTGCTTCCACCCCTATTAAAGTCACATTAAATTAAGATTTTTTTCTTGTGGTATTCTCCAATGGAACTTTCATTAAGTGTGGTAAATGGAACGTTCATGTGATATGGTTATTTAGTGTCAGTCTTTTCTTGCATTCACTTTTGTAAATACTTGAGGTCAGTGTAACCCCTTATGGTATGATGATTAGCAAGATTAGGCAAATACAAATTCCATTGGAGTAAGGAAGTGATTTTTCTTTTGGTCAAAATTATTAATCGATATTATAGAGCACAAGGTTGATGTGTGATATGAAAGGGTGCTATCTTTTTGATTTTGAGCTGGTGAGACTTGGGGTTCAGATCTAACTCCACATCTTATTACATATACATGTTCTTTCCATGGCCAGGGAAGTCCGCATTTGTAAGTCTAAGTGAACATGTTAAATCTGGATTTCCAAATTGTGGAAGAGCAGGGGGTAGATTTAGTGCCATAAATAATAGCTGAACATAATGAGTGAACTCTGGGAAGAAGTGAGGTCACACCTGCGAAACAGTAGAATTATGTGAATATGCAGGCATTTGTGCTGAAGTTTAACTTGCTATGCTGGCTGGTGAATGTAATAATCTGCTTAATAGTTCTGGGAATATTTTGCCATCAAATAAAGCAACATAATTAATGTCACTATAGTTGATGCATTAGATATGTATTTTGAGAAACAGGGATACATTGATGTGCATAAAATTCTCTCTGAATTATAATATTGCTTGCACGCTTGTAATGGGGCAATTTGCTGAAGACAACAAGAGCAAAGCTGATTACCCATTTACAAGCTGGTAGGCATAGTTAACTGGGTTCACTGATGTTTATTGAAGAATTTTATATTTTGTTGAATTCTAAGTGCTAGCAATTAAATTCACTAATTTGGTGAATTTAATTGTGTACTTGACATTTCAGGGCTGGACCTAATTTTGCCCCGGATGGATCTCAGGAATTTAGTCTGAATCTCCTTATATGCAAAATTTGGCCACAAAATATCTCATCATGATAAAATTCATCATGCAATCTCCTGCACAGATGATAAGTGGGCATTTTGTAGGATTCATCATTCAAGCAAGGCGAACTTATTGACACCCTTTATCATATTCTTTTTAACTACTGTGTTTTTTCTTTCTGAATTTCATGTCATCAAATTCAAACATAAGCATGAACTTGGTGACTTAGCTGGCAATAATTCTATAAAGTCACGAGGCAAAATTTCTACCCTGTTGGTTACAAGAGTAATTTGAAAATGAAGTAGTTCTTGAAGGAAGAGAGTTTGTCACAGTACATAGATGAGTCCAGCAGTTTATTATAATATTGAAGGATCCGATAGATTAGGATATTGTATTCTTGAAATTCATTGGTAATGTCGATATTCCAATTAAAATGAAGGTATTTTTTTTGAGTATTAACACTGGATAATGCCTATTGAAGGTAATTACCATCGAAGCTAAGTACAATTGTGGAAAGAAGACAAACTTTATTGGCACTACTGAAGTGGTCAGTCACCTGACCAACAGAAAGATGAGCAAATCATTGACCGTGTCCCTTGACATCAATCAGGTAATAAGTACTGACAGGGTGACCAATAAGCTGTACTAACAAGTTGAAGTAGAGGAGGCCAAAGTGCAAGCATTGCAAGAAGTTTGGGCACAGCTAGAATGATGGCTGATTTCTGCACCTGAAGCGACTGGCAAAGTTGTTGCACATACAGTTTGTCAAAGAATGAGCAACTGGAATCCAGGGACTGAGAACAATTGGTGAAAATGACATTACATATCGACTATCAAATACAGCTGATTACAATAGCTAGCTTTATTTGATCACAGAAACATGGGTCAAGCAACTTGGCCTGGACATGACACTGTATAGGGAGTTGTACACTCTTGGATGGCTTCAGAAAGACACAATTGATCATCTCTAGGCAATTTAAATTCTAGTTTTAGCCTGCTTATGTGGATGAGAATCTGAGATAGAGTGTCTGTGATTTCGTTCGAATTCTGTGGAGTTGTATGTTGTGGGGCTGAAATATTGAGGTCTGTTGTAGACTTAATTAATACAACTTCATCAAGGATGGAAGGAGATTCACTGTAAACGGACAGAAGAATAGAAGTTTAATAGCTTCTATCAATTCAGCACAAGCCAAGAGAGTTGATTCCCGCCGGAAGGAAGGCTTGATAAGACATGCATGCACTTTTAGTACCATGGTTCTAATGCGAATATTTTATTGTTGTAAAAGATGTAAATTATTCTAAGGCAGATAGCTTTAAGACATTATAGCATGCATACTCGTAAATAGTTCTTTACTGTCGATTTAAATATCAAGTCTGCCAACCTGTAGAACAGGTAGATGATTAAGTGCTGTAGATGGACCAAGATGTTCTATCCGGAAATATTGGACATAGAGTACATTTTACCATGTATAAGACCTAAGAAGAGGCAATATGGTAAGTGAGCATGGTTTGACTCGTAATCTGGAGAATAAGTTCTAATAATTAGTCCATCTGAATCAAGTATTTTCAATAATGGCTTAGAGATACAGTCAGCAATGGATAATTACAGATAGTTTCAAAGAGGTGAAGAAGTGTAGTGGAGGATAAAGAAAGTGAGTGATATATGATGATGGATCATAGAGATCCTCATTCCTGAAGAGGAGGGGAAGTCTCACCCGTAGTGCAATTTAAAGATTAATTGTAAAGAATAAATTTCCGTGTCTGCCTAATGTGAGGTGACACCTTGGATTTTATTGTAATGTCCCAATTAGAAAATTCCCAACAAAGGCAGAATTTCGGAAAAATTGTCGACTAGTTTTGACTATGGGGGATTCGAATGGCTCAAGAGGGTTTCGAATTTGGTAGGGACCGATGTGGGGAGTCTTAGGACTCTTCAATTGACTCTCTGATGCTTTTATGACAGGTCATAGACATCTGCAACTCGATTTGGGCATGATGGCAAAAAGGGCAAAATTACTAGCAATTTATGATGCAATTCCCCCTAGGTTGTGGACAAAATTGGCTCTCCAACTCCTATGCATCCCTCCCAACTTTCAGAACAGAGCATGGGGATTGTAATTAGACTTCATTTATTGTTATTTGGTGTGGTTAAGATTTTTGCAACAGAGTATTAAAGCTTCATATTCTAATGCATAATTTCAGTGATATTTGTTTAAAGGAAACGACACATAAAAGCTTAACTTCGACTCATAAATGGTGTATATAATGGTTCAGAACAGAGGAAGATGAATATAGACCATTGACAACATTCCAATAGCTCACTAACAACATATAACATTGACCCAAGTCGCAATATACATCAGATATACAATCTTAGTTGAAAGGGAAAATCATCACATGGATATTAGTCACAATAAAGCTTGGAAATGTGGACATTTGCATATGTATTTCTTTTGATTTCAACTTACAGAGAAGATGAGAGACATATTACAGAGCCATGAATCATTCATCCATGCTTGGGCATCAACTGAACTCAATGGGGCGCAACCACCATTCACACAAGTGCGCCTTCATAGAAAAACATGGAAATATGGAAGTGGAAATTGAGAGAATGGGAGGAGAGATGGGTCACGAACAATAGCAACCTACTATCTGCAGCAAAACACTCCATGAAGCTCCCAATGAGAGGTTTGAATGGCCTCTCCCATGGCCAACTTGGATGAGAATCTCACTCTCTTGAAATTGGCTCACTACCAAGGTAATTGTGCACTCACCGTGCAATGGACAAGCTAATGCTCTCCAAATGCCAAAGGCAATTTCACAAATGATCAAAAACCATTTCCATTCCTCATGACATATTTTTATAACCCTTCTAAGGTCCTCCAAAGTCAAATTCATTCCCATAGGCTTCCTCCACCTCATCCTTGATGTTTAGTAATCTCCATGCCACTTGGCCTTCTCCTCAACCCTTCATCTTCCACCAAATTCGAATGGCTGCCACCTAGTCCCAAGTGTGCCCTCTTGGAGGCTATTTTTAGCCCTGACATGTCAGGTTTCGCTATCAGGTCTGACTTGTCATAGAATCTTCCATCATTGTTGTCATAAACCGCAGGGAATCTAGCTCCACATGCCACCTAGTTTCTTCCTAGACTCTTCCTCTTTTATGGGGAGTTACTCCTCACCCATTCGAATCCTTGAGCTCATGATATGTCATTTGATGACTCTTCACCTTCCAAGAACATTCCATTACTCATAATTTCGAATTTTGGGTCAAGTCATGACATGTGT
This sequence comes from Pseudotsuga menziesii, assembly GCA_001517045.1. Classification (NCBI taxonomy): domain Eukaryota; kingdom Viridiplantae; phylum Streptophyta; class Pinopsida; order Pinales; family Pinaceae; genus Pseudotsuga; species Pseudotsuga menziesii. The sequence goes on from LPNX010811566.1 coordinate 1,406,088, forward strand.
AAGGAGGAATCTAGCCACCCAAGGCCCCCATGGACCTCCAAATGTCCTTATGAAGCAATGTCACTTTATTTTCTCCATATTTATTATTTGTATGACCTAAATTAATGTGTACATGATAAACTAAGGTTCTCTTGGGTCCCATAGCTCCCTTATTGCAATATTTAATGCCTCCTCCCCCAACCTAGGGAACTAGTAGGTGGGTGAAACATCGTCAACTAGTAGACCTATTGGAATGGGGACATGACAGTCCTCCCCACCCAATATTGCTTGTTCTCAAGCAATGCCAAGTTTGGATGCTGCAAAATTTTCTCATCTTCTTAAGTGGCCTCCTCACTAGGCAAATTCTTCCATTGTACCAAATATTCTTTTAATGTTCTTTTTCGTAGCCTTCTCTCCCTTGTTCTCAAGATTGTGTGGAATGAGAACGAGTTGTCCTTCATCATCCAAAGGTGGTAAAGTATCTGAAACTGAAATGTGCTGCCCTATAACCTTCTTTAGACAAGAAACTAAGTTGCAGGAAACTCGGGTCTGGCACCCGTTTCACCCTCAGAAACTCATGGAAACTCGGAAATGCATACGGTACTTGACGGAAACTCATTTTCGTCTGTACGAAATGCATTTCTTGTACGAGAAACTCCTCTTTAGGGACAAAAACGTGTTTCCATAGTGTTTCCTCTCATGTACGAGGCGTTTCCCATCAAATAAAATCCTGTCACTTAAAAAACTGGCCATTAAAGTCTCTTTTTGCCCGCGAATTTCAATAATTAATGATTAATACATACAATTTAAAAAATAAAATTTAATTCTAAATGTTTTTAATTATATTGAAGAAAGTTATAAAGGAGAACATCACTTCATTCTCCCCTCACAGAAGCGACTTGAACACTCAGGGCCCTAAATATAGTAGTGGGCATTGTGCAGATTGGGATGTCGAGCCAGAATTTACTGACTTGGGGCTCTCTCTTGCTGCATTAAGTATTGAGGAACCTAAAAGTGGAATTGAAAATACTTCTTCCACTTTACATTTTGTTGTTGAGCGTGCTTCTTGTTCTATTTTTAAGGAAGACTATGAAGATGAGGATGGCAATTAGTCTGACCTCATGTTTTACTTTTATTTCTATGTTAGTATGTTCATTGTTCATAGTTTGATACATTGTACTTGTAGCCTCATATGTAAAGGCTAATTTTGGATATATACTATATAGGTTCGTTTACAAAGGTTTTTTTAGATATTACTACTTGCATGAATGAAATGATATAGACTTGGGCTAATGTTACATGTATGATTTAAATTTTATATGTATCATTTATCATTTATCATTGGCAATGTTGTTTACAACTAAATGTAATTAATAATTTATGGTTTATGTTTTATAATAATTTTGTTTTTGCTTATATATATATATATATATATATATCGCGTTTCCCAGTTTCCAAAATTTGGGGGGGTTGCGTTTCCAATGTTTCCACGTTTCCTTGTTTCGTGCAACTTAGACAAGAAACATGAAATACATTATGAATTTTGCTTACCATGGAAAGCTCCAATTGATAGGCCACTTCTCCAACTTTTCGAATCACCATGTAGAGACCATAAAATCTTGGTTTGAGCTTTTCTGAACTTTTACCTTTTATGTTGGTTTGTTTGTAGGGCTGCAACCTCAAATACACCAAGTCATTCACTTCGAATTGTCTCTCCATTCTATGTTGATCTACATATTGTTTCTGTTGATTTTGAGCAACTTGCAAGTTATCTCTCAAAACTTTCAAAATGTCTTGACTTTCGTCAATCCAATCCTTAGCCTTTGGAGCTCTACTATAAAAAAAAATGTGGTCAATAAAAGTGGATGCATCATAACCATAAAGTGCTTTCAAAGGAGACATGCCAATAGACATATGGAAAGTAGTATTGTAACAAAACTCACCCAAATGCAACCATTTTATCCATGCTTTTTGCTGCCCACTAATATAGTTCCTCAAGTAGCCTTCCAACGAATCCAACCATTGATTCACCCTCTCTATTTGGCCATCGGTTTGGGGATGATATCTTGTACTAGGTGTCAATTTTGTCCCCACCATTTTGAAGAGTTCTTGCCAAAATGCACTAAAAAATTTGCTATCTCTGTCACTGACAATGCTCTTAGGAAGCCTATGCAATCTTAAAAAATAATTCAACCACTTGTGCAACAGTGAAAGTGGTAGTAACAGCAAAGAAATGAGCAAATTTAGTGAGTCTATCCACCACCACAAATATGCAATCCCTTACCAAATACTTTGGGCAAGCTAATGATGAAGTCCTTCGAAATGCTCTCCCATTTTTGTGCTGGAATAGGCAAGGGATGTAAGAGACCAGCTGGATGGGTGTGCTCCACTTTATTTTGCTGACATGTGGGGCATTCATTAACATACTTCAAAACATCAGCCATCAACCCTTTCCATGCAAATCTTTCCTTCAACATTCGGTATGTTTTGAAGAAACCAGGGTGACCTGCTAGAGGAGAATCATAAGCTTTCTTTAAAAGTTCCTCCTTCAAACTTGAATTAGGGACCAAATAGAGTCTACCTTTGTGGTAGATGATTCCTTCCAATACCTTATACCTATCATCATGGTTAGTCCCATAAAAAATTCCACAAGAAAATTTATCCTTGGCGTACTCTACTTATAATGTGGCTTTCCCATTTTCTGCTACATCCATTAGAGAAATAGAAGGTCTTCTAGATAAGGCATCAACTACCACATTATTTTTTCCCTTCACATATTCAATATCAAAGTCAAATGCTTGAATCTTACTCACCCACTTTTGCTGCCTTTCATTTAAATCCTTTTGAGTGACAAAGTACCTTAAACTGTTATGGTCAGTTTTGATCACAAATTTGTTTCCCACCAAGTATTGTCTAAACTTGATCAAAGCATGCATGATGGCTAGCATTTCTTTATCATAAATGGAGTAAAGCTTCTCATGTTGCTGTAGCTTCCTACTTTCAAAGCCTATTGGGTGTTGTCGTTGTTTTAGTACTGCTCCAATGCCTTCTCCTGATGCATCACATTCCAAGACAAATAGTTTAGAAAAATCAGGCAAGGCTAGAACATGACAGTTGCTTATTACCTTCTTCATTCTTTGGAAAGCTTTTTCAGCCCCGTCATGCCATTGGAAGTATCTTTCTTTGTCAAATCAGTCAGAGGTGAAGTGAGTTGGGAAGAACCCCTTCACAAACTTTTTATAGTAGGTGCAAATTCCAATGAATCCTTTTAATTTAGTGAGACTTCTGGGATGAGGCCACTCTAAAATGGCTCTTATTTTCTCCATATCCACCTTCACACCATCTTGACCAATGATGTGTCCAAGATACAAGAGCTCTGTCAAACCAAACTCACATTTTGACAGCTTAGCAAACAAAGATTTATCATGCAGAATTTTTAATACGTCTTCTAGATGATGCAAATGTTCCTTCCAAGTTTTACTGTAAATAAGAATGTCATCAAAGAAAATTAGTACAAACTTATGAAGTTGCTTGTGGAAGATGTTGTTCATGCATGAATGGAATGTGGTAGGTGCATTTGTCAAGCCAAAGGGCATGGCAACAAACTCAAAGTGACCATAGTGGCATCTAAAAGAAGTCTTTTGTATGTCTTCTTCTCTCATTTGAATTTGATGATAATCAGATCTAAGGTCTATCTTTGAGAAGAACTTGGCCCCATGGACCTCATCCATGAGCTCATCAATCCTTGGGATGGGGCATCTATTCTTTACAGTCTTCTTGTTTAATGCTCTGAAATTAATGCACATTCTCAAGGTTCCATCTTTCTTTTTACCATAACAACTGAAGAAGCAAATGGGCTAGAACTAGGCCTTATGAGACCCAACTCCAAGGGTTCTTTAATGGCCGATTCAATCTCATCTTGAATCCATTTGAGGTGCCTATAGGGATGCATTTTGATAGGTTGGGTTCCTATCTCTAACTCAATGATATGCTCAACACCTCTACCTGGTGGTCTTCCTGGGGGAAGGTCTCCAAAAACCTTCTCATACTTACTCAATAGTTGCTTTATCTCCTTAGGGTGCTTGAAAATGTTCAAGTGAGGTTTAGGAGATGTAATTAAACATTCAATAGCCCATTCTATATCTCCATGCTTCAAGATAGTTCTCATGCTGTGAGAGGACACCACTTGATTTGGGTAAGTGTGCATTCCACTCAACAAGATGGGCTTCCCTTCTGAATTTTTGAACCTTATTTCAGGGACTTGATAATTCATTGTATGCTCCCCTAAAGAAATACAACCAGTGTACTCCCAAAACCACATTTGCATCAGCCACATTCACTACATAAAAATTGTCAGTGATAGTATGATTTCCTAGAGTAACTTGAAGCTTTGGAATCCATTAGTGCAGTCCATAGAATTGTTACCTTGTGTTAGATTTTTAACATTAAGCTGGCATTATTAGGATCTTTTAACTGAGAAAATAACAAGCACATCAATCAAACACAAGAGACAATGAACACAGTGGTTTTCCTCGGGGAAACCATAAATGGAGAAAACCTCGCAACTTCCTTAGAGATAGAATTATCACCAAATAGAAAAGCCCAAAACAGTAAGATGATCTCTCGACAGCAGTAACCTCTTTCTTCCTAGCCCTAGTGTCTTCTTCTTCCTCAACTATGCGCTACAATTGAGTGTGAGTGAGTGTGTATCAAATAGAGAGGCTAGCTCTCTATTTATACTAATTCCCGACTTGACTAAACCCAACTAGGGCCGACTTCACTAGGTGAGTCCAATAACCTTAGTGCCCCGGAACTGCGGGTACTTTAACCCTTAGACAATAGGAGGGTTACCCATAATGACTTGACATGACTTGTTTACATTATAAATTTTCTCGATCGGAACATCGGGGCATGACATGACTCAATTACATTACAGACACATCCCAGAATAAACATCGGGGTACAAGACATAAGATACATAGGTGAATACATTCTGAAGTTACAAATACATCAACAACCTGGAATGATGACTGTGAAACCATCAAAAGTTTCAGCTTGTAACTTTCTCCTTTCCACCAAGGTTGCATCTATGAAGTTGTGAGTGGCTCCACCATCCCACTAGAACCATGACCTTTTGGCCTTGTATGCTGCCCTTGAGCCTTAAGGCATGGAATCTAGGTACAACCGAGAGTGCTGCAATTTTTCCTGTCTTAGGACTGGGTTGTTCTTCTTCAGCTGTTTGATACCCTTCTTCTTGGGCTGCAAGTTGTGCTTCTTCCTCCTCTTCCTCATTTTCATCATCTTCAGAAAAAACTTCAATGTAGTGTGCCTTCCCCTTGGCACATCTATATGTCCCGGGACTCAAGGTTATTGGCATGTAAAACATAGCTTCTTTGTTCTAAGCACTTCTTTGCTTGGTCCTCCTTTATTTTCTTTGGTAGAGTCCTTTTGCCATGGTTTCTTACCATCCTTGAACTTGGATGGAAAATTTGGCTTGGGAGGGTATTTGGTTCTTGGCACTACATTCTGCAAATCTCTTGTCAAATTCATGGCATCCTTCAATGTGGCTGGCTTGTGGGCTTTCACTAGCCCTTTCAAAGGTTTTGTCAGTCCTTCAGTAAACAATGAAACCAACCTAGCCATAGATACATCAGAAACCATTACTGAAAGCTTTTCAAATTCTAACATATATGCTTCAGGAGTTCCTACTTCCTTCAATTGCGCTAGTTATTTGAAAGGAAGTTCAACGTCTTTCCTCTCAAATCTCTCCATCAATGCATTGGAGAAACCCTCATAAGATAAAATCTGATCATGTCCCAAGGTTCTAAGACCATGGAACCACCAATCACTAGCTTCCCCTTCAAGATGCAGAATGACAATTTTCAATGCATCTTCTTCAACCATAGGATTTAATTGGAAATATACACAATTTTTGCGACCAAGCACTAGCAGACATTTGTGAGGAACCATCAAAGGAAGGAATGGTTACTTTTCCCATGGTGTATTTTAATTCATGGTTAATATGAGATGCCCGATTCTCATTTCCTCCTTGCTTGAACTGAAGAGAAGCTCTAATGAACTGATCAAAAGGTAGGACTTTCCTACATTCATCACTTAATTGCTGCCAATCATTTCCTGCTTCTCTAACATCATAGGTGGTGTAAGGGCCTTCTTTGGACTTTAGAAACTTAGGTATTGCAGGTCCATTCTGACTTTTGAACTCATGAGGTCCAGTCTTTGAAAAAATGGTTTCTCCATTGGTCTTCCCCTCATCATGGGATGTACTACTACTACTGTCGGGTGTTGACTTGCTCCCAAGTTGGCTAGCCAACAATTTCAATCCCTGCATAAAATGTTTGGTCATGCCTTCAAGAGCTGATTGTTGAATGTCTTAAGGTCCTCATTGTTTTCTTTGTCATCCATATCTCCCATTTCTAGTTTTGCCTTAATCTTCTTGTAAAAAGAACTAACCTCTCCACTTCCTTCCTTTTCACTATTAAGGTCTCCAATCTCAATTTTTAAGGGAGGGAGGTCAGAATCAGTAAACATGAATGAAGATCTCTATCAGGTGCCAAGATCATGCTCTGATACCACTTTGTGATGTCCCAATTCGAAAATTTCCAACAAAGGCGGAATTTTGGAAAAATTGTCTTTACTAGTTTTGACTCTGGGGGATTCAAATGGCTCAAGAGGGTCTTGAATTTGGTAGGGACCGATGTGGGGAGTCTTAGGACTCTTCAATTGACTCTCTGATACTTTTATGACAGGTCATAGACATGTGCAACTCGATTTGGGCATGATGGCAAAAATGGCAAAATTACTAGCAATTTATGATGCAATTCCCCCCCATGGTGTGGGAAGAAATGGTTCTCCAACTCCTATGGAACCCTCGCAACTTTCTGAACAGAGTATGGGGACTGTAATTACACTTCATTTATTGTCCTTCGGTGTGGTTAAGATTTATGCAACAGAGGATTAAAGCTTCATATTCGAATGCATAATTTCAGTGATATTTGCTTAATGGAAATGACACATAAAAGCTCAACTTCGACTCATAAATGGTGCATATAATGGTTCAAAACAGAGCAAGATGAATATAGACCATTGACAACATTCCAATAACTCATTAACAACATATAACATTGACCCAAGTCACAATATACATCAGATATACAATCTCCCTTGAAAGGAAAAATCATCACATGGAAACATGTCACAATAAAGTTTGGAAATGTGGACATTTGCATATGTATTTCTTTTGATTTCGACTTTTAGAGAAGAGGAGAGACATATGACAGAGCCATGAATCATTCACCCATGCTTGGGTATCAACTGAACTCAACGGGGCAAAACCACCATTCGCACAAGTGCGCCTTAATAGAAAAACACAGAAATATGGATGTGGAAATTGAGAGAATGGGAGGAGAGATGGGTCATGAACAATAGCAGCTTCCTATCTGTAGCAAAACACTCCACGAAGCTCCCAATGAGAGGTCTGAATGGCCTCTCCCATGGCCAACTTGAATGAAAATCTCACTCTCCAGAAATTGGCTCACTAGCAGGGTAAGTGTGCATTCACCGTGCAATGGACAAGCTAATGTTCTCCAAATGCCAAAGGCAAATTCACAAATGATCAAAAACCATTTCCATTCTCATGACATATTTTTATAACCCTCCTAAGGTTCTCCAAGGTCGAATTCATTCCCATAGGCTTCCTCCACCTCATCCCTTCATCTTCCACAAAATTCGAATGGCTTCCACCTAGTCCCAAGTGCGCCCTCTTGGAGGCTATTTTTATTTCTGACATGTTAGGCTGTCATAGGCCTGCAATTAGGTCTAACTTGTCATAGAATTTTCCATCATTGTTGTCATAAAGCGCATGGAATCTAGCTCCACATGGCACCTAGTTTCTTCCTAGACTCTTCCTCTTTTATGGGGAGTTACTCCTCACCCATTCGAATCCTTGAGCTCATGATATGTCATTTGATGACTCTTCACCTTCCAAGAACTTTCCATCACTCATAATTTCGAATTTGGGGTTAAGTCACAACATGTGTAAGAAGGAATCTAGCCACCCAAGGCCCCCATGGACCTCCAAATGTCCTTATGATGCATTCTCCATATTTATTATTTGTATGACCCAAATTAGTGTGTAAATGATAAACTAAGGTTCTCTTGGGTCCCATAGCTCCCTTATAGCAACATTTAATGCCTCCTCCCCCAACCTAGGGAACTAGTAGGTGGATGAAACATTGTCAACTAGTAGACCTATTGGAATGGGGACATGACATTTATGTCGTTGAACATTGCAAATAAATCTTTTCTAATACATTTAATGCAAGCTTATGTGAAAGATAGAGTGGCAGAGGGGATAGCACTTGCTCCTATGGAGCAAATCTCATGTTCTATATAAATTTGGTACTAAGTTTGATGAATTGAACAAGCTTTCCTTCAATATCTTTGTCAGTGTCTTTCAGTCTACTTCTATTGATTTTTAGCTTTTGCTTCACTGAGTTTCATGCGTCTTTTTGTCAAATCGCAAGTGCTTCAGTTTTGTTTGTAAGAACTGCCTCCCCTCCTCTCCTTTCCTCTCCTGAAATCCTTGATCAAGCCTATCAAGGGTGAATCTAAAGATGTATAAAGAAGGCTTCTAGTGTATGCCACCCATGTAACCTTGATTCAGTAATGCCACAAAAGCTCCTTGAAATGGCATCCAGCTTTCAGAAAAATCAGGCATTCCTTATATTTATTAGAAGCAAATTAATATTTAGTATGCTAGGAACTGCCATTTATGTTGTTGAACATGCAAATAAATCTTTTCTAATACATTTAATGCAAGCTTATGTGAAAGATAGAGTGGCAGAGGGGATAGCACTTGCTCCTATGGAGCAAATCTCATGTTCTATATAAATTTGGTACTAAGTTTGATGAATTGAACAAGCTTTCTTTCAATATCTTTGTCAGTGTCTTTCAGTCTACATCTATTGATTTTTAGCTTTTGCTTCACTGAGTTTCATGCGTCTCTTTGTCAGAGTTTCATGCGTCTCTTTGTCAAATTGCAAGTGCTTCAGTTTTGTTTGTAAGAACTGCCTCCCCTCCTCTCCTTTCCTCTCCTGAAATCCTTGATCAAGCCTATCAAGGGTGAATCTAAAGATGTAAAAAGAAGACTTCTAGTGTATGCCACCCTTGTAACCTTGATTCAGTAATGCCACAAAAGCTCCTTGAAATGGCATCCAGCTTTCAGAAAAATCAGGCATTCCTTATATTTATTAGAAGCAAATTAATATTTAGTATGCTAGGAACTGTCCTAGTAAAGTAGTGGATACTCTAGTTTGTGCTAGAGTATGGAACCCCCTTGGTTTGAAGATGGTATTCTTCAGAATTACTGTGATGCTTTGACCTGGGATGGTAGGAGAATTGGTACCAAAGGTAGTGATAGGCATCTTGCTTATACTGTACAGTGAGACAATGCTGGTAGAAACCATTGATGTTAGTATGTTGGAGGCCTATAATTTTATAGGCCTGGAAAAAAACCATAATCGTAGATGCTACATGGGATAGTTGTTCCCTCCCAGCTCTACCTTATAATATATTGTGCATTTATAATCAGTTTTATAACATTTTCTTTCATTTTATAATTTATTTATTCCCTAGCTTACTGGTAAAGTTCATCTTTCTTTTGGTAGAGATGCCTTCTCGCTCAATTTAAATTGCTGTTTCTGCATGTTTATTTTTGAACAGTGATGTTATCCACTTTAAGTGTATTAATTTATTAAATGTTTGCAGGCACTAGACTAGTTGCTCTATTTTGGTGATTGGTATGCTTCTTCTTCCCTTTACATGGAGAGAGTGAAAAATGTGGCACCATATTTTAAATTCCTTGTAGCACAGGCCTCACATCTAAATAGACACACCTGGCAATTGACAATCTGGGTATTTATCACTTTGGGGGTTCTGTGGCTCTTATGTTTCCGTTATATATTTGCTTTGTACAAATTTTAATTTTTATGATGTATAAATCTTGCTGGAGCCATAAACTGTTCACCTTTAGACTGGCTTTGTTTGTTTGTTGCAATCCCCAAGGAAAGTTCATCATTTTGCAGTAGACAAAAGGGGCATTTATTAAGCCATATGTCGTTGCTGGTTGCTTCATAACTCTGGTTCCCATTTAGTTTATGGATAGATCACTGTCTTTGAAATACTCGTCTGTAAAATGATAGAATTTTTTCAACTAAATAGGCATGAGGATTATGGACCATTTTGCAAAGACATGACCTACTAATTTTACCATTAGTTTGTTTCCCTCTTTGGAGGACCTTTTGTTTTGCTGGGTGCAGATGTATGTGAAAATCTAAAAGTGTTTATCAGTATTCTCAGGTATAATCAGATGATATTTCTCTGATATTCCAGCATCACTTTGCAGGCTTAATATATATGTAGAACGGTTCAAATTGGCTTTGGACTGCTTCTTTGCGGTTTGGTTTGTTGTTGGGAATGTGTGGATATTTGGTGGTCACTCATCTTCAAGCGAGGCTCCAAATCTTTACAGGTTAGTATAGATTTCTGCTTGGGTCTCTGTGTTTGTTCAGCATGCTACTTGCATTTGTTTCTTTTTTACTATAACCAAGCATATGATTATATGTTTTCATTTCTATATTCTTACAGATTAGTATTTTGCTTTGTTTGCAGGTTGTGTATTGTGTTTCTCACATTTAGTTGTATAGGTTATGCCATGCCATTCATTTTGTGTGCGACAGTATGTTGCTGCCTACCTTGTATTATACATATTCTTGGATTTCGAGAGGACCAGAGTCAGACGAGAGGAGCTTCAACCGAAGTGATTAATTCTTTGCCAAATTACAAGTTCAAGGCAAAAAGAGCAACTGAAAGTAAAGACAAGAGTGAAGTTGACTCAGAAAGCTCAGGTGACGGTGGCTTTATATCAGCTGGGACTGATAAAGAAAGATTTATTTCAGGCGAAGATGCGGTATGTGCTGTTTAATGCTTTGTATAAAATCTAAATAGATTCTAATTATTGCTGGTGAAAAATTTGCAACCAAGTTATGATATCCATATTGGTATTATTTCCAATGCAGATTTGTTCCATTTGCTTGGGCAAATACCAGGACAATGATGAACTAAGGGAGTTACAGTGCGCACATTGCTTTCATGTAGAATGCGTTGATAAGTGGTTGAAAATAAATGCATCTTGTCCTCTTTGCAAACATGAAATTGGGGAATCCAGTGAAGCAGCATCAGAATCTGCTGCACAAGCAATACAGTGAAGAGATGGACAATTGGAGTGATGGGCCAGTATGAGTCAGGCATGAGTTGGTGCATTAGATTTTTGAACTGTATAGATGAACGAAAAGGGTGAAAGAAGCAGCGTAACTGTCAATATTGCTGTTTTCTAGTTGTAGACAATGCATTTGTTACCATAAAAGAGACCAACCTGATGGTGCATGACCATTACAACTAGCGAGGAATTTAAAAAATTGTAAAACTAAGCATATCTCTTAAACACGGGAAGTGAAAAAACATGATTGGAATGTGCAAGTGGTTCACTGTCCAAATATTTTGGAGGTTGCAGAATATGGAGTTACTATGCAAACGGGTAACCTTCCTATATATTCACGAGATTGTCCAAAGGGAAACATTGACACATAACAATTGCATCTATGAACTGGAATAGTTATAAAAGCTCTTGCAACTGAAGGGATGACTAACTGCATGGCGTGAATTAAGAATGACCATTAGAGCTGCTATGCAGACTTCTCCAAGTTTTTATATTTGAAGGGTGCATGCTATAAAAGTTGTGAATTTTTTTCTGAAATTAAAGTCCTCCGGCAATTACCAAGGTTGTTTGAGCCATTGAAATAATGAGTTTTTGATTTTCTTGGCTCACAACTACTTTCAGGAAGGCAGGTTAGACGGAAAAATGCATTTTCCCAGTTTACTTTAGTTATTGTTTTAGAAAATTCTCTCAATGTCCTAAGCATGTGGATTTCATTAGTGGCAGAGGCAAGCACGATGGAATCCATTACCAAATACTGTTTTGGCTTGTAGATACCTCTATTTATAATGCTGCAGTGGCAAACACATTTAGTTGGCACCCAATGACGCTCTTCTCATTCTCTTTTGGATTCAGGCATGGTCATTAAGTCTCTTTGGATGCATAAACTTTCTGACTGTGACCAAGCAGAGCTTTAGTTTTCTTTTGTTTATATCTGGGAATCACTAGTATTCCATCGATTCAATATGTATTTGATTCTGAAATATATGAATATATGCTTCATAATGAGTAAAAATATGCATTTAATTTTCTATATTCACATTTGGAAATAAATAATAAATTTATATTATGAATCAGTCTGCATGCATTGATGACTTCGACTATGGCATAATAGGCTGGAACCTGCAAAATACCTAAGCAGGTCAATTGTGGCAAACACATTTAGTTAGCACCCAATGACTCTTTTCTCATTCTCTTTTGGATTCAGGCATGGTCATTAAGTCTCTTTGGATGCATAAACTTTCCGACTGTGACCAAGCAGAGCTTTAGTTTTCTTTTGTTTATATCTGGGAATCACTCATGTTCCATCGATTCAATATGTATTTGATTCTGAAATATATCAACATATGCTTTATAATGAGTAAATATGCATTTAATTTTCTATATTCACATTTGGAAATAAATTTATATTATGAATCAGTCTGCATGCATTGATGACTTTGACTATGGCATAATAGGCTGGAACGTGCAAGACACCTAAGCAGGTCAATTGTACTCGTATGTAAACCTGTTAGATCTGAACTTTATTTGAAATAAAGCATTTCTTGCGGACCTCATAGATTGGAGCAATTTCCTGGTAGTATGCATCCTTTCGTAGAGATGACAAGAGTATTTTCAGTGGTTTCCCTGCATGAATGTCGCTGAAGTAATGACTGGGTTTTCAATATGACATCGTGCAATCGAATTCTTATCCTTGTAGGCAAGGGACAAAAATTCATATGAAAATTCCATCATAATTTCATAGAAGTGCAAAACCAAGAGTGATAGCCTTCAAGTCGAAATAAATAAAACAATCTAAGCGCCCACTGGTGAAGTTTCTATCCCTGAGTGGGTGTGGGTGTAGGAAGGGTAGAAATGCTCCTCACAGCATAGCTGCTTGGCCCAAGCCAACAAGAAACATTTTCATTAAAATGAAAGAACACAACACGCTTGACATATATAGACTACTAGAAAGGTCCCTACAGAGACTTGAAGTCCCACTGGAAATTCCTTCTAAAATTACACCCAAGAGGAATGATAGAAAAGACACAGGACTGAAAGCCACAAGCATATATAGTGTAGCACGGGGGGGAACAGAAAATGCTAGCAATAATCAAAGACATCCAAGCATAACGGGCCGAACCTTTTGTAAGAATATGTGAAAAGAAGAATTCTTTGCTTTTGGATCTTTCCAGTGTTTAAGAGGCGGATAAATGTCTTCATACCATGAAATTCCTCCAGAAATCAAAATAAATTTTAATATGAAGTCATGTTGAATGGGTCATATGTAGAAATAGTTGTGCTTTAGATGATATAATGCTGTTATAGTACTTCAATGAGAGTTGGGCATGATTGTAACGGGAAATTTTGGGTGTCTTTGGCTTGTGGATGACAATGATTTGCCTTTAGGTGGATGATGATAAGCTAAATGTAATTTACAACTGGAATTAAAGAATTAGATGGTCGTATTGGTTGACCCAAACAGTGAATCATATATTGTTCTTTTGGTTCAGGACACTTTAAAATTTTTAATAATATATTGAAGATGACTTTATTCAATATATTGTTCTTTTGGTTCAGGACACTTTAAAATTTTTAATAATATGTTGAAGATGACTTTATTCAAAAAGTTGGCAAAGATTAGGTTGATTTATGGGCAGAAGTTAAATGAGGACTTGGATTAATACTGAAAAGTATGCAGCGGAGCATTTCATTGGGCATGCAAAAGGTAGTATGCATCATCTGTAATTAAATGTGATGAGAGACTAGAGAGGGTTGTGGCTTGTCCTTTATTACCGGAGAATCGATTTATACATAGTCCGTCGTATCTGTGTAGAATCGAGAATATTTCTTTAATATCGGTGGCCATGGAGAGTAGGTGCAATTATTATTGGCTCTGGTTATCAATCATTTATAAAATATTTTTGCGAATCTTGGTTCAAGTATTTTTTTAAGACCAGACGTATTCGTTGTAGATGAAGGACATCGAATTTAATCTGAATTTGCTTTTAGAGTTAGATTTCAATGAGATGAACGCACAAGAAATCTTACGGACGCCACCAAATAAGATGCATGAAAATTTAAACTCGTTATGATTTGCACCTATCTGTGTTCCACTACCTGTTCCCCATTGATTGGGATTATTGCAACTACGGAAGGCTCATTGTCCCCATCATTGTCAAGCAAGTTGGGTCCCCATTGATTGGGATTATTGCAACTACGGAAGGCTCATTGCCCCCATCATTGTTAAGCAAGTTGGGTGGATAATTGTATGTAAAGATAAGTGAATGAGGTAAATAGCTAGGTAGCCCACGGGTAGTAAGAACGATAATATGTCTACAGAGTCTGGCTGGATGGCAGGGTTTTATCTAACTCCCTTCATTCCAAGTGTCTGGGATTCCGATAAGAATCGGCATTTCATGTGGTGTCTCGGCAGGTATAGGTAAAGGGTCTGGGTGGGGCAGTTAAAAGAAGGCTATGTATCCAACTCCACATTAATATGGAGCAAATTTGGTACCATGATACAAAGTGCCTAGTCTTTGGCATTGCACCTTCACAAATGATGTCTCAAATTTGGGACCATGCTTCGAAGTGCCAAAAGTCCCAATCTCACTTATTTTAGTATCTAACTCCACATATATATGGAGCAAATTTGGTACCATGATACGAAGTGCCCAGGCCTTGGCATTGCACCTTTCCCAATGATATGTCTCAAATTTGGGACAATGCTACATAGTGCCAAAAGTCCCCATCTCACTTATTTTATAAGCAAAAGCGTGTAGTGTAGTAGCTTCAAGGATTAGCTTATTTAGTAAGATGTGCACACTTCCAGTATAAATGAAGGTTATGAGTTCATGGAGAAAATTTAGTCATGGAGAAAATTTGGTACCTCAAATTGGGCCGACATGCAGTTCAAAATTATAAATAATTAAATTCTCTTTTGTTTGGTCGGTAGACCCAAAAAGGTGGGTACACCAATTTCAAAAATTCATGTCTCTTCAATTGTAAGAAGTCAGAATATGCTCCATATATCAATGGAAATGGATTGACGAGGAATATTTCCCTATGATGGGTTTATTTGCAAATTATTGGTCTAATACCTTTAAATTCTTCAATTTGTTCAGGACTTAAAAGATTCCACACATAAAGGTGTCAAAGACCATCTTACCTTATGCATAAGTTCCAAGGTCAAGGAATTAAATGGAAATCAGCAAAGGCATGATGTATTCGATGGTCTTCACATCCACATACTTCACATCAACAAGGAGGAGGGATCCACTATATACTCATCATATCAATGGTATCAAGTACCTCAACACCACCAATCAAGTGGGAACAAAGACTTCTTCAAGAATATCATCATCATATTCAAGGTCTCCATATCATTAAAAACATACCCAATGGTTCCACTATATATATTCATCACAATAAGAGTACCGACACCCCAAAATAAGGGTACAAAGACCTCACCACTAGTTTGCAACACCTTATGGGCTTCATATGAATGATCACAATGATACAACATGCCAATGACCATATAACGTCCAACGACCATCAAACCACCATATGTGTGGGTTCAAGACCCAAAATTACAAGGACACCAAGCACCCCATAAGAATGGGTTCCAACATACCACCATAAGTGTGGGTTCCAAGACCCAATTCTCCACATGCAAGAGGATCAATATCTAAGCTTGTGGACTCAAGGACCCCACAATAACTCAACAACCTAAAGACCTTCCAATGCAAACAATGGGCTCCAACATCAACACATCAATGGAATTACACACATGATCCACATCATCCATCCAACAACCAATCAAGAGACCAAAACAAGTACAAGCATAACAAGCAACACAAAGACCAGTAACCAAAGAACAACCCGGATCAAGGAAATTGACAATGGACTCAAATGGGACCAAGTTACAACTTAGGGGCACTTGACCAAGTCAATGGATAACTAGGGATTTTTCCATTGTTCCAAGGCCTCCAAAGGATTCAATGTTGGACTTGGACAAGGTCAGAAGGGATCCTTTGACACAGACAACCACAAACTAAACACTAACCCTCAGGGGCTCCACAAGGGGCACCAAGGACTCAATAGTTGGCATCAATGACCAGATACCATTGGAATCAATGACAAATTAATTAACGCTGTGGTGCAATGCATGGTTTGTTATATAACATTTTAGAATATGTCGTGGATGGAATGCATATATTGTGTTGATGCTTTAATAGGTTAATCTGGTATTTCTAGTGTTGGTTTTGAGTTTGGTTTAGTTGTAATGCACTTGAGCCTTGGGCACTCACATTATTAAAGGATATGGAGTATAGAATGAAAAATTATACTCTCATTGAGTAAACACATTGTTGTTACATAATGCCCAAATCGCATAACATTGATTTCGAGCACCCTTGTTAAGCTTATTTATAAGATTTTGTGTATGTTTCGCATCAATGACCAAGTTATAACCTTGTATAGTGAGGCTGAAAGAAATTTTTTCGAAGGACCCTGAAGGAGGTACTTGTTATCTATAAATACATGGATAAAGATGCTCGTCTATGAGAAGGGCATTTTGCAATTGAGAAGTTGAGTCACATATCTAGGAGGAAGGATATGTCGCAGAAGACCTATAAAGAAAATGGGAAATGTTGAGCTGAGATGTTCCTAGGAAGTACATAACCTGAACTAGAAGCTCGATTTCTGAAGGAGCATAAGAATCCAAAGAATTTGCAGAGACACCAAAATCAGAACGCTGCTACACCACACGAGGAGCATATACAAAGGTAAGGTATAGAACCTCAATCCCTGAAAGAACTGTCAATACTAATAGTACTAGTGTTGCGACTAGTGCGCAAGGAAGTCCACCTTCACCAAATTGCCCATTAAACAATCCCAGACGCCAACTCAATGGCTGGGCATGATATTAGATTACCTATATTCAATGGGAATGGAGCAGAAGATCTAGAGCAACATTGGTTCCTCTGCAAAGCTGTTTAGACAGTTTTCCAAGTTCACAATGCGTACATAAGGAAAGAACAGATGATTACGACTCTGCGGGGTTGCGTGATGGATTGGTTTATGAAGTTTTGCATAGTACCAGCAGGAAACCCACATAATACCCTTGACGAGATCCGACTTGTGATGATTTGTGAGTTCAGAAAACCTAAATCTGAGTCGCAGTGTATCTCCGAAATCAAGGAGATAAAGTAGTTACCGATGGAATCCGTATTGAATTTCGATCAACGGTTTAAAACTTTGATGGCCAAAGTTAGTTTCCAAATATCAGATGTACAACATAAAGAGTGGTTTATTGCTGCGCTATTACCACACATCCGAGCCCCTTTGATGCAACAAAATATTGTGTCGCAGACGGAAGCACTAGAAATAGCGATGAAGCTAGAATCCTCGCTGATCGGAGATGGTGGCGCATGAATGATGCAGATTCAGTCGCAGCTAGATAATATGACGGTACAACTTCAGGATATTAAGAAGGGAAAAGAATTACAAGAGGATTTATGGTGTACACGGTGCAGAACAGATGGACACCACAAGGATAATTGTCCGTTGTACATGAACTATATCTCGTCGGCTGCGTGTAATCCATTGAGTACTCAAGGACTACCCTGGTGCCGAATATGCCAGACTAGAGGGCATCACGATGAGGACTGTCTATACTTGCAAAAAATTGTAAGTACCCCTGCCAGCCTTTTGTATAAATTTTGTAAGTCAGTAGGACACGATGAGAAGGATTGCAGAGCATACCAGCTCTTGAAGGAGAAAAAAGTAGACACCTACTTAATGAAGAATGACGGGAAGATTCAGGATGAACAAATGCAAGTGCACTACCCAGTTGCGCATTATCTGCAATATCAGCCTCAATACCCACAGAATTAGTATCCACCACAGCAACCACACCCTTAGAGAAGGGGGGGTGGAAACTTCAAAGGTAGAGGAGGAGGAGTATTTGGTAGAGGAAGAGGTCAAATTATGCTATAGCTGTGGACAACTGGGCCATTATGCTAGAGATTGCCAGGAGCCTGCAAAGACATGTTCATGTTGCAAAGCGTAGGACCATAACGTGGAGAAATGTCCCCATTTGATTTCCAAGTGGCAAGCTAGGACCGTTGGAGTTCCTAACTCCGTGCAAAATATAAATCCAAACCCTAACTTCAATATTCAAATGATTGCTGTTGAGCCGAGAGAACCAAGTGTTGTTGTTCTAACATGAGGAGGTGCTGCGATCGGAGCCGACCTGAATATAGCACAGGAACAACCGTAGGTGCAACTTGCGGCGCAAAAGAAAGTACCATTCGACGTTAAAAAACAGAAACAAGAATTTTTGGACGTGCGACAAGAATTTGTAGACCCAGAACAATCGTCAACCTCAGCCAAAGTCAGGGAGATGCCTGAAAGATTTCAACAGCTATTCCAGAAACAAGTACCAAACAAGGTTAATAAGTTCAAGACATTTCTTTCAAGTTGCTTAGCACTAATTCATGATAAAGATGCTGTCACAAAACTACAAGCGCTTATAGAAGAAACCCCAGCAGAGTCACAACCTGAAAGAAGGGTTAACCATGTTAAAAAGAAATTCAAAACTGGGTGCGAGTTAAGAATGACTGCGTAGATAGGATATTACGACATGGATTAAATTATCTTAGATTTGGGGTTGGACGCCAATATTTTGATGCGACAAACTTGAGAGAGCATGGGCAAGCCATGCTTGGACTAGTCCCATGTCTAGTTAAGGCTTGCAAATCAGGAGAAGGTCCTACCGATTGGTAGGCTAAGTCAAGTTCCCGTCGACATTCAGGGGCTGCGCACATTTGCAGATTTTGAAGTTATTAACATTTTCGATGACACAAACCCATATCCCGTGCTTCTGGGGATAGATTGGGAAATAAACAATAAAATGATCTTAAATTTTAAGAAAAGTATCCTCTCATTTGAGGATGACGAGATGAGGGTAGTGTCGCCCATTGATCCACTAGAGGGACAACGATATGTCGAACCAGTCTATAGTGAAGGACAGGGTGATTATCTGGACCATATTTACAATGTCACTGCCTTAAAAGAGGATTACATCAATCCTACAACAGATGGGAACCTGAGCAGGAGGAGTACTAGTTCATGCACATCAGATTCAGGAGAAGCATTGAAGAATTGGAAAAACAGATTGCATGAAGTATCTATGAGGAGTTGCGCCAGTATGACCAAGTCTGTGCGACGAGTGGAGAATCAGTTGAGGGAGTTACCCACATATGAGGGCTTACCTAACCTTGTGACCTTTTTAAGTGAGTTTGAAGGATTGATAACCGAACTGCAGCGCTTGTCCACGTTAGACTATGTGCTGAAAGCTACGCCCACTAGATGGTGGGGTACGCATAAGCAATCCATATCATAATGGCCACAATGCAGAAGATTGTTGGAAGTCAAATTTGGTGAAGAAGTCACAATTTTGAGTCAGAAGTACACAGGGTTATCAAACCCCATTGACCACCTTAATTAGTGTCGCACGGCATTTGCAGAATACCTGTGACAGGAATGGGTCCATCATTTCATACACATTGGAAATGACACCCAGGAGCTGGTATACATCTATGGAGTTGCGACAAGGAACTTAGGATAGTTAAAGATTTTGCACAATGCATTTACTGATGAGCAACCGACAATTGATGGTGCACTTCAAACGATAAAGGGGAAGATATTCGCTGAAATCCTTGCCGAAGTGGTGAATTCCCACTAGTGCAACGTGACCATCCAACAATGGATGGCTTGCTACAATATGGTTAGAGAACCAGATGATGATCCTACCAACATTAAAATACCAAAATCGGAGGGTACACGCGAGGTTGAAGGAAGTGGTATTTCGAGCGAACAGTTCCTCAAGCAACTCAAAATCAATAAAGTTAACATTTGTTCACTGGAAAACCCGAAGTTCGCCAATATAGGAGATTATTGGGATGATGAAATAGTAGCAAAGATCACAGACTTGTTGCATGAGTTTCAGGACCTGTTTCCTACCAACTTCTCAGAGATGAAGGGAATAGTAGGTGATCTTGGGGAGATGAAAATAACCCTGAAATTAGATGCAAAATCAGTTAAGTAGTGACCTTATAGGTCAAATCCAAGGTATAAAGAGAAGGTGAAAGCTGAGTTAGATCGAATGTTCGACGCATGAATCATTGAACATGTTGAAGAATCAAAATGGATCAGTCCTATAGTGATTCAGGATAAAAATACAACAGGTGAAGTCAGAATCTATGTCGACCCAAAGAAAATGAACAATGCATGTCTGAATGATCCATTCCTAACACCATTCACAGATAAAGTACTTGAAAGCATTGGAGGACAGGAGATGTATTCATTACTAACGGCTTATATAGATATAACCAAGTCAGAATAGCGAAGGAGTATTGACACAAAACAACCTTCGTCACAGAATGGGGTTGCTATCAATATACGGTAATGCCCTTTGGACTCAAGAATGCTCCTGCTATTTTTTCTAGAATAGTAGTTTCTGCTTTCAAATATTTCATACATAAATTTCTTGAGGTATACTTTGATGATTGGACTGTGTTTGGTCTAGTGAGAGACCATATTGAGAGTCTGCGCATGATGCTAGAACACTGTCACCAGTATCAGATCGCGCTTAATTCAAAGAAATGTATTTTTGCGCACCATTTGGTGCATTATTAGGACATGTCGTGTGTCGCGACAGAATTTTGGCTGGACCAACAAAAGTTGCAATTATCTTTGAATTACCACCGCCTACATCAGTCACACAAATCAGACAAGTGCTAAGACACACATGCTATTATATAAAATTTATCAGAGTATATGAAGAGATAACTGCACCTATGGAGAAACTATTGAAGAAAGATGCGAAGTTCCAGTGGATAGAAGCTTGTCAGGAAAGTTTATACAAGTTAAAGAGAAAGATGGCCACCACACCAATATTGGTATTTCCTAACTGGAAGAAGTAGTTCCATGTTCATGTCGATGCGTCGTCTGTCACGCTTGACATAGTCCCGATGCAACCGAGTGAGGGCGTGCTTGACCACCCTATTGCTTTTTCCAGCAGAAAGCTGTCGATGACAAAGAAAAACTACACTATGACAGAAAGAGAAGGACTCTCCATGGTATATGCACTGCAGAAGTTTCAACACTATTTGTTGGGTGGATATTTTAAAATGTACACCGATCATTTGACATTAAAATACCTAGTCAACAAGCCAATTTTGGGGGGTAAGATCTGTCGATGGCTCCTCCTGTTTCTAGAATTTGATTTTGAAGTCATTGTTAAACCTGGTCGACTGAATGTGGGGCATGATCACTTGTCGAGAATAGAAAGTGGTGAAGAACCAACCAACCTAGAGGATAACTTGCCTGATGCGCAACTATTTGCGGTCATCATGGTTGATAAAAAGTTTGAGGCTATCATTCACCTTTTGAGTACAGGTTATGCGCCTGAAGGGTTTACCATTGCATAGAAGAAACAATTGGTCGTCAAAAACATTGATTTTACGTTGATTGTTGGGAAACTATACAAGTCGGGACCTAATGAAATATTGCGTCGGTGTGTTTTTGACCACGAACGACATTGGGTAATGAGTGAAGCACATGCAGGTGTTGCAGGAGGACACTACGCTGGAAATGAAACAATGTGCAAGATATTGCAAGCTGGATTATGGTGGCCAACTATGCGTATGGATACTGAGAGCTTTTACCGAAGCTATGATGTTTTCCAAAGAATAGGAAAACCGTTGAGACACGATGAAATGCCACTAGCACCTTAGATAACCCTACACGCATTTGATAACTTGGTCGTTGATTTTGTTGGACCTATCAGTTTGCCAGGGAAAAGGACTGGTGCGCGCTATATTATCACAACGACATACTACTTAACCAGATGGGCTGAAGCCGTACGTGTTAAAGATTGTACTGCTGCGATTGCGGTGAAATTTTTATTTGAAAACATGGTGACAAGATTTGGATTCCTGAAAATTCTTCTAAGTGATCAAGGTACGCATTTTGTTAACAAAAAGATTGATGAACTTACTATAGAGTTCCAGATTCAACATAGGAAAACAACACCCTATCATCCTTAGGAAAATGGAACAGTTGAAGCATTTAAAAAGATTCTGGAAAATGCATTAACCAAAGTATGCAATGTGCGCAGATATTATTGGGATCAGAAAGTTTTAGCTGTGCTATGGGCATACCGCACAACTTGCAAGATATTAACATGACACACTCCATTTAGACTGGTGTGTAGACAAGAAGCTGTTGTGCCGAGCATAAGAATTGATGCAGTAACGGAAATGACTGACGTAGATGTTGTCGAGCAGATACTGTCGCAGCTTGTTCAGATGGAGGATGAATGTTTCATCGCAGGATTCCATCAAAACATAGAAAAGCAAAGACAGAAAGCATGGCATGATCCCCATATTAAAACTAAGCAATTCAAAGTTGGAGGACTTGTTTGTCTATATGACAACAAATTTTTTAAGCATCCAAGAAAATTGAAGATGCATTGGCTAGGGCCACATGTGATCGTGCCCATCACTGAGGCCGACGCAGTGAAATTACATAAGTTGGATGGAACACCGGTCACATGAATGATAAATGGCAACTGCTTGAAACCTTACCATGATGGCTGTGACATAGCTAGGTAAGAAAGCGAGTTGAAAAAAAAAGAAAAAGAAAAAGAGAAAAGGAAACTATTCTGTCACACGCCTGCGACAGGAATATGCAAATCACAATAAGAGCAGGAATGACAGCTAGATGCCATTAATGCGTAGATACTCTAAAATACTTAGGCAGTTATGACATCGAAGCGTCATTAATTCGACAAGTTCGAGGAAAATGGCGGCGTGATTTTTGGTCCCATCCGTCATCCTCGTTATAATTGGCTTGACAGGTAGCGTCGAACGAGAAGTCCATGTGATTAACAATAAGTTACTCTTCCATTGAATGATCACATGCAGGATAAGCACATGCCTATAAATATCCGCCTTCATCGTCAAGATCACTTTACTTATAGAGAGATAAGAAGAGTGAACTAGAGTTTGCAACTGTGAGAGCCGAAGCCGATGGTAATTTTGATTTCTAGCACCAACGAACAGTCTGATGTTACCATTGCATTACCTTTCCCGATCATTTAAGAATTTATATTGCTGGAAGCACAACACACATAGGAAGAACCATAAACAATGGTGCGACCAATTCCACAAACTGTTCCTGCTGCTGTTTCGGCCCCAGCTCAGAATCCACCAGTTAATGAACCAGTTGCAGGTCCGTGACCATTTGTGTCAAGCGTAAACCTTCTAGGCACATTAGGGCCATGGGTAAGGGATCCCAAGTTTATGAAGAAGTGAAAGTCCACTGCAGAAATACCAGTTCTGCCACCAAGACAGGACATGAATGCTAGTATAGAGGAGAGGAAATTGCTACCACCATACGTTCGACCAAGGAGAGAAGAGACGCTCGAAGTGAAGCTACCGACGCGAGCGTGCTCCTCCTTGGTTGCACTCTAGATCCCTCCGGGAGTGCCACTGTTAATGAACATCATCCCGAAGCTGGTGCAACTCAAATTCAAAGATAATGATACCCACAAATAGGAAGACTTGGAAAGAAACAGGTACATGGTCACACTTCCAGCTGTACCTCCCACGCCACAACTTGTAGTTCCAATGGAGTGGGCTTGAGGAATTGAGCGGGAGGGCCTAGTTAACTTGCTTCTTATGACATATTTTGGGCGAAGTAAGGAAGTGAGCACATATGTGTGACAACTCCTGGTATGCTTCCACAGAGTATTTTTGTGGCTCGACAGGCCATATCCTATTGATGTTGAGCTGATTTCATCGATCACGAGTCTCCTGCGCTCAGGACTCGACCTTGCACCATATCTGCACAAGGATAGGGATGAGACGAAGAAGAAGGAAAATTATGACCTCCAACGCACAAACAGAGGATTCCTCATTTCCCATATAACTGACAATACAGTGAGGTTCACCGCGAAGATATTATATTGCAAATTGCAGCCCACTGAGTGCATTGCAGGGACAATTGAACTAGCGAAAAAGTTTGCAGAAGGCATGATGATCAATTGGTCGCAGTTTCTACTGAACGAACTACTAGATGATGCAACACAAGCGTAGGAAGAAAGTAACACAAAATTTCACTACTCCTGGTTGCTGATTTTGATTTCTTTTATAGTTTGGTTCGACCCACCAGGCTACCAGCCACTAGACATCCCAGTGCTATGCCAAGGAAGGAAATATCAGAACTTGTGGGAAGGCAAGGAAGACAAGATCCGACAGAAAGACAACAACATAGATTTCTTTCTGCATGCAGAGGCACTAAGAGAACTAGTGTGCCACCATCATAGACTGCTCGCTGCGACAGTCCAAAGGTATTCGCCTTCCATAAATTTCCAAGATGGTGTCCATAATATCATCCTGGAGCCGCAGTAGGACCCGATGAAACAAGCACAATGAACGCATTTCATGATAATTGACCAGGATGTGGAAGCAGTCATCCAGGACTGGCCTGAAGAATGGTGCGTTCCGGTCGATGAGGAGAGGGACTAGGAAAATGGCCAGGGTAATGGCCAAGGTAATGATTGGGGAAACACACAAGACAACCAGTCACCATACTCATATGAAGAAAATGATGACAGTGACGAGGACTCTGATAAAAATGATTTAGAGGACATGTCGACTGATGAGGATGTGCAGACCCAAAATAATGAACAGGGCAAGGAGAAACATGAGCCGCTGCACAAGAAGCGAAAAGCCGATAAAATAACTAATACAATTAACTAAGGTGAGGAAGACATTGGCCTGCTTGCATACGCAGTCGCAGAAGTAGCGCAGACCAACTTTAAAGGTATAAGTAAACAACATATGCGCTTAACCAAAAATCTCACAGAGCATGTCAATAACCTCACTAAAGCCGTTAATGAGATAAAGAGCACGGTCTAAGCCGAGACGTACAAAATTTATCCCCATGATACATTAGAAGTCGCACTACTGTTTCTGCTACTAAATATAGGATTCAAAGCGCAAGCATTGGAAACATGCGAACATGCATTTGATGATGTCGCCCATGAGTTGGGAACACTAACTATTTATTTCTCCAAACTAGTAATGGCCGAAGTGTATGCTATTTAGCATGCAACCGTGACAGAAATCAGAATCTGAGAGAATTCTCTTGCTTATCAGGCTAAAAAACAAACAATGAAGGAAAAATTCTTCAAGGCCCTCCTTCGACAGAAGGAGCAAGATATTTAAGCGCAAGAACAAAGCCGACTTGCAATGGATGAAGCCGTTAACAACACAACCATAAAGTTCCTCATAGAATAAGGATATGAATAAATAGACGCAATGGCCAAGGTATCTCGGTTATCCAAGATTTCCACGGACCTAAAGAAGCAGGTGGAGGAGCTTAAAGAAAAACAAAGACCAATCACACCCCCTCAGGTCTTACAAGAGCACAGGAAAACAACATCTAAGGCTGTTGACAGAATCAAGGAAGGAGAGAAGCTTTGTACCAAAGCAAGAGACGCAGTCTCTGCGACCTAGGAACTGCTTCTAGAAGATGAAACTACAGATAAGTTTGTAGAGGACACATGCTAAGCTAAATTGAAAATCACAGTGGTTAAGGCAGACATGAAGAAGCTACCTATGAAGGAAAATATCGTAAAGGTAGCCGAGCTGAAACAGTTGCAACAATAGCTAAAAACTCTATGCGAGAAGGAGCAGAGATGAAATGAAGAAGTTACAACGCACCAATAAGAAGACGAATGAGTTACAGGGCTCATTCAACCTGTACAACAGAAGCTGTAGCATATAAATTAGTCGCTAGAAGATGTACCGTTGGAACATATCAGTTCCGACTGTGCCGAGCAATTGGAGAAGCAAGCAGAGGAGGTATGAGAAGAAGTTTTACAGGTCTAAGGAATTCTCAAATCCTTTCAGGACAAGGTCGATACCGTGGAGCAACCAACGCCAGAACCATAAATTTTCTTAGTGGATCAGCACGAGCCACATGTGAGTGTTGAGGGCTTGTTGGGATAGGAAAGAGCACAAGGAAGACATAGAAGTGCAGGTGCAAAAAGGAAAAACATGAGTGTGATGAACTAAAGGAAGCGCAAAAGAGAGGAAGCTACGACGAGGAATAGTGTGACGAAGGAAAAGAGAATTTGCGCGAAGGTAGAAGAGTAAAGGCTGGAAAGCGACAGGTCAGAAAGACCATAGGTACTAGAGTTGGTGGAATATTGAAAGACATTTCCGTGGCTAGTTATGGTGTGTAATAAATATATTGAAAGATGTTTCTACGACTAGTTATGGCCTGTAAAAAATGTATTGATAGACGTTTTTGTGGCTATTTATGACTGTAATAAATGAGCTGTACCCGGTCGACCCTAAATTTTTGATTATCTTGCATTGTTTATAGTTATTGCTCAAGTGAATGTCACCATATTGATAAAAGCAGTTGAATGAATGAATGACTAAAGCATCGTCAAAGTATTTTGTATTATTTGATGTTCAAATACTGTTAAGTTGTAATAAAGTCATGCCACTGTCATTTACTATTAAGGAATCATCTGCGTTGCACAGTTGCTCCAGTTGTTAAGGTTTCAAGGACAAGGTTGTGTCGCACGCTGTCTATGTCACACTGTTGCGCCACTATCGAGTTAGTAAAAGACTCCATCCTTCCGACTCTGTCGAGCACTTTTGCTGCGCACTAGGGGACTGCAATCCCTCGCCGACTACAGAAACATGGTTCTGGTAGTTTTCCATTAATATATCTCGAGTGAGAATGCTCCTATCTGCAGGTGTTGCCGATATCTTTGGGTGTTTTGTTGGTTTTGTGGGTCTGTTGAACCTGGGTTGTGAGAGTGAGGAAAAGTAGGCCAACACTTCCATGATAGGTTAAACCTTGATTATTGATCTTGAAACTGATTAGCGATCGAGATCTTTGTGGGTCATAAGACCCTCACTGTATTGGTGTGAGACATATATACCTAGATTGGAAATGCTATGTGTCCCTTTGTTAGTGCACCAAGGAGTTTAAATTTTATGTCATATCAATGGTTCACATTAATCCATAGTCTCATGGAAATTCCAATGTCATGGACCCCTGTACTAAGTCACATCGATGATCAACCTGAATCAAAGGGAAGGATCCACATGTCTCCCTTCCACACCACTATAAGGGCCAAGAAAATGACTATGGGTTCTATTCTACATCATTGATCTTACCATACAAACAACTCCTGTTGGCCTTCACACACATATTTATAACAAAAACAATTAAAATTGTTCTTTATGCAATGTCTAATTGATGTTGAAGTGATGTATCTTACACAACATCTTGTTGACATCTTCGATGTTTGTGTGGTAGTGCCAATATTTAAAAGACGTTGGAGGTGTCACTTAAGAAGCATCTACTTGATGAGTTCATTGTAGATTCAATGTGGCCCAAAAGGTTATGGCTCACACCAATTATACCTCGACAGGGATATTTGTCATTGTGGTTTGTTGTGTTAACCCACTTGCTACTCTAAAAGGAGTTACACTCTAATTATTGATCTAGAGCCTTGCAGATTTATAAGGACCTCCCTTAATAGGGCCCATATTTATGATCTTCACTAGCAGGGAATCACTAGGTGTCTCAAGGACAAAGAGTCAATAACAATTAAAATATAATAATATGGCCATGGTCGCTTCGTGACCAACTTTTTGGATGATTTCCATTTTGACCTAACCCCATTACAAATAAATCCGAGCATCATACTTTGTGGCACCTTTGGACCATGTTACACTTAGCCATGGTTGGTGCCCATGATATCAAGCTTTAAATATTTAGTATTACTCTGTTCTTGCAGAAGTACATAGAAACTATGGATAATGGGTTAACATACAGATGTATGTTTGGAATAAAATTCCATGGCGCAAGGTGCACATATGTAAAGTTACTTATTCACAAGCAATCATGCATTTACATGACTATTCATTAATAGTCATAACAATAATTTCATTCATTTTCATATTAAAAAATAACATAAGATATACTTACCTTTCAAAGAATATGGTCCATGAAACTAGATGTGTATAAGTAATGTTCCACCTAACCTAGGTATTCATTGTGAATAACATGCTTGTGTTGGGATACAAAGTCACCAGGGAAAAGGAACTGGTCTTAGGAACTGTCTCTACCTAACTCAACGCTTCTAACTCACGCTCAACCCAAGCCACTCTTAAGAGAATACTCCTGATATATATTCTATCTCTTAGACCAATGATGGCACTCTCTATATTTACACCACACAATAATAGGGAAAAATGCACCCTTCCTTTCTCCACTAAATAGTCCCTCAGAAATCCTCCCCTATATTAGTGCGCTTAGGGTGTGCAAAAGAGGCCATCAACTGTATTCCCTACGGGGGCCTTACATGACTTCTCAAAATACATGAACTACAACTATGTAGGGTTCCATGGTTTCTATCACACCCAATATTTATGCTTTCTTATAGCCATCTTTTCCCATCTAGTGTCTCAACACTTTTTCTTCACAATGCTCATTTTCTCATATATTCATTCCTTTTATAGGGTTACTTTTTACGTTTAATTTCAATGTCGTTCTTTGTTCTTGGATCATTTTAGGTATCTATGGATGCAAATTATCACTTGGGTTAATGATCCAAACACACCCACACCCACAGATATCTTCCCCCATTTGAATGATTTCCTTCTCTTGTGTGAATCCTCACCCCTTGACAAAAATGAGAGAGTCAAGGACATTGAGAATGGCATTTCTCTTAACAAGGAAACCATAGGTATTTTCCCTTCATCATTAGCCCACACTTTTGTAGTTATATGATGATACTTTCCACACCAATCTCTTCAATGCATTAAATGATTGGTTTAATGAATTATCAAGTTAGTTTGATTATTTAAGGCACATGGTGAAATTCAAGGTAGACACTTGGAAATGATACTCTACCCATTTCAGTTGGTTTCCATACTATGAACACCTATAAGTAGATCATTTGTTTGACACAATGAATTTTGGAAACAATGTCATAGAGTGCTTATGGAGCATTATAGATGGAAGGAATAACAAGGAAAAAATTGCTAAAGTTATTAGCGACATTCAAGAATCCAACTCATTGCAACATTTGACTCATTGCTATGGAAGTGGAAATTCCTCCAATATTCCATGATTATTAACAGATCAGAGAGTGCTATTGTAAAAGGGGTTTTATGAAATATAAAATTTCTCATTGGTTTTGCTTCAAACATAAATAATATATTAACAAAAAAAGACAATTTGGGTGCACACAAAACTCATGATTGCCATACATTTATCAAGGTTTTATGTTTTGCAACCTTAATTAGGTTATGACATATACGTTATTTGTTAGTAATCCATGCTTACATCTATTCAAATGATATGCAATCCTATATACCTATTTGTTAGTAATACAAGTTGCATCCTTGTTGCAACATGTTCTACGTCTAGCTTTGACTAAGAGATTTGACAACAACATAAATAAGGTTTATTATGATATCAACAAGTACATGAGGTATGCCAAAAGTTATAATAGTTGAATTATTGATTGTATACACCATCAATACTTGCTTTGGTTTCCTTCTACATTTTAATGTTGAAACATCAAATTTATTTGCACTTGTAGGTGGTTGTCATCTAAAGAAGTACATAAAGAATATATAAATTATTGGAAAAGATAAACTCCCCAACTAATGTGTGAGATGTAAAAGTATATTCCTCCAACCTTTTTCAATGTAGAAGAACACTGCCTCATATACCTAGTGGAAGAGATTGAAATATGTAGACTCGTACACACAAGGTTAATGTGTTTGTTGGAAAGGCACTTGAAAGGATTGGAGGGCTTTGTTACACAAAGATAAAATAAAGAAGGATCAATGGCTAGAAAAGTGAAGGTTATATTATGTATTGTATTTAATATATATGTACATGCTTGTGTTAGATTGGTTAGTAGCTGCTTGGTTGTCTAGCTAATTTTTTTGTCATTGTTGTAGGAAGTATAGAGTGGGATACAATTGATTTATACATTGCAAATAATTTTGATTCAAAGAAGAGATGGATAGAACGATGCAAATTTATTTACGGTGCCTTATCATGGAATAGGGTGGCAGAGTTGATCATAAAACCTTATTTGGATTACGATACAGATTTGACCCAACGAGAAATTGATATAGCTTATGGTGCAAAAGATAGAAATGTAAGCAATATCTAACTTTTGTTTGTATATTTCAAATCCTGTTGTTTTTTTCCCGCAAAGTATCTTATACATATAGTTACCAATTCATGAAAATCCATTTATAACATGTTGAGCATGCAGGTGAAACATCGTAAGACTATGTGGCGCAATGGAAGAAAATATCACACCAAACAAATGGATGAACAGAGAAAAACATGTGATAGTGGTACAACTACAATTTTCTAGGTGAGTAATATTTCCGACAAGGGCGATAGACATCTGGTCACATCATATTTGAGGTACTATGGATATATGGAAGACATATTGTATATAAACTTTAAATATTTCAAAGTGTTTTTATTTAAAGTGAGGTGGTACAAATTGTTGCTGCAAGGTGCTGAAAGGAGTGTTATTGATCATGAAAATGGATTTACCATGATTAATAGTAATAAGTATGAGACAAATCCCTATGTACTTCCAAGTCAACGTGAGAAGGCATTTTTTTCAAAGGTTCCAAGAAGAGCAAGTTGGTCATTTGTTGTTAGATTTGATCCAAGAGGATGGCCTGTAAAGTATACTTTTGCTGAGGATCAAGATGTTTATGATTAAGAAAGAGAATATGTGTTGTTGTATTTGTAACTTTAGAAGATATTTTGATGTATATTATAATTGTATGTTGTTGTACCCCCATCGGAGATGTGTTTCCCTCCTTTAGGGAGGTCATTATTGTGTATGGTCCTTGAGGTACAACCTCCATTGTAAGTTAGGGAAGTAATCCCCACTTTAATATAAAGAAATGTGTTTTTGGAGTCTCCCTTGGTGATGTCGGCGCTGCCAGGGTAAGAGGTCAACCCAGTCATGTTTTAGGTTAGTCACTTGATATGTATAAATAGGGAGGTTACCTCCCTCATTTAGACACACACTCATTCACTCAAGTTTGCATGAGGAGATATATAAGATCAAGGAGGAGAGAGAGAAGAGAGCTGCAGAATACTTCTTATACTTGGGTTTTTCCATCTTGTGGTATTGTCTTAGTGTCAAAATTATTTCGAGGAAGTTTTCAAGGTTTTCTCTTTTATTTCCCCGAGGAAAATATTTGTGTCTTGTGTATCTGCTCTATATTATGCATCTTGCTATGATTGTTATTATTTCAGATAGATATCCTAATCAATTTGAATAAGATTGTAAAAAGATAACATGGTATTAGAGCCTCTATGAAAGAAGGAACTATGCATCAACAAAAACTAGGGATTCCTAGTTCAAGGTCTTCTCTCCATAGATCATCAAGAAAAGAGGGCTATGCTAACTCGCCCTAGGAGGGCGGATAATTTGGTGAAAGTAGAATCAAATTTGGAGAAGTTTCAATTTTTGATTGTGGGACACTACGAGAAGAAACTAGGGCATAAAATTTCGGAGGATTCCCACTACAGTCTTAAGAAAAATACCTTACTGAGAAACTTTCCGCAAGGAGGTGCATCTTTCTATCTAGACATAATTCCAAAATTTTAAGTTTGGAAAATTAGGGTTTCTTTGACAAAGCCTAGGTGAGCCAACTCTAGAATCAAGTTGGGCACCTCAAATTGGTAATAACTAAACATATGCTATTTCCTTTTGAGGTTCTCACTTAAAAATTACTCATCATAGCCAACTTGAGAATAATATTGGGGAAGTTGACAACTTTCGAGCATGGAAGTATAAGATCTCCCTGATCCTTGAAGAAAATGATTTGGATCACTATATCATTAAGGATGTTCCAGAACAATAGAGAGATGAGGCTAAGGCTATCCATATAAAGAACATGGTTAAGGAGAAGATAACAATTGCATATTCTATTAAGGATCATATCATCTCCCATGTGTCATCCTGGAATACACCTAAGCAAGTGTTCTGTTCTTTGACGAAGCTGTTCGAAGGAAAGAACATCAACCAAAAGATGACATTGAGGAACCAACTGAAGAATGTGAATATGCAAAACTCAGATACCATGCAATCCTACTTCACAATGGTTTCTCAAATCAAGGAACAACTTGAAGCATTTGAAGAGAATGTAGAAGACAAAGAAATTGTTATGACCATCTTGAATGGTATCCCTAGATCACGAGATTCATTCATTCAAGGAATATGCGCTAGAAGAAGGTTGATCAGTTTCAACAGACTCTAGGAATAATTCACACAAGAAGAAGCTTGAATCATAACAATAGAAGAGAATATGGGAGCAACTTAATATCAAGCTCTCACAGTTCACGCCATAAGACATCATATAAAGAAGGAGGATCACCATCGCAACAAAAAGGAGGACCATCATCACAAACGAAAAAATAAATTCAGAAAATATCCTTCCAATATTCTATGATATACTTGTTATGAGAAGGGACACTACTACAAATATTGTCCTAGAAACATAGTCTCCTTCAACAATAAGTCAAATAAGAAGAGACACCATGCTCACACCGCTGAAGATGATGATCCAACAGTAAAGATACTCAAAGAAGAAACTAATTCTTCAAGTGATGAAGAGTATGTCCTAATATCAACACTCATGGGCTCTATCTCACATGGAAGTAATGATTGGATCGCAGATAGTGGGGCATCTAAACATATGACTGTATACAAAGAATCATTCGTCAATCTATCTAAGCATGAATCACCTCACAAGGTGAAACTTGGGGATGCTTATCAATAATCCATAAAAGGAAGTGGAGAAGCTTCATAGAGGATAGATTCTAGGAAATATTTTAAGATGAAGGATGTGCTATATGTTTTAGGATTGAAGAAGAATATTCTCTTCATCTCTGCACTAGATGCAAAGGGAATAAGAGTTGCATTCGTTGATGGGAAAATACTAATGTGGCCAAAAGGAAATATTATAGATGATGCAACAGTGTTTGGAGATCAAGAGGGAGACTTGTACAAGTTGAAGGGACAACCTGAACAAGAATTGGTTCATTACTCCATAGAACCAAGTGAACTATGGCATAGAAGGCTTGTACATAAGCACTATAGAACACTACCAATTGCAAGCAAAGTGATTTTAGGACTTCTAGAAATCTAGACAAAGCATGAAGATATTTGCAAGGGGTGTACGAAGGAAAGAACATAAAGAAGACATTTCTCAACAGTGAAAGAAAATAAAAAGGAATACTGGATATAATCCATTCATATGTTTGCGGGCCCATGTCATCCAGCTCACTAAGCGGGTATATATACTATGTTTCCTTTATAGATAATTTCTCACGTAAGACTTGGATATATCTCTTGAAAGGAAAAAATTAAGTCTTCAACAAGTTCAAGGAATTCAAAGCCTTGGTCAAAAAACCACACTAAAAGGAAGATCAATATTATGCGGTTATATAGTGGTAGGGAATTCCTCAGAAGAATTCAACAAACTCTGTAGAGAATTTGGAATTAAGAGGGAGTTGAGCACTCCATACAATCCTCAAAATAATGGTGTTGCATAGCAAAAGAACATAACAATAATGGAAGCAATGAAAGCAATGCTAAATGACCAAGATCCTACAATGCACTTATGGTAAAAACAACAAGGATAAATGTGTATGTACAAAACCGTACTTCTCACCGAGTACTTGAAAACAAGACTCCTGAAGAGGATATCTCAAGATAGAAACCAAAATCCATCCATCTCAAAATATTTGGCTTCCCAGTGTACATACACATCCCAAAGGAAATGAGGCCTAAGCTCGATCCTTTAGGGAGGAAGGGGATATTCATAGGATACAGTGACACTTGAAAGGCCTACCAAATATACTTCCCAAGATTCAAGACGAACGATATCAGAAGATACGTAACATTCGACGAAGAATCAACATAATCCAGATCCAAAAATCTACTTATTGAAGAATACGAAGAACCTGAAGCAACAAGAGCCAGATAGATGTCAATAGAATAATAATTCCATAATACCATGAAGATCATGACATGATAGAACCACAAGAGCATGTAGAACCACTTCATGAGAAAAACTACAGCAAGAGAAAACCAACATGGGAACGAGAGGTAATACAAGATGTAGAAAGGTACGACGCTCCAGATGGGATGCACAGAGAAAGGAAAAGACCCAAACCATACAACAACTATGTGGTCATGCTATGTGACAACACTAACAAAGAACATTCAAACTATGAAGAGGTTGCAGAAAATAAAGAATGGAAGGATGCCATGATCGAGGAGTACCAGTCTTATGAATAATGGTGTACGGGATATAGTTTCAAGACTGGAAAGGAAGTCTATTGTGACTTCGAAGTGGATATACAAGATCAAGCATGATGCATATGGTAGCATTGTATAACACAAGGAGAGGTTTGTGGCACGTGGATTCTCCCAGAAAGAAGGCATAGAATGCGAGGAGACATTTGCACCCATAGTGAGGTACACTTCCATAAGATCTATACTTTCATTGGCTATAGTAATAAAATGGAAGGTACCCCAAATTGATGCCAAGGAAAAATTCTTGAATGGTGTAGTCAAAGAGGAAGTGTACGTGGAGCTGCCACTAGGATTCAAGACATATGACATGTAGACACATGTGTTAAAATTGAAGAAATCCTTGTATGGATTGAAACAGGAACCCAAGACATGGTGTGATAGGATGGACAACTTCTTAATGAGATTAGGCTTTACCAAGAGTAAAACATATTCCAATATTTAATTCAAGGTTGAAGGCGAAAGGACGATGATGCTCTTACTATATGTTGACGACCTATTTCTAACAGGAGAAGACGAACTCATTGTATATGCAAAGATGAAGCTTTCTACTAAGTTCGAGATTAAAGACCTAGGAATGATGCACTATTTATGAGGCATGGAGGTGTGGCAAAGTACAAATGGAATTTTCCTTGGTCAAGGAAAGTATGCAGTGGAGATTCTAAAAAGATTCGAAATGCTACACTGCAAGGTGATAGCCACACCTATGGCATCAAACTTGAAGCTACTATGTGATGCTTCATCAAAGACAACTGATGCCACAATGTATTGTCAGATGATTGATTCATTAATGTACTTGAAAAATACAAGACCTGGCATATGCTTTCCTGTGAACACCTTGAGCCAGTACTTAACATATATGAGACATCTTCACTTGGTTGATGGAAAGCATGTGCTAAGGTACATGAAGGGTACAGTTGATTATGAGCTTAAGTATGATGCAAATCAGAATATTAACATGCACAATTTGTTGATTCCGATTGGACAGGAAACACCATTGATAGGAAGAGAACTATAGGATGCTGCTTCATCTTGGGATCCGATATGATCTCCTGGTTTAGCAGGAAACGGTCCTGCTTGGCGTTAAGTACAACTGAGGCATAATATGTTGCATCTTGTTTGGCTAGTTGTGAGGTAATATGGATTTAGAAGCTATTGGATGATTTGTTTGATCTCGAGTTAGAGGTGACTTGTATGTTTTGTGACAACCAGAGTTATTTGAAGATGTCATAGAACCGGGTGTTTTATGACAAGTCGAAGCAGATAGAGATCAAGTACCACTATATCTAGGATATGGTATAGAGAGGAGAAATGAAGATACAATATGTGGTGATCGACGAGCAGATAACCGATGTATTGACCAAGCCGATAGCCAAAGTGAAGTTTGAATACTTTAGAGAGACTTGATGTGATCCAGAACAAGGTCCCTAGAAAGAGGGAATGAAAATTTCTAGCATGGTTGGAGACGTAGGTTGTCTTGGTAATGAAATAAGTCTTGGCATGCTCCCATGCTAGAGATGATGAGAGATCGGAAGACATATATGCATTGGAAAGAGATCTAACATGGGAAGGTATACAGGTTGTATCCAGATGTAATCAATCCTGGCATATAACGTAGGTTGTCCCAG
Source organism: Pseudotsuga menziesii (assembly GCA_001517045.1). Classification (NCBI taxonomy): domain Eukaryota; kingdom Viridiplantae; phylum Streptophyta; class Pinopsida; order Pinales; family Pinaceae; genus Pseudotsuga; species Pseudotsuga menziesii. Next base: position 1,442,449 of record LPNX010811566.1, read on the forward strand.
GATGTTATTAGTGTGGAAATTGAACCCAAGAGATAAATCAATAACACTCACAAAATTGCTAATCAAACATGAAAAATTCACACAAAAGGAGATTGAAATTGGAGCATAACACTAATCTATATTGAGTAAGTGTACAATAGCCAAGCCTTGTGAAGTAATAGGCTGATCAAATAAATGATTATATGAGAGGTTTGAATGCATAAGGATGCAATGCCATTCGAAATAGTCAAAAGGCAGGCTTACAAAATCTAGTCAAATTCCCCATCGGTGCATAAAGTAGTTTCCAAATCTATGAAGATGCTCATGATTTCCAAATCATATAAAGAGTATTTCCATACCTCTTTATCAGATATCACTTCTCAGCAAATAGAGGATCTTTCACACAAAGGGCACTCTCAAATTGAGATCTAGTCCTCCTAGTGTCATTAGGATTTCTAGCTAGTTCCCCAACTGCATGAATGGTATTTGCTGCCCATTTTGGTCTTGTAGGACTGCTAGGATCTGAAATCAAATCATAATTATTAGAAATACTAGAATCAACAAACTCATTAGTCTCTTCACTTACAATCAATGGTTCCGGTGATGAAGAGGACTCTCCAACTTCAGCTGCTGCTAAAGGCTCTTTTTGGAACTGAACACTTCTTTCAATGAAAGATTTGTTAGTGCTCAAGTTGATCAGATTTTAACCTTTTGAATCTTCAGAATACCCAACAAATAGGCACTCTTGGCTTTGGGGTTGCAAAGGCTTCCTCTTTTTAGTTGGAATTCTATCCCAAGCCTTTGAGCCAAAAATCCTAAAATGGGTCACAACTGGCTTGTGCCCACTCCAAGCTTCAAAAGGAGTAATACCATCAAGCTACTTATGAGGCACCCTATTCTGGATGTAGCATGCACAATGTATAGCCTCAGCCCAAAAATTTGGTGGAAAGTCTTAGCCTCCATCATGTAGGTTTCCATCTCCTTCAATGATCTGTTCTTTCTCTCAGCAACACCATTTTGCTGTGGTGTGTAAGGGATCAAATGCTGCATCTGAATACCTACATCTTTGCAATAATGAATGAAATAACACTTGAGATACTCACCACCATTGTCATATATGAGGATCTTGAGTTTCGTCCCAGACTGGTTTTCAACCAAGGCTCTAAAGACTTTGAAGAGGTCAAAAAATTCAGACTTATGCTTTAGGAAGTGAACCCAACAATACCTGGAAAATTCATCTATGAAAGTGAGTGAATATTTGTCTTGACTCATGGAAATGTGAGGGAATGTACCAGCAATTTCACTGTGGATCAACTCAAGAGGTGTAGAGGTTCTCTCATGACTAGCTTTCTCATACTTGTGCTCTGGGTGTTTTCCTAGGATACAACCTTGACATACTCCCTTAGAAAACTTGATCTTTGGTAACCCTATGACCATATATTTTTCACTCAAATAAGAAAGATACTTGTAGTTAAGATGGCCAAATATTTCATGCCAAAGATTGCTTGCTTCAGCAGCATGAATCAAAAGAGAAGAGGGGTTTGAGTAGGGTAGAAAATGGGAAAACTTGTATACCTTCGAAGTTTGATCAACAACACCTTTTGTTATGACTTTACCATTAGAAATGTTAGTGATTTCAACATCATCAGGGGAGAATATGACCTTGTTTGGAGACCCAATATGAGTCATTTGATACACTAAAAAGAGATTAGAGGAAAGACCTGGAACATACAACACATTATTGAAACTACCATGGTTAAGATCAATCCTACCCTTCCCCAAACTGTCAGTGAGAGAGTCATCTCCCAAAACTATTGGTGGACCTTTCGACATGTCAAGAGATGAGAATGTCTCCTTTGTCAAAACCATACATCTAGAAGATCCAGAATCTATGATGAAGCTAGGTGAGCTTGATATGCCAACAACCAAGGCATGTACTCTCTCGTTGTCTTTTGAATTTGATCCTCCTTCCTTCTTATTTGAGAAATCAGGAAGGGAGATGTTATTCTTCTCCAGGAGTTGGGTCAACATGTAAATTTGCTTCTTCATACAAGAGCTCTCAGGATGATATCCCTTACTACAGTATGAGCACTTGCTCATTTCTCCTTTATTCTTCTTCTTCTGGGAGTTCTTCTTGGAACGTTGGGGCTCCTCTTGAGACTTTGACTTGTCTCTCTTTTGCTTAGGTGGATTTTTAGCTATTTTCTTTCTTTTTGATTCCACCCTTGAATCTCCAGCAACCAAATCTTGGTCTTTGGAATGTTTGATGGTGCGCATCATCACCAAATTATCTTGCTCCTGTGTGAGGGATTCCATGAACTCTGAAAGCTTAGGAATCTTCCAGGCTCGTGCTATCAACTTGGTGGCATGGAAGGTCAAAAAAAACAATGAATAGTCAGGACCAAGCTTAGAGAGTATGGAAAATACTAGTTTCTCTTCCTTCTTTTTGATCCTACACTGTTTTAGCTAAAAAACAAGGGCCTTAAACTTGGAAAAGTAGAGTTGCAATGATTCGAAGCTACTAGGACTCAAGGAGATCAGATCATTCTCGATTTTATGTCCTCTCATCTCATCTATCTTTCCAAAAATATATTCTAGCTTCTCCCACACTTCATTAGGTGATGTCAATCCATCAAGATGGAAGATGAGGTCTCTTGAAATGCTCAGACACAAAATACCATGGGTCTCATCCCTCTTGTTGTGCCATTTAACTTTCTCTGCAGCTAAATTGGGCCCGGCTTCAGTTGCCATAGTCACCCTATAGATACCTTTGTCTCTCAAAAATATCTCTATATCAGCTTTCCACTGAAATAAATTGAATGGAGTCAAGATGATCTTCTGAGATTGGTCCATAGCTCAGTAGCTGTGCCCTCCAGTCAACAGAATGCGCTCCCAGTCAAGATGTCAAACCTGCAATAACAATTTGGAAGGAGAGAAATCGATCTACAAAGGCTCTGATACCATGTGGAAATTGAACTCAAGAGATAGAACAATCACACTCACAAAATTTATAATCTAACATGCAAAATTCACACCAAAGGAGACTGAAATTGGAGCATAACACTAATATGTATTGAGTAAGTGTACAATAGCCAATCCTTGTGAAGTAATAGGCTGCTCAAATAAATAATTACATGAGAGGTTCAAATTCATAAGGATTCCATTCGAAATAGTCAAAAGGCAGTCTTACCAAATCTAATCAAATCCCCCATAGGTGCATAAAGTAGTTTCCAAATCTATGAATATGCTCACGAATTTGCTAAGTCAAGTGGGAAAGCTAAAGAAGGATGGAAAGAAAACTCATACATGCTTTTAATTGAAGAAAAGCAGGGAGGATGATGTGGGCAAAAAACAAGGCAGTTACACCTAGACTAGCTTTTCCTTTTGCCTTAAATCAGCTATAAAGCAAGGCAACTTTTCAAAAAAAGTAGATATGCGCTTAAGGGAATCAGGAATAAAGTAGACTTGCTAAAATTGGTTTCCAGGATGTTTCCCAAGCACTCCATGACTCAGTTTTAGGATGTGTTGACTTCTAGGACATGTAGAAGGTGTTGCCGCCTTTCACACACCTGGGTTACATGGCAGAAATATTCAAGCCACTCGGTGTGTCCTTGGGGGAAAGTATTGAGTCAAGGCTGTCACCTTGTTCTTGACTCCTTCGTTCAGTCTAACTCCTAATGAAGCCAAGGGGGGTAGACCCTATTAAATTACTAAGGCTAATTACTCAGTGTGATGGTGTTATATTGATTAAGTTGTTTAGGAGTTTTGAAATTAACCAGTGGAAACAAAAGATAAAAAGATGCAAGATTTAAAGAAGATAAGCACAGTAATGACACTCAATATATACATAATTGAAATAATTGATCAAATAAATCACCAGTGCCTTAAATGGAGTCAACAGAGAAAATAATGTGCTTGCCTGTGCTTGAAAGAATGTTTTGCAAATGTCTCTTGGTAGATTTTAAATTAATGTGGAATGTGAATGAATTAAATTAGGTGAAAAGGGGACTCCATATATACTCGAGGGGTACTTGGAGTATGTCCAAAAGTGAACTTTCACGGGTACCCGCAAGGTGGTTTGTGGGCTGGAACGAAGTCTCAGAGACTATTGTTCATAACGCACCCATTAAGGTGTGACAGAGATCGGTGCCTCGAGGTCACTTTCCATTTGTTCCCACTCCTTTGGGTATTTTGCCACCGTTAACAGTTCGTTCGAGGCGTTGGATTTTCGCCTGATGGTTTTTCAATTTGGGAGGTGAAGACTAACTAATCTAGTCACTCAAGTACTTTTGATGCATCTTGATTGATCAAATGAACCGCATCCAAGTACAAATCATACACACTGGAGTCTTTGTTATTTTTAGTAAATTTTAAAAGAGGTGTTCTTATTAAAAAGAAAACCCTCCAAGAACCTCTTTTGGTCCAAGTGGACCTCAATCGAGGAATCAAGGAGGGGTTGATTTTATTATGATTATCAAAATAATTAATGAAAATGGAATCAGAGATACACAACACCGATTTTCTAATTAGTCCTACCACGCATCTCTTTACCCCTTGCGGGTCAATCGGGAAGTCGTGGGGTAAGTAGTATGATTAATTTTGAATTGAAAATATGGAATAATGCAAAATATTATCAAAGTATACATTCCTGCATGTTAATATTAAACTAGAACAAAAAAAGGGAAAAATACAAAAAAGTGAAACGGACGCGAATCCCCCAAGGGGGGATGGTGAATAGGCTCGAAAGAGCCTATTCGAAAAGATTTTTCTTTTTATTAGCAGAAATTACAATATCATAAAACTAAAATTAATCCACTTGGTCCTTATATGGAATGAGACCAAAGGTTTACAAATTGCAAAAGTTTGAAATTTTGGGAAGACAGAGACCCCTTGGGGGGTTTCGAATGGTCCAAAAATGCTTTCCGGACAGCGCCTCCTCCTATTTTATGTTACACCTACTAAAAAACATCAAGCTTATCACATTTAAATATGCCCAAAAGTACTTTGAAAGTACTTTTGGATGAACAAACGTTTTACCCAAAAATTCTAAGTTAAAACTAGTTTTTAAAGAAGTGGAAAAGGAACTAAGGAAATCAAGATTTCCTTGGGATCTTGTCCTGATTTGGGGGCATAAAATATGAAGCACTTAAATTGATGAATATAAATTTTTAGATTATAAGGAAACAACCATGCATTCAACAAGCTTTAGATCTACTTTCACAGCCTTGAAAAATGACAATTTTCCCTAAAACTAGATCTAGAATGCTTGTAAATTTTATTTTAGGAATGAGATCTAGTTTATGAGATTTAAGGAAGCAAGATATATGTAAAATAAACTCTGAAATTGATAGACCTAAACAATTTTAAAGCTTCAAACAAGTAACCAGACTGAGTTTAGAAAAAATTGAAGGAGGAAGAGGAAAAGAAGAGCATTTGTTGCTGGAAGCCTTGAAGATCAACCATGGAGATTTCCGGTGGAATGTCGAAGGACTTTGCCTTTGAATGGTTTTGGAGAGAGTGAAGAAGCAAACTATATCAGCATCGTCTCCAAGCTAGGAACCTGCAACTGAATCCAAAGACTTGCCAAAATACTTGTGAGATCCGGTTAATACATACATAGAGATTTGAGAATAACATGGATATAAACTTATAAAACATGCTGAATCTAGATCTCTAAACATGCATCAAAAAGGAAGGAGATGGCCAATAAACTTATTAACAAAATCCTTTCCTATTAAGATTATAATAAACTTATTATCAATCTTAGCAATGAATCCACAAACAATCAACAAATTATGAACATAGATACTGGTTACCTCAGTAAAACATGGCAATGCTCATCCACACATATAATGACATGACACCATATTGCCTACAAAGCTTCACTTTATTCCAATAGAAAAAGATATTACACAGTATTACAACAACAATAGCTCCTCAATCCAACTCTTACTAACTTAGAAAGGAGGTAGCCATGCTTTATTTATACACAAAATTGAAACCCCAGCCCAGAGGGGGTGAAATCCCAAGGAGATAGACCACTGCAGCTGAAGGAGAGTCCATCAATGCCTGATATGAAGCTGAACTGAGCTTCTACTGAGTTTGAATGTCAATTAGGGGGATGATTGAGCTGACACATTGACCTGCTGAGTGAATCATCAACCACAGAGCTCCCAGAAGAGCCCACACATGTGGAGGAGAGAGAGAGGGCACAATTTCCCATAAAAAAGGTTGAATTTCAACTCTGGATTTGCCTTGATCACCTCCTTCAGTCAAGGATTTTTCAGATCTAGTCAATCTGGTGCCAATGAGACTAATTTCAATCAAATCGGTTGAGAATCCATTGATCTAGGATTTTGGATTTGCTCCATTATTCATCAATTTATTAATTAAAATAATCAATAATTGATTTTTTGGGGCTTTCTGACCTGAGTGATGGAAAATCAGTCAAAACTTGGAAATAGTGGGTCTATATGTTTACTAGGTGCTCTTAGCTTGAAAATGAGCACCTACATGACTGAACTTGACTTCCGAGCGCACGTTTATTACAAAACCAAATTTTCCAATTAAACTATTAAAAAATAGTCTAAATTTTGGAAGAAATAAATTTTAATAAAAAACATTGAAAAAATTAAAAAACCTAGGGGGACTTAGACATGTTCATATGACTCGCCCATGATGCCTAGCATGTTTATACATTGACACATAGACTCTAATAAACTCAGTAGGCCTAAATGCCAAGATGACCACCCCAACTTTGGAGGTATTGAGTGAAAAACTCAGAAATTATCAGTTGTTTATTCAACAACCAATAATAACCAAGGGAAAAAACACCGTAGGCTGATCAGATTGACAAATAAAGTCTGAGAGACTGAGTCTTTTACAGACACTATCATGCTAGAACATTTATTACAACTCCCCCAAGGGGGTATGAACATGTGATATAGTACAACAAGCACTTCCTAGAAGCACTTTCGAAGGTCTTCTGAAGTCCAAACACAAAATCTTTGTCCGGTTCACTAGGCTCACTTGATAAAAAACCACTAAGTACAACTTAGGTGGTAATAGAAGGCAACTAGCATAGAATGGAATCTAGGAATCTAGGTAATAAGAAAAAAATGATTAATTAATGTCAAATGTAGGTAACTATGGGTTGATTATTCTAACAATTAGTCCTAGCATGGTATACATGGTTTCCTTAGATGTAATGAGTCCTGAAAGTTTTTCTTTGGATGTAATCACTCTCGAAGTGGTATGCAAGTTTTCCTCAGTTGTGATAAGTCCTTTAGGTTATCCTAGGATGTAATTAGTCCTAGAGTGGTACGTAGGTTGTCCTTGGATGTAATCAGTCCTTATGTGTGTTGCCATGTTGGAGATGATGAGAGGTCACAAGGAAATTGGTGTCTGCCTAGGCGGTCTCACATAGTGGCAGACGTAGGTCGTCATTGATACGTAATGAGTCCTGGTGTGCTCCTATGTTTGTAGAACACGAGTTGACCATGGAGAGACATAATTCACTTGGTGTGATCCTAGGCGATTCTTGCATAGTGGTAGACACAGGTCGTTGTTGAGATGCAATGAGTCTTGGTGTGCTCCTATGTTGGTAGAATGCAAGTGGTTAGTGATATGCATCTGAGATGTGCTCCGTGTATGATGACAAGATGATTTCGATATGACGAGATGACGGTAGGAGACACATGTGTTTGCAGTGACAATTTCATCAATGATAATAGGCTTTACCTACGCGATGGATTGCTCATAGATATGATGAAGACCTAGATGAGGACTAGGCCTACACCCATAATGAAACATGGCTGGTTCTATAGAGAATTCTGATGAAAGATAGGTTCGACAGATGCCAATATTCAATGATTGACAAGATGAGGACTATGGAAGCAACTACAATTATTACTCTGTGACGATGACATGACCATATGTGTTGATGAATGTGGCAAGAGAATACCTTCCTAGTTAAGAGGGAGTGTTGTTGTATTTGCAACTTCATAAGATATTCTGATGTATATTATCATTGTATGTTGTTGTACCCCCACCGTAGATGTGTTTCCCTCCTTTTGGGATGTGATTATTGTATATGGTCCTTGAAGTACAACCTCCATTGTAATTTGGGGAAGTAGTTCTGAGTTTAATATAAAGAAATGTATTTTTGGAGTCTCCCTAGGTGAAGTCGAGCCTTATAAGGTAAGAGGTCATCTCAGTCATGTTTTAGGTCAGTCACTTTATAGGTATAAATAGGGAGTCACCCTCCCTAATTTAGACACACTCATTCACTCAATTTCACATGAGGAGAGAGAGAGAGAGCCGCATAAGACTTCTTATACTTGGTTTTTTCCATCTTGTGATATTGTATTAGTGATGAAACTATTCTAAGGAAATTTGTAGGGTTTTCCCCTTTATGGTTTCCCTGAGGAAAAACTTTGTGTCTTGTGTATCTACTCTATTCAATGCATCTTTCTGTGCTTGTTATTCTTTTAGATAAATATCCTAATAAATCAGAATAAGATTTGAAAAACTAACAACATGCAGTAGCTGGAGAGATGGATGAAGAAGTGCACTTAGAAGAAAGGGTTAATTAAGTTGATTAGACAATCATTGACTCACATATTGATAATGACTAAGTGCTAGATGTTTCAAATGTTGTTTTGGATAATCCTTACAATGATTTTGAAGGGTTGGATACAAATTCCAATCTTCATGACTTATATGTTGAATTGGACGAAATTCAATACCAATTTGTTAAGTAATTGTAACATATATTTTTCAATGTATCTCTCCTTAACAATTATTAATGGAATAAATATATTGAATGGAAATTTGTGTTATTGTATATTCAAATGGAATCTAGGGTTTCAAGTTTTGTTTTGCATTATAAGTATTTTTAGAGAATAGTTAAGTATAACCTCTAATATCATTTGGATTTAGAGGCAAGGGATATTTACAATCATTTCTCTTTTGTTCATATACACCATAATGACGAAGATGAATATAATGTTGAGTCTAAATAGAATGTGCTCTTCTCTAGTGTTTATTTTTTCCAATATAAACATTGGTTATTGAATCTTATGATCGAGTTTAGTTCCAACCCCCTCCTGGTCTCATTGTTTGCTCATTCCTATTGGCCTATTTTGGTTGCATTTATTTCTACTTATATCAAACACTATTCTTGTTAATGACCCTATATTTTTTGATCCCTTACATGGAAATTTTTCATAAGTTGTGCATTTTCCTTCTAGCCTTAGATCATGTATTCAGATCCCGTTTTCTATAAATTATATCTACTCTTATAACTATGTCCAGTGTATAAATATACTGTCTATAAGAATAGAAACAAATCCATTGACACATGTGTACTCAAAATTAAAGGAAACATGAATTCATAGACAAATGATTGATGAGACCTATTATGCAAAATTTCTATTTTTTCTAAGTTTAATAATGCAAAGAGAAAAAAAATCTTTATAAATAGAACACCATCTTTATGTAAATACAACAATAGAGAGGATAAAACTTGGATATTAAATCTAATTTAATACTATCTGTTTTTTTTATGGGGAAATAAATTCCCCTCACCCTCCCGCACTAGAGCATTCAAATAAGGGAGATGTACTTTCCCAGTGCCCTTTAGATTTCCTTAGTCTTCCCCAGTTATTTGAATGGAGAACAATATTAACTCCCAACTGTAATAACGACTGGTAACCCCACATGACTTAGTGGGAGTGGATCCACCAACCTTCAAGGCATTACACCTTAAAGAAAAGGGTCAAACCAACCAAGCTATTCCTCAGAGCTACTATTTGGTTATTATCAAATGTATTAACCATTTTATAACCAAACCAAAGGAGTGGCACTTCTTTGATTCAAATGCTGGTTATCTGTCACTCACTTGGTGACCTGCTCACCCCATTCTCCATGAAAGGTTTATAAACTCAATATATTAGAAAGAAAAATTAGCATGGTTATGATTATTACTAATGTCTACCAACTTTCAAGTAATTTTTCAGGTTATGAACTCTCTCCCATATTTTTAGGTAATATTTATGTCCTATTCTAGAACTCTTTCCCCCATATTGTCTCTTTTTCAACATTTCCTCCATATGAAAAATGAGTCTAATTATACCCTAGGTATGCCAACTAGATGTGCCACATGAATTTGGATTCCACAAGAGGAAAGTACTTATAATTTAGGAAGAAATAATATTAATGTCCAGAAATCACAAAAATAGTTTAATGGGACCCACGATACTCTCTATCCACCTTTTTTAAATACAATAATTACATGTAAATACTACATAAGCATTTTTCTTGAGAGTATTTTTATTCATACACAGAGGACTATGAATATGCAAATTAATGTCACATCATTCTCATATGTATAAAAAATTATCAATGTCCATACCTAGGAAAAGTTGCTTTGTGGGACCCATGACACTCTCTAACAACCTTAGTTAAATATGCTAATTACATGTACATAATCCTTTTTGTTGGGAACATTTTCATTCATACACCAAATACTATGAATATGCAAAGTAATGCCACAACATTCTCATCTATGTCTAAAGAACTAGACCCCATTATCATACAATAATCAAAAGGTAACTATATATTGTTGTGAAACTTGAATCAAATATGGACCTCCTTTGAACCTCAGTGACTATGATAACACTTTTTCTTGTGGCTCAAATCCTTAATCAACACTCCTTGTAATAGATTTGTAGCTAAGATAACATCGTAAAAGATATGCCATTTTTGGGATAGAATATAGGTAGATTCCTTTGACCAACATAACGGGTTTGTTTCCCAATCCATTGTAGCCACACGGAATGGTTTTTCCTTGAATGGTAGGAGAAATCTAGAATCAATGAGAAAGACTTGTGCTGTTGAAAAGATAGCCTTCAGTGCATGGCCTTTCCTTTGATGTTCTTCATCTTATTATTCAGAGTGATCCTTACTTGTGCTAGCAGGTGCAACAATGTTATGTTTCTTCAAAAGAAGAGCCATTTCATCAAGTTGTCTTCTCATACAGGAGCTTTATGAATGAAAGCCCCTTCCACATTAAGAACAAAGGACCTTTCCTTTTCCATTCTTCTTGCTTCTATTTGAACCTGAAGGCTCATTTGTCTGCTCTTTCTTCACAAGAGAGTTATCTCTTTGCTTCCCTTTATGATTCGCTCCCTTCCAATCCTTTGATGGTCCTAGTATTCAGATGGGAAATAACAGTCAAATTCAAACCAAAGGGAAGGGTTCTATCAAGCTTGAACATGGAAGATTCAAAGATGTGCTCTATGTTCCCTCCCTAGCTTCAAACCTGCTATCTGTATACCAGATGACTCATACTGGCTCTGCAAAGCGAGTGATCTTTGGTCCTGACTTAGTGGAGATCACATATATCTATACTGGGAACATAATAGAAAAGGGTGTTGCAAATCGTGACTCCAAAGCATATGAGTTCTCACACTTCATGCCTCCTTCAGAACTAGTGCACTCTTAGCAACCACTTGCAAGGGAAGGTAAAATCATTTCATCTACTTCTTTTGCAGCTTCTACTAGTATTGCAGATCCAACTATATAAGTTTATGAGATTGAGATTCAGGGTGATTCAAATCGAAATACAGTCCCTACTTCCAAACTGGAAACTAGGAAGATGAATGGAAACCCACCTGACACTCAGAAGGGAAAGACCCTTGCACTATGTCATGCAATATTACCTCCCTTAGAGAGATGCAATAGACTCCCTGTAAGATTCTACATGGAAAAGGCTCAGTTTCACTACATTCAGAAGAATAGAGCTGATCATGCACCTCTTCATCCAACAAGAGACAAAGGTTACATTCCTCCTTCCTTCCATCATCATTTTGGGAGAAGAAGGAGAAGTCTACATGCCGGGCCCCAGAATACCTGTGCACAACACACCATGCATGATGCTTCGCTACATCACAGAGATGAAGATTGCAGCAACACATTTTCAAGTTTTTCAAACTTGAATCCTGATTCTACCTGCTTAGATAGAGGGGGGGATTTTTCCCATGTGGTTTTTCCCCCAGCTCCTTGTATTGAGCAGTTACTTTATTTTACTTGATGTAATGGGTGACAAGGTCTTAGTTACCTACAGTCAAGTAGAGTCTAATCAATTTGAATTTCCTCATGTGGATTCAAATTGCTTGTGGCTATTTATCCATTGTAGTTCATTGTAATTATTATCTAATTACTTTTTGATTAATGAAAGCATTCATAGTTGCAAGCCCTTTTTGCACTGTTTCATTCTTCAATTGCTGAGTAAATTGTGTGATCTATCTTGTGAGTTGTGTGTTTGTCCACATATCTATGTGCTCAATTTAATAAACATAACCGCTAAATCAAGAAATATTCAACTTCCCAAGATTGAAGAGCAAGACCTCATCATGAATCCAACCTAAATGGAATTTCTAATTTAGGTAATGATACAACCTCATTGGGTGACCTACGATTGTTAACATTATTTGGAAAGAAGATACTTGTGACTATTATTAGATAATTTGCCAGAATACATATATTTTGGAAACATGGACGCTTACTGCTATATTATGTATTGAACTTACCCCTGGGGCATAAACAAGTGGCAATATAGTAGTCTACATATGTTCTTGTTATTATGAACTAATTATCTTGGGTATATTTGTATTTTGTTTCCATTTAATCATCAACTTTGTAGCACTTATTGTATACAATATTGAATTCTTAGACCAATATTTCCACATATTACATTGGAAATAATAAACAACATAGATTGATTTGGAATTGATTTATTGCACGATTCCTTTGCTAAACATAGGTATATCCAAATGACAGACATATCGGGCACTTGTCACTATTGCATTATTATGTGTTAATCAAAACTTAATAGCTATCTACATACATTAACATTACTTGTTTCTTTCATTGTTTGTTATAACTGATAACACTTAGTTGAAATAGGATTTCCTCCATAAGAACCAATTTACTAAGTTGCTTGCTAAAAGACAATACATACTATTAAACCATTAGTTTACATCATAACAAATTTAAATGAAGGGAGGGACTGAAACCCACATTGCATCAGAAAAAGGAATTGCACCATGTCATATGTAAACAAAGAGCTTCAGAGGCTAAAGACTCAATGTTCTATTCATATGTTAACAAAGAGATTCTATTCTTTTCTCAAAAAGTGCATAGTGCATAGAGCACTCTGATATTCACCTAAAGGACAACATCTCAAGTGAATTTTCTGTTAATATTTTGAGCAACAATGAAGGTCTATGAAATTTGAAATTTTATCAATGAACCAATGATGATATGAATCTCATAATCAAATCATCCACACAAATCATTTATCAACATAAGAAAAGATGCACCCTGGGGAAAATCCTCATTATAGAGAGGATGAAAAACTATAGTAATTCTTCAGATTATAATAGATAGACTGCAGAGAATGAATTTTAGAACACAAGTAGATAGCTCGATAAGAGAACACCGAGCAATAGAGAATAGAGTAACAACTGTAATGATCTTTCCAAGTGCCCGACACTTTAATAACAAGTAAAAAATCGTTCCATGTAAACCCTAGCGAATAGGTTCATTAATGAATGCTCCAGGAGCATCAGAGGTGTGAATTGACTAGAGGAGCATCAAAATTGGTGCATTAGATTCTCTCCATGCAAACATTAGTTCCTTGCCTACATTAGGGCCAAGTCAGTGTCTTGGATTCCTCTCCATGCACAAGATATGCGCCCTACCTTCCATACTAAACTTTAAATTTTAGTTAATTGAATTTGGAGTGAAATTAACATCTAACCAAATGTTGATCACTTAGTGTTGGGCCTGGGGAAAGCACATAGGAAATAAGCACAAGTGAAGAAATGCGCAAGCATTAGTCCGCAACACAAGCACAAGAAAGGAAATCTGTGTGGACTAAGGAAATATGCGTGGACAAAGGAAACGACAGATGAGGGAAGTTGCGTAGAAGAAGGAATAGGTGCAAAATAGGTCACCCACACGAAAAAGGGAAATTATGCAGAAGGAAGATACCGCAGGGTAAAGAAGTAGCACAAGTGCAGAATAACGACCGAAAGCGACAGGACGATCGTGGGTGCTGAAGTCTCCTTAAGTCAACGGATTCCACACGAGTGAACGCATGCTGTAAGTAATGCCATTAGGGCCTCATGTCAAGTCATGATCGCCACAGCCGTAGCTTGAGGGGTGGCTGATGGTGACAGTTAATAGACTGCTTGTATGCAGTTGCCCTACGTGGTCATGTAAAATAGGATAAATAGGAGGGATTCAATAGTTAGAAGGTTGATTTTTAGATTAGTAGTTGCTGTTAGCTACTTTGCGGTGGCTTGCCGATCACTGTTAGTTGCTTTAAGTGAGTTAGTATAGGGAAGATCTCTGAGAGAGCGGAGGAAAGTTGTGAGATCTGAGTGGTAGAGTAGTTGAAAATATGTAGGATGCAGTCAGAGGTAGTGCAGTAGAAGAGAAACTCTGCTAGAGAGGTGCAAATGCTAGAGAGGTCGATCTAGGCTGTGTGCGGATCAGTAGATGGTAGCGGTAGATTAGGAGAAATAAGACAGAGAGAATGAGAGAAAAAGAGAGTTTGAGAAGAAATATAGATCTAGGACAGTCTACAATCGAATGCAGGATGAAGGCCCCATATATTTCTCATGCTAGATGGAGAGCACCTTGTGGTTTTTCTCAGATGGGTTTCCATGTGAATTCTTTTGTGTGTTGATGATTTCCTGTGTATGTTGTTTATTATTTGTGTTCATTCTTATGTTTATGACCCAAGTGCTGTCATGATTGAATGAATGTCAGACTCTCAATAGAATTCCGAATGCATGAATAGGTTATTATGCACAACATTTGAATATTAGTTTATGTTTACGGTGCAATCTCTATTACGCATCTATTATGTTGCTCCTGTCTATTAGCTTGCCTTTATATTCAGTTATGTTTCAAGTACTAAGTCCGAATCTGTGTCATGCCATTAGTAGTTAATGAAATATATGCACAGTGTGCACTAAAGTTCAAGGGAAATGACTCCATCCTCACGACTTGATTGAGTTCCTTGGCCTCGCACCAAGGGACTATAATCCCTCAACAATCACGGAAACATGGTTCCAGGGGTTACCCATTGAAGAGATATCTCGGGTGAGACTGCTCCTGCTTTGTGGGCATTGCCGACGGGGATTTCTTTGTCGAGCCGGTATCTTGGGTGTTTGTTGGGTTGACGGGCTGCGTAGAACCTGGGTCATGTGATTTAGGAAAAGTGGCCAACAAATGGTTCTATTGCCGGGACCCTATTGATCAAAACAAGGGAAATGTTGTGGCACCATACTAAGAGTGAAGTCAAGGAGTGGTTGGAGTCAAAGATGTTGATATTCACGAAGAAGGAAAGCGAGGTTTTGTGGCTGAGCCCTGAAAACTGGTTGCAGCGATATCTATATTCGAATATCCATGAATTTTTTTTCACAGAATTCCCCGTTGCATTACAAGAATGGTTGTCGAAGTTAGTGACCCGACAGGATAACTTCCAGTGAAGAGGAGTAGTTGAATGGATTGACCTTTTGACATAAGAAGTAGCACAAGTAAATAACCCTATTTCGAGAGCTATTGATTTTGGATTGATAGCATATTAGAAGGATATGTTACTGAGGTCCCTATTGAAGCGATAACCTCGTATAGCGAGGAAGAGAGACATTTTTCCCAAGGAACTCAGGGAAGGTACCTTATGTCTATAATCCTATGGATTAAAATGCTCCTTTATGAAAAGGGTATTTTACAACTCAATATTGAGTCACGAAGTCCGTACAGGGGATATGCTGTGTAAATTTTAGGAGTAATATGGATGGTAGTAAGAAGAAATGTTCCCAGAGAGCTCAGAAGACGAGTTGGACATTGGATTCTTAAGAAGCGGAAGGAGGTTCCTGTTAGGCAAGAGGAGGAAGGTAATATGAGGCAGAAGAGCTTATAGCCTGCCTAGGGAAGGTGAATATGGATGTGAATCACACCTAGACGAAGAGGAGGAGTATAGTCTGATTTCTGAGAGAGAAGAATCAAAAGAGTCTACAGAGATGCCAATGACAGGACATGACTACGACATTCGAAGAAGATCCCCTGAAGTGAGACCTAGAAGTTTCGCACCTAAACCACTTGTGAACACCAGTAGTCCTAGTTTTGGGATTGGTGCGCAATGAAGCCCATCAACAATCCCAGTAAATCCAACAAATCTTGGGAACCCAGTGAACAAACCCAGCACCACCCTAATGGTGGCGACATATGTTGGACTACCCACATTCAATGGGAATGGGACAGAGGATCCATAACAACATTGGTTCCTTTGCGAGGTAGTATGGACTGTTCGTCTCGTTAACAATGATGACATCTAAAAAGTGCAGATGATTATGACTCTATGGGTCCATGTGTTTGATTGGTATATGAAGTACTATGTAGTACCACTTGGGAAGCCGCAGAGGACTCTTGAGGAGATTTGATGCGTAATGATTTCAGAATTCATAAAGCCACAATTTGAGTCCCAATGTATAACCAAGATCAAGGAGATTAAATAGGCTCTGACAGAGATGGTATGGGACTTTGATCAGGGGTTCAAGATGCCGATGGCCAAAGTAAGCTTCCATATGTTAGACGTGTAGCATAAAGAGTGGATTATTAGAGGACCACTCATGCAACATAAGATTGTGATGCAGATGGAGGCACTAGAGTTGGAAATGAAGCTAGAGGCTTCACCTATTGGAGATGGCACCATAGGAATGATACATATTTAGTCACAATTGGCTAATTTGACTATTCAGATCCAAGACATAAAAAGAGGAAAATAGGTGCAGGAAGACCTCTAGTGTATGTGATGTCAGACCAATGGACATACCAAAGATGATTGTCCAACTTACATGAAATACATCTTGTCTGGTGCGCCAAACCCATTGAGTACCCAGGGGGTTCCCTGGTGTAATATATGCCATACAAGAGGACACTGCGATGTATATTGCATGTTCTTGCAGAAGACAGTATGTACCCTAGCTAGTTTGTATTGTAAATTTTGTAGATCTGTAGGCCATGATGAAAAATATTGTAGGGCCTACCAACTTATGAGAGAGAAAATGGTAGATGCATATCTAATGAATACTGTGGAGAAAATAAGTATTGAATAGGATCAAGCTCAGTTCCAGGCTGTGCCTCTCTTCTAGGATGCACCTTAGTTTCAGCCTGCGTAGCGGTTTCAGGCAGTGCCTCAGTTTTGTCCTGTTCAATAGTTTCAGATGGCATCACAGTTTCAGAATGCAGCAGCATATAACCCGTATCAATAGCAGTATGCACAACCGCAATACCTGCCACAACTACCACAACCTCAGTTGAGGGGGGGTGGAAATTATAGGGGCCGAGGAGGAGGATGATTTGGCCGAGGAAGAGGACCAGGGGTATGCTACAATTATGGAGCGCAGGGCCACTATGCCAGAGACTTCCCTAAACCTGCGGAGACTTACTCATATTGTATACAAGAGCACAATGTGGAGCAATTTCCGCAACTTATTGCAAGATGGCAAGCCCAAATGGTTGGAGTAGCTAACTAGCCCAATACCAAATACTGTGTTGAATTCTCCCAACCCAAATGCTAATGCCAACATATAGATGATAGTGGCAGAACCTCAGGAACCAAGTGTAGCTGTGATAACAAGGGGAGGTGCTGCGATGGGTGCAGATCAAGCTACCCAGACAAAGCCTATGACAAAAGCACAACCGCAGGTGCAGCCTGCTGTACAAAAGAAAGCACCGTTGGATGTTCAAAAGTAGAAGTGCATATTCATGGCTGTACACCTAGAGTTCATAGGAATGGAACAACCATCCAACTCAAGCCAAGTGAAATATATGCCTGAGAGATTCCAGAAGATATTCAAGCAACAGGCTACAAGCAAAAGTGCATATAAGGTTAGTAAGCTCAAACCATTCCTGTCAAGTTGTTTTGTGCTAATCCAGGACAAGGATGCACTTGCAGAATTGGAAGTGCTTATTGAAATGCTTTCAGAAGAAGACCCACAAGCAAATAAGGTTAACAGTGTCAAGACAAAGTTCAAAACAGGACACAAACTCAAGATGTCTACGCAAATTGGTGATTTTGACATGGACTATATCATCCTCAACCTAGGATATGATGTTAACATTTTAACGCACTAGACATGGGAAATAATGGGAAAACCACCCCTAGAATGGTCTCCAATTCAATTAAGGCTTGCTAATTAGAAAAAGGTCCCGCCCATTGGTAGATTGAGTCAGGTCCAAGTGGATATTGAAGGGTTGCGCACTTTTACGGACTTCTAAGTCATCAACATAGTAGATGATACTAACCCATATCCCATGCTGCTAGGGATCGATTGGGTGATAGGAAATCAAACCATTATAAACTTCAAAAGAAGGATTGTATTGTTTAAATATGACAAGATGAGGGTAGTTACGCCCCTTGACCCATTGGAAGGACAGAGATACGTTGAACCGGTATTCAGCGAAGGGCAAGCTGATCACCTTAGTAAAATCTATAATGTCACTACCCTTAAGGAGGATTACATTAATCCTACAATGGATGGTAACCTAAGGGGGAGATGTGTGAGCTCATGTACATTAGACTCAGGGGAGGCACTTGAGAACTTGCAGAACAAATTACATGAGGTCTCTATGAGGAGATGTGCCAGGATAACTAAATCTGTCCGACAAGTGGGAACTCAATCGCGGCCACTACCCACATATGAAGGATTACCTAACTTGGAAACATTCTTGACTGAGTTTGAAGAATTAGTAACAGAGCTGCAACAACTATCTGTGCTGGAATTGCACTAAAAGCTACACCCACATGATGGTGGTGTACGCACAAAAGCTCTATAACTGAATGGCTGTAGTGCAGATGAATTCTTAAAGTAAGGTTCAGAGATGAGGCCACAACGATGATACAAAGGTATACAGGGTTATCAGACCCTGTTGAACACTTGGAGCAGTGTTTCGAAACATTATCAAACTACCCCCTTCAGGAGTGGGTTCACCACTTCACCCATACTCTCGATATGGCACCCAGAGGATGGTACGCATCTATGGAGTTGCGCGAAGAAAAAAGGCAATGGGAAAAGGTTGCGCAGAATTTCACTTACACATTCTAGTTCACAGACGATGAGACGACTAAAATAAAACTAGTGGTTAGTGCAAGATAACTGGTAGACACCGACAGACCGTTAAATGCACATGGAATCAACAAGAATTAGTGCTCGCGATAGCTCAATGGCATTAATTTGGAAAGTTCGAGGAGAATGGCGACGTGATTTTTGGTCCCATCTGTTGTATTAACCTTAAATTCCTTGATAAGTACAGACCTGAACCTAAGTGTGCGAGAAAAAGTGATGAAGGACGAGCCCATGTGCTCCATCAGTTGGCCCATTATTGTGTCTAGTCACCTCCTAGATGCTTGATCACCTATAAATATCGTGGTAACCCTTACATTTCCTTGCCGAGCCAAGAGACCAAAGAGTCAAGCCAACTGAACCAAGAAACACTTAGAGTGAACCAGAACCCTACCTTAGAGCCGAAGCCCATGATTGTTGAGCTATCAAGTGATAGTAAAGACTCCCCTGTTTCACCAGCCTCCCCCTTCCCGATAGTACAAGTCCCTCATGTCCCTGCGCCAACCCCGCCAAACAAGAAGATAAAGAAGACACATGATAAATCAAAGGAACCCCCGAAGCTGAAGGCACCACAGAGGTCACCACGCCTTCCACTGGCAGGAGGCCAGTTGATGCAGGTACCTAAAACCCAGCCACCAACACAACCGATTTGGGTACAAGTGTTTGTGATGAGAGCTCGTCGAGTGCAGACCTCCCCTCTTGCTCTACCCCGTAATGAAGATACCCAAATCTTGCAAAGATGACCCAGTTCTGCAACCACCACCACCACTAGAAGTAGAGATGACTGATGAAGAAAAGAAGTTGCTACCTCCATATGTGTCACCAAGGATGCCAGGCACCGCAAGAGTGCCAGTGGATGCACATGAACTTCTAGAAGATCCCACCATTCCAGAAGGAGTCCCACGGTCTCAGGATACCATCACTCCCAAAATTCAAGACTTGAAGTTTGAAGATTACAACACCAGGAAACAGGAGGAGCTGGCCAGAAATAAATTCATGGTCACAGAGCCCATTGAGGCACCGAATGTAGATGTTGTTTCTGCAATGGAGTGGGTGTGCGGATTGGAGCATCCAGGTATCTTAAACCTGTTCCTTATGCCACATTTCATCTTCACTACCCCAATCAGGATGTATATCAAACAAATTCTGGTATGCTTCCATGGAGGCTACCTCTGGCTAGACAAGCCATTTGAGGTAACGATGGACCTGGTCTCGACCATCATAGGTCTCCCATGAAAAGGAGTCAAACCGGCTTCGTACCTACAAAAGGATGGGGAAAAACTGGACAAGAACAACATGAAGAGTAAGTACTGGCTTGTCCATGGCAGAAAGGGCTTCCTCATTAACTCTATCGATGACAGTGCTGTAAGGGTTGCAGCAAAAATATTGCGCAGTAAGGTTCTACGAAAGATGAGGCCTACTGAATGCACTGCTGCAATAGTACAGCTAGAAGAACAATGTACACAAGGAGTACACATTAACTCATCCTAGTTCCTCCTGAATGAACTGATGGACGACGTGGTTGACGCACAGGAGCTTCCCGTGGAAAATTTCCACTTCTCGTGGCTTTTAATTCTGATCTTGTTTGCAACATGGACTCCTCCACCAGATTATCAACCCATGGATATCCCAGTAGATCTCCTTGGCACGCAATTCCAAAACCTCTGGGACCACAAAGAGAGAAAGCACAAGGCTGATACAAAGCTTACATTCATTCTCCAAGGAGAATGGCTTAGACATATTTTGCACAAGCAATATCAACTAAAACCTACGATGGTGGCCAGGTATCCATTCATTCATTTCCAGGTGGGGCCACACAACATCATCCTACATCTGCGCAATGACCCCAAGAAGCAGGCACTCTTGAATTTCTTCATCCTCAGAGATGCAGATATCGAGAGGGAAATCAAAGAATGGCCCAAATAATGGATTGGCCAGTGTGTAGAGGTGCCCGAGGAACAACACGCATAGAAGGGGGTTCCGCAGCATAACCCTCCCCAGGACCGAGCCAATGTCGACACCCAGGAGCATCAGGATGATGCCCAAGAAGAAGAAGAAGAAGAAGAAGAAGAAGAAGAAGATGATGATGATGATGACCAAGTGCAAGACCCATCCAACAATAGCGATGAAGACATCCCTGCTGAGGAGGTGGTGCGTGCTGAAAGAAGTAGAAAAAGAAAGGGAAAAGAGCCCATGGAGGAAGATGAGGAAACTTTGGGCATCCTGCATAGGAAGAAGTAGTGTGCTAATTTACCCCAAGTACTTAGCATAGCAGAATAGGATTTGACTCTTCTTAGAGAAGCAGTCATTGAAGTAACCGAGAAAAATTTGGGTAATATCACGAGCAGGAAAACCAACTGGATGACTTTGCTCACTACAAAAGTTAACTGACTGGAAGAGGCTATCAAAGAAGTGCGTGACACCATGCAGGATGAAACCTATGGTGTATACCCATGAGACACTCTAGCGACGTCAGTGCTGCTCTCATCATTAAGAATAGAAATGCCTGCGTAGGCATTTTCTATAGAAGAAGAAGAAAAAGAGGGAAGTGTCCATAGCTTGGACACATTAAATTTGGATTTCTCTAAGATGACCTTGTTACAAATATATTCCATTCAACATGCCATAGCCATAGAGGTGAGAATCTGAGAAAATGCGGTTGCATATCAGGCATCCAAGGCAGCTATGAAAGCATAGAAGCACAAGTAGGTCATCAAGCAGCAACAAGAAGACCTAGCAGCACAAGCACAAAAGTAGGCTTCACTGAAAGAATCCATAAGGGAGGCAATCATGGAGCTGTCAGAGGATGAGGAAGAATAGGAGGTATAACTTGTCCACAAGCTAAGGCGGTTATCAAAATTGGTCACAGATATGAAGAAGCAGGTTTAGGAGCTAAAGCCCAACCAGAAGCCGAGGACACCCCTCAAAGTTGTGCAGCAAAGGCAACAATTGGCACATCAAGCTATTGGCCGTCTTAGGGAAGAGGAAGAGGTATGCACAGAGGCCATGGAAATAATTGCCATAGTATGGGAGAAACTCATCAAGAATGAGACTGCAGAGCAGCTTGCCGAGCAGGTGTGGAAAGTAGAACAACAGGTAGTGGCAGTAAAGGCAGAAATTAAGAAGCTACCAATAAAAGAGAATGTTGCCAAAGGCTTTGATATTAAGCAGCTCCAGGAGTAGGTAAGAACCCTGCTTGAGTAGGAAATCAAGCACAACCAAGAGATGACTGAGAAACAAGCTGAAGCAGAAAGGGTGACAGGGTTAATTCATCTTGTCCAGCAGAGGATCCACGAGTTGAGGCAGGAAGTGGCCAATGCATCATTAGATCACCCTAGCTCTGACCAAGTGCAGGAGTTATAGAAGTAGGTAGAAGAAGCACACCGGGAGATAGAAAGGCTTACTCCCATTTTTGTCCAATTCCAACAGAAGCTTGGAAGCACAGAGAAATCTGTGCTAGAAGATGCCCCAAAAGATGTCCAGGAAGAGGAAAAGGAAGAAGACGAGGAGAAGGCAGCTGAAGAGGAGAAGGGAAATTAAGAATAAGAGGAAAATGATAAAGAAGAGGAGAAGGCAGCTAAAGAGAAATCTTTGGAAACAGACTCTTCAGATGAGGCCGAAGAAGAAATTGTATAACTCCAAGTTTCATCATCTAAAATTTAGCTAAGAATGGGATGAACTCACGGTACAGGAAACACCGCTAAAAAAAATAAAATTTAAAGAAACAACTGCGCCTGTTGTGCCACATACTACATCCATTGATTCATGGCTCGAGACAAGCCACATGTGAGTGTTGGGAGCCTATTGGGCCTCAAGAAAGCACGCAGGAAATAAGCACAAGTGAAGAAACGTGTAAGAATTAGTCCGCAGTGCAAGCACAAGAAAGGAAATCTATGCGGACAAAGGAAATGATGGACGAGGGAAGATGCACAAAAGAAGGAATAGGCATAAAAGAGGTCACCTACGTGGAAGGAAGATACTGGAGGGTAAAGTAGTAGCACAAGTGTAGAATAACGATCGAAAGCGACAGGACGATCATGGGTGCTGTAGTCAGCTTAAGTCGACGGATGCCACACGAGTGAATGCATGCTATAAGTAAGGACGTTAGTGCCCCGTGTCAAGTCATGATCGCCATAGCTGTAGCCTCAGGGTCGGTTGATGGTGATAGTTAACAGACTTCCTGTATGTAGCCGACCCTGCGTGGTCATGTTAACACCCAAAAATGGTTAACTACCTCATCTACCTCACTACATGGCTCATTTGTCCATTTGCCTACAATATTTCCCTGAAAATCCCACAAAGATCCTCCAAAAGGCCTAAAAAGCCTCCAAAAGGCCAAAAAACCCATTTTTCCTCCAAAAATAGCCAAAATTCCTCTAAAAATAGCAAAAATCCCCAAAAGGGAAGAAAAGGA
>LPNX010811566.1:1472836-1580612 GCA_001517045.1 Pseudotsuga menziesii
AATATTTCCCTGAAAATCCCACAAAGAGCCTCCAAAAGGCCTAAAAAGCCTCCAAAAGGCCTAAAATGCCTCCAAAAGGCCAAAAAACCCATTTTTCCTCCAAAAATAGCCAAAATTCCTCTAAAAATAGCAAAAATCCCCAAAAGGGAAGAAAAGGAATAAAAATAATGAGGAAAAAGGAGGAAAGCCCTAAAAACAGCAAAAACCCTAAACAAGCTGCCCTAAACCATATGGGTTCCCAAAACCATGGGCAAACACTCCACCACTAAAAAACTATAAATAAGTGATGGAGACCCCTCATTTAACATCCACAGTCAATAGCACCCTTACTCTGCCAAAACGTCTCGTGAAACCCTAGCTTACCATCAAGCTATTTTCACTGCTGAGAACCCATCTTTGGCCTATTTTCCACCATCGGAGAAGGAGAAGGAGCAGCTCGGAGCTCGGAGCCACCGACATCGGACCAGCGCAACGTACTCCACCAACCTCTTCATAAGAGGTAATACAAATACAAAAACTTTTTATACATCTTCTTGTCATTTTTATTTCCTGTTATTTACTTTTACTGTTTTAGGTTAATTTGTTTTTACTTACTTCAATCGAACTGCTACTAAGGAATCCAGATTCCTTAGTAGGTGCTCATTAGCACAAGCTAGGGTGAAAACCCTAGCTACAGGTCATGTAAAATAGTATAAATAGGAGGGATTCAATAATTAGAAGTTTGATGTTTATATTAGTAGTTACTGTTATCTACTCTGTGGTGGCTTACCGATCACTGTTAGTTTCTTTAAGTGAGTTAGTAGAGGGAATATCTCTGAGAGAGTGGAGGAAAGCTATGAGATCTGAGTGGTAGAGTAGTCGAAAGTCTGTAGGATGCAATCAAAGGTAGTGTAGTAGAAGAGAAGCTCTGCTAGAGAGGTCGGTCCAGGTTGTTTGTGGATCAGTAGATGGTAGCAGTATATTAGGAGAAATAAGATAGAGAGAATGAGAGAAAAAGAGAGTATGAGCGGAAAGGTAGATCTAGGACAATATGTAGTCGAATGCAGGCCTAAGAAGCCATATATTTATCATGCCAGATGAAGAGCGCCTTGTGGTTTTTACCGGATGGGTTTCCACGTGAATATTTTGTGTGTTGATGATTTCTTGTATCCGTTGTTTAATTTTTGTGTTCATGCTTATGTTTAAGACCCAAGTCCTGCCGTGATTGAATGAATGTCACTCTCTCAATAGAAGTCCAAATGCATGAATAGGTTATTATGCACAACATTTGAATATTAGTTTATGTTTATGGTGCAATCGCTGTTGCGTGTCTCTTATATTGCACCTATCTGTTAGCTTGCCTTTATATTCAGTTATGTTTCAAGTACTAAGGCTGAATCTATGTCACGCTATTAGTAGTTAATGAAATATATGTGCGGTGTACGCTATAGTTTGGTGGAAATGACTCCATCCTCGTGACTTGGTCGAGCTCCTTGGCCTCGTGCCAAGGGACTGCAATCCCTTGAAAATCACGGAAACATGGTTTCGATGGTTACCCATCGAAGAGATATCTTAGGTGAGATTGTGCCTGCTTTGCAGGCGTTGTCGATGGGGATTTCTCTATCGGGCCAGTATCTCAGGTGTTTGTTGGGTTGACGAGCTGCGCAGAACCTAGGTCGTACGAGTTAGGAAAAGTGGTCAACACTTAGTTAACATGATAACATAAGTGTCATAGTGCTTCAAATTAAGTGTCGTCCATGCAAAAACACTTTGTTCACTATTATTAACTTTGCATGGACCACTATAAATTTCTTTTAATTAAATGTGTTATCACTCCAAGAAACTCCTCTAGGTTGTAGCTCGAGGATGCCTGGTAACTTACAATGTTTTTAGGGTTTTATGATATGGATCAAGTCAGGTGATCTATATAACCTTCCACTCTCAAGACATGCATGAAACTCACTCAATTACAAGGATTTTAGTTACAACTGTTCAATAGTTTGACAATAAGGTGCAGGGATGGAGAACTCATCAAGCTGGCAGACTTACATACAAAACATATGCATATAAATGGATAAATCATGATAAGGATGGTACTTATAAATCAAATCACATTAAGAAACTGATAGGATGACAACTATTAGTTATTAATCAACTTGAAAATAACCTAAATACACATTTAGGCATAAGTACAGTAAAGACAGAGATGATGGATGAACAAATCATAACAAAAGAGCTTATATTCTAGAATGAGCAAAATGAGAAGCTGACGATAGTTTAGGCTTATCAATCCCCGAAGTCGAACCTTTTTTATAAAAATAGTCTTAAGCTTTATAGCCTTTTACAAAATATACATATCCTAAAACCTGGTGTTATCCCTAAAGTTGAACCTAGACTACAGGGGTTCAAGCTTAAGGAAATCTTTTTCAAGCATATAAATCAATGAAGTCAAAATGAAAACTGGGCTAGTATGTCATCAAAGCTATAAGAGAATCACAAAATCATTAAGTAACTGTATAATATGAAACAGGTTACAAAATCCAATATTAAAGGAACTACGATCATGAAATTATGAAATGAGACTGTCTCTGTTTTTTGAAAGTTTAAAAGATAATTGCATTTCGACATAAGAATCATTGCAATGGGATTCAATGTACCATATACACGATAAATCATAAGAAACACAATTCATAAGATAGATAGACAAATCATAATCACCCTCATATCAAGGTAGAACCTCTATTGAAGATGTAGAGTATTTCATATCATACAGAAAGCTATGAAAGCTGGATCTTCATAACTCCAAATGCCCACCCCCATTGTCTCATATAGAGACTCTCCTTAAATACAAATATTTGTTTATTTAAGCTAACTATAAGATCCTATTTCTATGGATCAAGCCCTTTCAAAAATAGAAATGTCAATCCCTTTTAAACAGTTTTTTAATACAAGTGTAAAATAAAAGAGACATCTGTCAACAAACAAAATTGCTTTCACAAGCAAACTATAACTCTAAACCCTTAAATGGAGCCTCTAAAATGGCATTATAACATTTGCTCTAAATCCCAATGGCATCATAGTTGATTTTGTAGCATAGCTCGAACTCTGATTGGAAGCCCATATAGACGAATAAAACTAGCAGCATCCGCTTGATTGTAAATTCCACTACCCTCCTCAAGAGAAGATATATCTTGGCGATATAAGCTGTATGGACTTGTTCTGCTCACAACAGACAAAGAACCTTTGTAAAGTTTCAATATTATAGATCCTATGGTTATCTCTATGATCTTTTCCATAAATGCATCCATAAATTGTCTTAATGGATCAAACCATCTCCTTGCATAAACCAACCATCCTTGTTGATCATGTTTCACAAGGTTTCTATAGATTTTCTCATGACTTGAATCATCGTCACTGGTGCTTCCAGAATTTGCTTTCAAACTGTCATTATCTTTAACTATTTTTGTGTCTCCATCTGATGCAATGTCTTCCATGTTAGTAGTCACTGATGTGGAAAAATTTTCATAGGTGGGAACCAAACACCAGTCACCAATTTGCCAATTAGAATGAGAGAAACAAGACATGAGTGTCAATTTCTTAGGGTCCTGCTGCTCTGCAGGTGTAGTTGGTGATTGGGAACCACCACCTGGAACAAATGCAGAAATCTAGTAGACATATAGAGATCCGACTTCCACATTACTTATTGTACCTTCTACATGGCCTGCTTTGCGTGTTCTTTGCAACCATTGAGCGTTCTTGAAAATTGTAGATGAATTGCCACGAACATGCTGACCTGGATAATAAGGATAATTCTGATATTCTACTAGATTGTGACATAAAGGGATGATGAATCCAGGATCAACCCTCTTTATCTTGCACTTTGCATTTTCATCAAACAAGACCATTACATTTTGGACTATGTCATCAACCCTGCCCAACCATGGACCATATATAACATAATCCCCCACTGCAAAGGGGCACAATCTTACCAGATTTTTGCTTTGCATATTTTAAAGCAATAGTATCTTTAACCTGCATGGTTTCTCTATCAAGTGTGGCGGATTCCAATTCCCGTACAACAGTAGTTAGAATAGTGCCCCTAGGAGTTTTGATAGACACCTCTACTTTTCATACCAACCAATCTATTCTCCCATTAAAGCATAATTTGCTAGCTCATAAAGCCCTCGATATAGAGAGAACCCTGGTACAATATCCATAACCAAGATCCAGAGTCTTGGAAAACTCGTATCCTCCACAAAGTCTATAAAAAGGAGGGATGTCAAAAGTCCAATGCCAAAAATGTAGAGATATCCAACAACTGTAGCAGTTTTAACGTCAGAGAAAGCAGTCACTGCTAAAAATCCAAGTGGTATCTGTAAGTTTATGTAGATGAAATAAAATACAAGTTGTATGTTGTAATCATTCGACCTGAAAAAGTTCAAACCTATAGCACTATCAAAACCAACGAAGAATACCATGTAGATTAACTGAAAGGGCCAAAAAATAGCCATATGTAATCATCCAATATGGCCCATCTTCTAATCCATGCATTTTCATCATAATCCGCTGATTGTTTTGATTCTCATATACCAATGATGATAAAATAACAGGAAAGAGTAGCTCAATAACCCACATGAAAAACAATGGACCAAGAAGTGAAGAGAAGTCAATTTCAGATTTTGTTGTAGGTTTGGGAATCTCCTTGACAAACTCAAGAAACTTCTGAACCCATCTATAGCACATCGTAGGGATATCATTTGCATCTTTGAAATTATAATCTCTGTCTCTGGATTTCCACATTCATAGCACTGGACATATTTCTTTATAAAAACTTCCAGCAAAGCAACCATATTTCCATTGTCATGGGAGCCATTACTTCGGTTCCTCGAGCCAGCCATTGGATTCTCAAAGGATTCAAATCTCTGCATTATTGTCGACTCATAGCTTGGCGGTCCATCCCTTGATAGATGAGAGTCCAGATGCTGATCTTGGTATTCAAATTGAAACCTGAGTGATCACTTTGACATTTGGATGCTACCAGAAACTGAAATTTTGTTCGAGCAGATCTGATGATAACACATGGTTCTGTTTTTTTTACAAAAATAAACAAAGTAATATTTTTTTGCAAATTAGGGTTTGAAACCCTACCTAACTACTTGTATAACTATAATGAATATTTAGTTCACTGAATGAATATTAAATAACTGAAGTAATTACTGGTGATCACTGCTGCTGGTCCTCTTCCAGGTAAACCACTGATTTCTCTTTGACAATTAGGGTTGGTGTCCTTTGGCACTGTTATGTCATAGTGGATCTCACACAGACCTTTTTTTGATGCGTCCCTCAATGCCTTTTATCTACAGATCATGTCTACGAACCATCTGTACTTGCCCAAAACCGGTTCTGTATGCCAAAACTTGCCTTTAAGCCTCTATCCGCTTTCGGTGGTTAAGAGGCCAGTCTATCGAAACCATTAGCTACCAAAAGTGGTGCTTTAGATGGCTAATGAATTGCCCCAACGTTCGCCTAAGCCACCGAAAGCCTTGTTTCACAAAAAATATTAGGGTTTCTTCAAAAATGTCCTTTCAATCCTATTTTCTTAGCCTTACTCTTCTACAGGCTTCGTGCTAGGAGTGTTAACAGCTCCTTGGATAGATTTAGGAGGCTAGAGACTAATGGCTTCTTTAGCTAGGGTTGATAAGGCGAGGTGGCTGCTAGGGTTTGCTTTGGATTCCTTCAGCTGCAGCCTTTGGAGCCTAACCATCATGTATAGTTTGGTATTGTCCTTCATGTAACTTTTGTTTAGCCTTTTCAAAAGAAAATGTATATTTTTCTCTGCTCTAGGTAGGACTTGTGCAGTAGCTTGTTCCTCCTGGTCAAGGTCTCATTGTTTCTCTTCAATTCTCTTTCAAAGACCTCCATTTCATAAACCTACCTCAATAGCTGATTGATCTTTTGACTCCTAGGCTTGTTGGAGTAAGCCCTTTCTGCTGGTTCCTCTTGCTCCTATGGTGTGGGGTATGGAAATGCTTCAGACACTGGTACAATTTGTAGAGCTAGGGATGCATCCTCTTCTTGTTCTTCCTCAGAATCTAAATAGGGTAGATTTAAGACATTCTCATGGTGTGCTTCTGCCTCCTGAACTTTCTCACTGAAGTCCAAATTCCTTTTTTCCTTCTTGGTCCTGGAAGAGGAGGGAGGTTGTTCTGTTGCTCCTGTTGGGGAAATGACCCTCCTCCTTCTTCTCCCACTCCTTAGGGTGCTGGATTTCTTGGCAGGAGACTTCCCTTTCTCCTTTGGCTGAGGGTCTATCTCAAAGCCATTCCAGAACAGAAAATAAAGCCAAGCCATGTTTCTTCTCTTCAACAACTCCTGGACCAACAGCTGGATAAGACCATGGTGGGACAGTCTACCAACAATCTTGGATGGATGGACTTTTACTTTATGTTCCATATTCCCTTGACTTCTGCGTAAATAAAAGGTCAGATTGAGAGGAATTTTACCTGTGAAGTGATTCCTGAGCTTGAAATGGTAGATCATTGCTCTATTATATCTCCCTTCACAGGTTAAGTAGACCACAATGGCCTTCAACAGCTATTTACAGTTCTCTTCTAGCCATGATGATGGCACACTCTTCTTCCATATTATTCCTCTATGCTTAGGGTTAAGGTAAGACCTGTATTCCACCTCTTTTGGTATGGTGGTCTTGAACCATTTCTCTCCTATGGAAGGGAGTTCTGTCACCTATGTGATTAGTGCTTCATCTATGAGAAACTCCTCTTTTCCTATGAATTCTTTTGAACCATCAAATGAGAGGGCAAAAGCTTCAGCCACCTGCTGATGGAAGCCTTGTATTTTCTCACAAAAATTGTAGCAGCCCACCTATTGGAAAAGTCTGCAGACCTCTGGATGTGCCTCTTAATAACTGATATCACCTAGCTCTTACCTGAGAGCTGGTCCACTCTTCTTCATCTTGATGGTTGTATCCCCTGGGTACCTACAAAATAGTTTTCAGACTTGTATACAGTGTGCTTTAGTAGGTTGCTCTTTTAGAGCTAGTTTTTCTAGTGGAGAAAATGCTAATTTCGAAAATGAAATATGATGGAGTCTCCTGGAACTGATTATGAGTGTTTTCTATCATTATGGAGGATGAGGTGACAAAAATGATGCCAGCATCTTGATCCTCTAGATCTCTTTTCCCACATAACCGTAACCTACTTCAGCGAGAGCATTTGGTGGCTATTTGATGATCTTTTGGACAGGTGGAGGGAGACTGAGGGTTTCCAGTCAGATCAGTCTTTTGCCAATTACATAACAACTTTATTCACTCATTTCCCCATGTAGTCACGCAGGCCTAGATATTTTTGGTGGTTAGTCATGCTCACAAATGATCATTTTTCTTGCTGACGGGGTCAGATGTGACAATTCCTAACCGTTTCCTTATTTTTCCCGTTCGGTGGTTAAGATCCTCCAGGATTTTGACAGATAGCCACCGAAAATCCAACTTTTGGTGGCTAACGAAGTGTTGTCTTTCTTGCTTAGGCTTCCGCAACCTTTACCCCATTGCCGTGGTGAAATTCTACTTTCAGCAGATAACAACCTCATCGGAAAACTTTTTTAACTACCAAAAACCTGTTCTTTTGGTGGTTAATAAAATGCCCTAGTTTTTGCCTAAACCACCAAAAGGGTTTTTCACCCGATGCTTATCTTCCTGCTTTCGGTGGTTAGCATATGCATTGTACCTTTCTCTAATATGCCGAAAGTGAACTTTTTCGGTGGGTAATGAGACATTCTGAGCCTCGCTTAAGCCACTGAATGTACTTTTCCCAATGCTGCTCGCCACTCGCTTTTGGCGGTTAAAACCTTTCTTGTTTCTCTCTCTAATCTACTGAAAGCATCCCTTTTCAGTGACTAATGAGTTTTCTTTAGTCTCGCCTAAGCCACTGGAAGTGTTACTTTCACTTTGCTTGCTCAGACCACTTTCTGTTGCTGCTGCTGGGGAAATGACCATCCTCCTTCTTCTCCCACTCCTTGGGGTGCTGGATTTCTTGGCAGGAGACTTCCCTTTCTCCTCTAGCTGAAGGCCTATCTCAAAGACATTCCAGAACAGAAAATAAGTCCAATCCATGTTTCTTCTCTTCAACATCTCCTGGACCAACAGCTGGATAAGACTGTGGTGGGATAGCCTACCAGCAATATTGGATGGCTGGGATTTTGCTTGATGTGCCATGTTCCCTGGACATCTATGTAAATAAAAGGGCAGATTGAGAGGGATTTTACCTGTGAAGTGATTCCTGAGGTTGAAATGGTAGATCATTGCTCTATTATATCTCCCTTCATAGGTTAAGTAGACCACAATGGCCTTCAATAGCTGTTTCCAATTCTCTTCTAGCCATGATGATGGCACACTCTTCTTCCATATTATTCCTCTATGCTCAGGCTTAAGGTAAGACCTGAATTCCACCTCTTTTGGTATGGTGGTCTTGAACCATTTCTCTCCTGTGGAAGGGAGTTCTATCACCTCTGTGATTAGTGCTTCATCTATGAGAAACTCCTCTTTTCCTATGACTGCTTTTGAACCATCAAATGAGAGGGCAAAAGCTTCAGCCACCTGCTGATGGAAGCCTTGTATTTTCTCACAGAACTAGTAGTAACACACATATTGGAAAAGTCTGTAGACCTCTAGATGTACCTCTAACTAACTGATATCACCTAGCTCCTGCCTGAGAGCTGGTCCACTCTTCTTCATCTTGATGGGTGTATCTCCTGGGTACCTGCAAAACAGTTTTTAGACTTGTATACAATGTGCTTTAGTAGGCTGCTCTTTTAGAGCTAGTTTTTCTAGTGGAGAAAATGCTAAATTTGAAAATGAAATACGATGGAGTCTCCTGCCACTGATTATGAGGGTTTTCTGTCATTATGGAGGCTGAGGTCACAAAAATGATGATAGCAGCTCGATCCTCTAGATCTCTTTTCACACATAACTGTAACCTACTTCAGCGAGAGAATTCGATGTCTATTTGATGATATTTTCAACAGGTGGAGGGAGACTAAGGGTTTCCAGTTAGATCAGTCTTTTGCCAATTGCATAACGACTTTCTTCACTAATTTCCCCATGTATTCATGCATGCACAGATATTTTTGATGGTTAGTCACGCTCGCAAATGATCCATTTTCTTGCTGATGGGGTCAGATGTGATAGTTCCCAACTGTTTCCTTATTTTTCCATTTCGGTGGTTAAGATCCTCCAGGATTTTGTCAGCTAGCCACTGAAAAGCTGGCTTTTGGTGGCTAACAAAGTCTTGTCTTTCTTGCTTAGGCTACCGAAACCTTTACCCCTTCGCCGTGGTGAACTACTGCTTTCGGCAAATAACGACCTCATTGAAAATTTTTTTTAACTGCCAAAAACCTGTTCTTTCGGTGGTTAAGAAAATGCCCTAGTTTTTTCCTAAACTGCCAAAATGGTTTTTCACCCGATGCTTATCTTCCCACTTTTGGTGGTTAGCATATGCATTGCACCTTTCTCTAATATGCCAAAAGTGACCTTTTTTGGTGGCTAATGAGACGTTTCGAGCCTCACGTAAGCCACCGAATGTACTTTTCACAATGCTGCTTGCCACTCGCTTTTGACGGTTAAAACCTTTCTTGTTTCTCTCTCTAATTTTCCAAAAGCATCTCTTTTCAGTGGCTAATGAGTTTTGTGTAGTCTCGCCTAAGCCACCGAAAGTGTTACTTTGACTCTGCTTGCTTAGATTGATTTCGGTGGTTCGCCTTTGCCCCGCGTTCAACTATTTAGCCGCTGAAAGATAGCTTTTTGGTGGCTAATGAGCTATAATAGTCCTCGCCTAAGTCACCAAAAGCTATAACTTGTAAAATTTTCATCCAAATAAAAACAAAGGCTTTCAAATTGTCAGTGATACTCATATCTTTCATTACATAAGAAGATTCTTCCTACTATCAAAATAAATTTATTTTGGGAGATAACAAATTGAAGCACACAAGCTTTAACTAAGGCTTTGATTGAAGAATTCTTATTTAACTAAGGATTTATAAATGCAGCTTTATAACTTGAGTTCATCCAATCTTTTGCATGGGTAAATTCAAATCCTCTTTCTCTTTATCTCTTTATTGCTTATCTATTTATCTTACTACATGGTAAGTATGTGTTAACTTAATCATCTATCATATCATATTATACTCAGAAGAATTGTCACATCTGTGATCATATTGCATTACCCCAGACCATATAGTCATATGCTAAAGTAATTCACCTTAGAGGTGATTAGTCTCTAGAGGAGACTTAATAGATTTATCCATCTCGAATGACCATGGTTAGCAATATATCACATAACATTTACCTCTATTCCTAGAGGTCCACCTCAAAATGGGTATAAATTATCTAGATGACCATATGAGGATCATAACTTGATACAAACCACAAGTTCATATCCATAATGTGAATCAAAATGACTTGATACAAAACAAGTCCTTACTTGACACAACACAAGTCTTTAGTCTTGATAGAACGAAAGAATTTACAGTACTAGAATCACCACCTCAATCATATGAGGATATAGATAGGATTTGACACAATACAAGTCTCGGGAATGTCTCCTGATGCTATACAATCAACATTACCTCTCATCGAGGGAGGCATTCTTTGCTATACCAGACATTTTTTTCCATACCAAGCGTTTTCTTCCATATCAATCTTATCTCGGAAGTATCTGAACTTCATCACTGATAGTGACTTTGTCAACACATCTACAATCTTCTCATTAGTATATATGTACTGAAATTTCACCTTATAGGACCATGAATTCAATGAAGTAAAATTTCATCTCAATGTGTTTTATCATAACACATAGGGTTTTTAGATAGCTATAGAATCAATCTTTTACCAAACAAATCCACAAGTATCTTTCTCAACTAATATTCTTCTCAACTGTTAGTGCTATCCAATTTTTTTTTTGATTTTGTAGTACTGACCACAACATACATAGCTTATCTCAAGATAAAACAATATCTAGATAGCACAATAGGTCTACCATGTATCAATTACAATAATTCTAATGTAACTTAACGGTACTCAAACATATGCTTAGTAACAAGCATAAAATACAACAGGTATGCTAAGTACGTTAAGACACCAACCAACTACTTATTCATGGTAGCATCATTTGGATTCGATCCAGAATGGAGTTTCTCTAAACTAGAAACCATGGATTTCACATCCATCATTTACAACAACATTTTGCAACACATTAAATGTGTATAACTATTGCAGAAGGAAAATATCATCTTTCCTTTCAATCCTCAACATTTGTTGAATTCAAGAATCTTCTACTATTTGGAGAATTTCTATGTGATCTTTCCATTCTCTGTGATGTTCTTCAAGGTAAGATCAATTTCACAGTGATTTCATGTTCTTCTCTTTATACCGAAACACCCAACTTAGCCAAGTATGTTTCTATTTAACCTCTCCAAGAGGTTTGGTTGTTCTTCAACAATTCCAACTATAACTCTTCATGAGTATCCAATGGCCTCTAAGACTTTGACTTTGTCTCTTCCCATGTGGACTCTCTCCACAATAGATACTACATCCCCTTGTTGTATGAGTCATATACCGTGACTAACTGGTGGGGACATTATTTGCTGCTGCTCATGAATACACATCAATACTCCCTCTTCAACTAGAGGAGTTTTTTTTACACCAATCTTGTCCTTATTAGAGGATTAGTAAGAATGCCAACAATTCTTCTCATCTGTGGATATGTTCAAGAGTTGTTGTTGGCCTCTATCTACTTCTTGTCTAGACCCACAGTTCAATCACTCAACACAATACCAACATGACAGCCCAAGACATCGTCCTGACAGAGCAATCTTAGTTGGCAACACCCGTGAAGCAGGCACAGTCTCACATGAGATATCTTAATGGGTAATTGCCAGAACCATGTTTCCATAGTTGGTGAGGGATTATAGTCCCTTGGTGCATGGCCAAGGTGCTCGACAAAGGTGATAGGATGGAGCTTTACTACTACGCGACAACAACACAGTGAGGTGTCACAACTTGTGTGTAACACAACCTCATCCTTACGACCCTACAACTGGTGTGACAGCGAGACACATATAATTCCTTATATTCAACAGACAATGCATGACTACAATTTTACTTAGCAGTTTAACCATGGACTCTTACATACCATTCCAACCTACCTTAAGTATTCATTTTTGTATTGATAAACCATATTGCGACATACATTCAATAGTAACTTTAATAATGCAAGGTAAGCAAGTATTCATATAAAAATTCACCATTCACAACATTCATCCATATAACACTAGAAATAACATGGAAACCCATCTGGGAAAATCCACCAAGGTGTTCTTCATCTGATATGAGAAATGGATATAGCACCTTGCAGTCTGCAACTTGCAGAATGTTCCTAAGATATGCCTTTCTGATTCAATCTTCTTGCTCTCCCGCTCTCTGGTTTTATTCTTCTATCTACTCCTACTGATCCACACACAGCCTGGATCGACTCTTCTACTTGAATACGTACTCAGCTGCAGATTACCCTACTACTGGTGGTTTGCGCACACAAATGCAATATTTGTGGCTCAACATCCTTCTACTTCTATTGTCCAGTCAACTTACTGAATTTACATAACCCTATGAACCTTCCAAACCCTTATATAGAGCGGGTTTCTCCTACTTATAATATCTATGAGACCACACAGGGTCGACTGAGTACAACTCAGTTATTATAGACAACAACTTACAAAAATATCTTTGCTACATAAATGTCGACCCATACCTAGCCATGAAAGTCCTAAACGACATTAACCACGGCTTTAACTAGACAAAAATTATGTACTGGTCATAACTAGCTGTAAAAACTATCCTTCCTTCTTCTATTGGTTTGTCCTTTTGCAATCTTCCTTGAATTTCACTTATCCATATTTAACTCTTCTATCTGCCTCTTCCGTCGACTCAGATCTGCCTTCCTCATCGCAACTTTAATCCATCCTTAACCTGCCTTTTCTCCGTCGCACACATGTTTTACCTTCTTGCGTTGGTTTCTTCATTCTTTTATTGACCTATTTTTACCCTATCGCGTGTGCACTTTTCCTCTTTTTCTTGCATGTCTGATTTATCCTTGTGCACTTTTCCTAGACCAACAAGCCCCCAGCACCCACATGTGGCTCTTCTCGAGCCACTAAGCAAAAAGGGACTTCTCTGCAAAACTGGTTTGCTGGAAAACTTCATGTTTTTCCCCAAAACTTATGTTTCTGGCGCAGGCTTAGACTGTGTAGGAGGACCAACCTTGTCCTATAATTCCTTCACCATCTGTTGCACTTTAGCAACATCCATTGTGAATTCCTCTACCTATGTGGCCAACTGCTCTACATGGTCGGAACTCATATGTTCCGACGGTTCTTCCTTTAATGATTTCACTATTTGTCGAACCTTCTGCTGCACAGGCTGAATAAGGCCTGTGATCCGCACGACTTTCGATCAGTGTGTCTCCACCTCGGATTCCCTGGTCTGCTCTCGGTCATGAAGAGCCTAGAATTCCTATAGTAGATGTTTTATCTCTGCAATGTTTATAACCTTCTCCTGAAAGGGAAACTTCTTCATCTCTGTATTTGCAACGCTAATTTCTCATCTTCTTGTCATGCGCTTTCCCTTATGGTTTCTGCAGTTTCATCTTCTAGAAGCACTTCCCAATTGTGGAAACAGTTTCTACTGCCTTTTCACAGAGTGCTTCTCCATTGGTTATTTACCCAGCAACCTTAGATGTTGCTCCTCTTCTTTACTCAGGCACTTCAGGAGGTGTGCTCGGTACCTGCCTAGCCTGAAGCTCCTCAACCTACTTCTTCAGCTCCACTGCAATCCGCGATAGCCGAGAAACCTTAGCTACTGAATCTTCATCTTCCTAGCCCTCTTCTGGTGGGAACTCTGTGATTGCGCCCTTAATGGTCTCAACCAGTGCAATGCGACTTTGCTCGTGTGCTTCAATTTCTTGTTCTTTCTCCTTAAGGAGGGACTTTCGCCCTTCAATTTCCTACTCCTTTTCCTTAAGGAGGTTGTTATGCGCCTTCCCCTTCCTTTGCTATTTTGCTGCTTAATAGGAAATAAAATTCTCCCTCAGTCGTATTTCGGACCCAGCTGCCTGCTGTAAGCCATAGAATTCACTCAAGGGAAACTTGGATAAGTCGATCTGTAATGTGGACAATTCCTTGACAACATCATCAAATGCACTCAGCTCTGTCCCTGTTTCCAGTGCATGCTGCTGGATCTATACTTTAATCAGTGGCACCAGTTCTGGTGTGACTAATGGGATGCTGGGATCCATGCCATATTTCTCAGCCTCAACGGTGGCTTTGAACTCATTAATGGAATCTACCAACTTAGTCAGGTGGTTCCCAACTTGATCAGCTATGATTACCTGCTGCGTCTTCAGAACGACGAGGCTGTCCTTGGCGACCGCAGCTACAACTTCGGCTAGCGTGCGAATATCCTCTTCAGTCAAGGTATCCGTGTTATTTGTCTTGCTAGATTTCCTTTTCTTACACGAAGTCTCCTGTTCTTGTTTCTGCATTTGTTGTTGGGTCTGGATGTTCTCTTGACTAGGTGTGTGCTTTGTATCATCATGATCAGAGCTAACCCTATCCTCATTATCATCTATTTCTTCCTCTTCTTGTGACCGATTGTCCTGATCATCACCTCCATTGTTTCCTTGGCCATTTCCTTGGTCCACTGGTGGGTCTTCTTGGTTTTTTTCTTTAGGAAACGGCTCCGCCAGTGGGCCGCACCATTCATCCAACCATTCCTGGACGATTGCATCTACATTAGCGTTAGTGATCATGAACCTTGCATTGTGCGCTTGTTTTGCTGGGTCCTTCTTCGGCTCCAAAATCATGTTATGCGCATCGACTTGGAAATTGATGAATTCTATGTACTTGCACACCGTCTCAGCCCGGAATAGGTTAGATCACCTTATAACATCGTGCAGCACCATAGCATGCAGAAAGAATGTGATGTTACAATCCTTCTGACAGATCTTGTTTTTCTTGTCTTCCTACAAGTTCTAGTACTTTGCAACAAGGAAAGGTAGTGGGACATCCATTTGTTCATAATCAGGAGGATTGGTCCACAAGGTAAATGAGACCAAGATGAGTAGCCATGAGTAGTGAAATTTATGGTTAGGGTCCTCCTAGGCCTATGCTATGTTTTCAATCAGTTCATTAAGCACGAACTACGACCAGTTGAAAACCATACCTTGTGTGCACCTTTCCTCAAGATCTACTATTCTTGTAGTACATTGGGCCAGCCTCATCTTGTGCATCAGCTTACAAGAGAGGATCCTTATGGCAAAACGTACACTAGCATTGTCAATAGGGCCAATCAGGAATCCCCTTTTCATGCGCTGAAGGTTATACTACAGCTTTATCTTGGTAGTGTCCCTGTTCTGTCGTAAGTATGGCACAGGGTCATGGCCTTTCTTTGGAAGCCCTGTGGTCGCTGAGATGAGCTCAATGTCGATAGGGTATGGATGATCAAGCCATAGACACCCTCTATGGAGGCCGATGAGAAGCTATTTTACATACGTATTGTTTTGGAGGTTATGGTCGAAATGCGGCATGAATAGTAGGTTCATCAACCCTGCTTGGTCGAAACCTTTAGCCCATTGCATTGGATTTAGTATGTGAGGCCTAGTTGGGCCGGCTTGTGCCATGGACATATGGTTTACTCTCTTCAGACCTTCCAACTGTCATGTGTTGAAGTCCTTGAAGTTTAAATTGACGAGGTTTGACATTATTTCCATTACCAGAGGGACATTCTCTGGGATCCGAGGCGCCAGTAAGACTGTGGTGGCTTTCTTTGGGAGCACCACTTCCTCCGCATCAGCTCTCCTCGGTCGGAAATAATGTGGGAATTTTCATCTTCATCATCATCACCCTGGCCTCTACATGGTGGGTAGGCCTCCTCCATGGCTTCTTCTTCCAGTGCATCTTCCTCCATAGGCGCTTTGCCGGTTTTGTACAAAACAAACTTAGCCTTCTGTTTCCTTGTCATCTCAGGCTGGGATGACTCTATAGGTGCACTCTGCCTAGCCTATCTCAGCTCTCTAATTGGTTACATAATTGTAGCTGGTGGTCTTTGAGATGGGTTGGGCACAGGGCGTGAACCAGGGGTTGGGATATTGGCAGGGGAGGCCACAGGAGCACGTTGCTTTCTAGTTCTCACCATCGAGTCAAGTTCTGGTTGGTCCTCTGGTTAATGTTCCTCAGGAAATTCAATCTCTTCATCAATTGGGTAAGCCAAGATAATGGTTTTGTCAGATATCTCACTCTCACTGGGCATCTCTATTAGCATGGGTGTCGGCTTAGTCTGTGACAGGCTTTGGCTCTATAAGCACTTGACTCTAGTTCTCTCTGCATGCATAAAAGGATGCTTGATGGCGAAGCCTGGTATTTCTACGCATCCAGACGCTCTGTCGTCATCATGCAATGGGATGTCAATGTCCAATCGACACGGGCTTCTCATCTGACATGTTCCTTCATTAACTCAGTAGCTTGAGCTGTAGTTTGTACATGTTAGCACAGTTATGGCTATTATGTTGAGGATGACTTATGGGACCAAAAAGCACGTCATTGTTTTGCTCGTATCTTGTCGAATTTATGACTATTAATAGTAATAAATGCCTTGATCTCTGTCGAATATTCACACCTAAATGTTGGTCAGCCTCTCATTTCCACTTTTTGTAGTACTTTCCATATTTTCCTATGCTTCTTTCTTTTTTGTATGCTTGGCACTTTTCCCTGCGCTTTGCACTGGTTCTGTGGCAGACGTGCGACAAATTTTTTTACGTCTTTCGGCCTTTGTTTTTTTTCTTTTCTTGTGCAGCGTGATTCTAGCTAGGGATATTATGACCATCGTAGTATGGTTTCAAGAAACTTCCATTCACCATACCTGTGACATACGTTCCATCTAGTCTTTGTAGTTTTACTACGCCGACATTAGTGATGTGCACAATATTATATGGCCCTAGCCAATGTGTCTTTATCTTTCCCGGATGTTTGAAAAACTTGCTGTCATACAACAACACAAGTCCTTCAACTTTGAATGGCTTAATACGAATATGGCGATCGTGCCATGCTTTTTGTCTTTTCTTCTCAACCTTTTGATGAAATCCTATGATAAAGCGTTCTTCTTTCATCTAAACAAGATATGTTAACCTTTGTTTGACAACATCCCCATCGGTAATCTCTATCAGTGCAACAATTTGGAGGCTTAGCACAATGTACGCCATGGGCACAACAACTTCCT
This sequence comes from Pseudotsuga menziesii, assembly GCA_001517045.1. NCBI lineage: Eukaryota > Viridiplantae > Streptophyta > Pinopsida > Pinales > Pinaceae > Pseudotsuga > Pseudotsuga menziesii. The sequence continues at coordinate 1,490,154 of LPNX010811566.1, forward strand.
ATCAATATACTAGTCTGAATGGTGTGTTCCTTGTCAGTTTCTTGCAAGTTGTGTGATAGGCCCATAGTATAGCTGAGACTTTCTAATCCCAGTCATCTCAATGCACGTTGTATATCTTGGACAATGCATTCTCCAGAATATTGTTGAAAGCTTCAACCGTTCCATTCGCCTGGGGATGATAGGGTGTCGTCTTCTTATGCTGGATATGAAACTGTGCAGTAAGCTCAACAATTACTTTGTTAACAAAATGTGTAGCTTGGTCACTTAATAGTATCTTTGGGTAGGAAAATGTGGTGACTACATTTTCAAACAAAAAATTTGTCACAGTCCCAGTGGTACAATCTCTAATAGGCACAACTTCAACCCATCTGGTCAAATAGTCTGTCGCAGTGATAATGTAGTGCATGCTAGTTCTCTTCCCTGGTGGAATGATCAATCCAACAAAATCAATCACCCACTTGTCGAATGGTTGAAGGGTTATCTACGATGCAAGTGGCATATCGTCGCGGCATGAGGGTTTTCCTGTTCTCTAGAAGATATCACAGCCCCTACAGAAGCTTTTAGTATCCATGTGTATGGTTGGCCACCATAGTCCCGCCTGCAATATATTATGTACAGTTTCTTTTCTTGTGTAGTTTCCTCTTGCAACACTAGCATGTGCTTCACTCATAACCGAGGGTCATTCATAATAAAAAATATAGTGACGCAGTATTTCATCCGTTCCTAGCTTGTACAGATGTCCTGCAATCCGTGTATAGTCAACAACTTTAACAAAATAATGTTTCTTCTGATTATTTGAAATTCCTGCAGGTGCATATCCTGTGCTCAAAAAGTGAATGATTTCATTAAACTCAGGGTTATGGTCATCCAGCATGTGGATCGCAAATAGTTGTGCGTTAGGAAAATTATCTTCCAGGCTGGTTGGATCTTCACCACTTTCTATCCTTGAGAGGTGGTCTGGCCCGACATTTAATCGACTAGGTTTGACAATGACCTTAAAGTCAAATTCTTGAAAGAGGAGAAGCCATTTGCAGATCTTCCCCCCCAACACTGGCTTGTTGACTAGGTATTTCAGCGCTGAATGGTTAGTGTACATCTGAAAATGTCCACCCAACAAATAGCATCTGAACTTTTGAAGCGCATAGACCATAGCGAGGCCTTCTCTTTCCGTCGTTGTGTAGTTATTTTCTGCTATTGACAGTTTTTTGCTTGCAAAAGCAATAGGGTGGTTTAGCACACCCTCTCCTGGTTGTGTCAAGACTATGCCAAGAACGATAGACGATGCATCGACATGCACATGGAACTCATTTTTTTAGTCAGGAAACACAAGTATTGGTGTAGTGGCCATTGATTTCTTCAAATTATCCAAGCTTTCTTGGCAAGCTGTTGTCCATTGAAACTTTGCATATTTTTGCAGCAGTTTCTCCATAGGTGCAGTGATTTCTACATATCTTCTGATGAAATTCCTGTAGTAGCCTGTATGTCCCATCACTGATCTAAGTTGTGTGACTGATGGAGGCGGTGGTAAGTCAAGAATAATCACAATATTTGTTGGGTAAACCAAAATACTGTCATGACACATGACGTGACCTAACAGCACACCAAACGGTGCATAGAATATACACTTCTTGGAGTTGAGTGCAATATAATACCAGTGATAGCAGGCCAACATCATGCACAAAATCTCAATATGGTCTCTTACTAGACAAAACACAGTCCAATCATCAAAGTAGACGTCAAGAAATTTATGAATAAAATCTATAAAAGCAGAGACTACTATTCTAGTGAAAATAGCAGGTGCATTCTTGAGTCCAAAGGGCATTACCATATATCGGTAGCATCCCCACTCGGTGACGAAGGTCATTTTGTGGCGATCCTCCTTCGCGATTGTGACTTGATGATAGACATAGAAGCCATCAGTAAATGAATACATTTCTTTTCCTCCAATGTTTTTAAGTATGTCATCTATAAATGGTGTTGGGAATGGATCGTGTAAGCATGCCATCGTTTAGCTTCCTTAGGTCGACACAAATCCTTACTTCACTGGTTGTTTTGTTATCCTGGATCACTATAGGAATGATCCACTCTGATTCTTCAATAGGTTCAATAATTCCTGCGTCAAGCATGCGATCCAATTCTACTTTTACCTTTTCTTTGTATGTTGGATTCAACCTATAGGGTTTCTTCTTACTTGGTTTAGCATCTAGTCGAAAGGGTATTTTCATCTCTCATAAATCTCCTACTATCCCCTTCATCTCTGAAAAGTTGGTAGGGAATAGGTCCTCATACTCATGCCACAAGTTTGCAATCTTCGCTACTGTCTCTTCATCCCGATAATCTCCTATATTGGTGAACTTCAGGTTCTCTGGTGACCCAATGTTTACTTTCTTAATCTTTAAGGGATTTAGGAATTGGTCACTTGAAATACCACTCCATTCTACTAGGCGGGTGCCCTCTGATTTTGATATGTTTATGTTAGTTGGATCATCATCTGGATCTCCGACCATATTGTAGCAATACATCCATTGCTGAATAGTCGTACTACATTGGTGAGAATTGGCTTCTTCGATAGGAATCTCAACGAATATCTTCTCCTTTATCATTTGAAGTGCAACATCAACTGCAGGTTGCTCATCAAAAAATTCAAATGTGTGTGTGAATTGCTTGGCGAGCCGTTCCCAATCCTTAGTTACTTGCCGCAATTCGATAGATGCATACGATATCCTAGGTGTCATTTCCAATGTATGTATGAAATGATGGACCCATTCATGTTGTGGGTATGTTGCAAATACCGTACAACAATGGTTAAGATGTTCAATCGATTTCTCCAATACCAAGTACTTGTGATTCATGAGTGTGAGCTCTTCATTGAATCTAACTTGCATCAATCTTCTTCACTATGGCCAATATGTTATTGACCGGTTTTGCACACCCGACCATCTAGCCGGCGTAGCCTTCAACACATGATCCAATGCAGACAAGCACTGCGAATTGATGACAAGTTCTTCAAACTCACTTAGGAAGGCTGCAAGGTTAGGTAAGCCTTCATAGGTGGGTATCTCTATTAACTCATTTTCCACCCATCACACATATCTTGTAATCCTTGCGCATATCCTCATAGAGACTTCATGTAACCGATTCTGCCAGTTTTACATAACCTCCCCTGATTCAGATGTGTAGGAACTAGCAGTATTCTAGCTTAGGTTTCTATCCATTGTTGGATTGATGTAATCTTCTTGCATGGCAGTGACATTGTAGATATGGTCAAGGTAGTCACCTTGTCCCTCATTGTAGATAGGATGAATGTATCTTTGTCCTTCTAATGTATCAATGGAAACACCACTCTCATCTCATTGTCCTCAAATGAAAGGATAATTTTCTTGAAGTTTATAATGGTATGGTTGTCTATGGCCCAATCTATCCCCAAAAATGTGGGATATGGGTTCATGTCATCAACAATGTTAATGACTTCAAAATCTGCAAATGTGCGCAACCCTTCGATGTCGACAGGGACTTGAATCAATATTCCAATTGGGAGGACCTTCGCCTAATTAGAAAGTTGCAACTGGACAGGACACCAGTCTAGGCATGGCTTGCCCATACTTTCCCAATTTTGTTGCATCAAAATATTGACGTCAAAACCCAAGTCTAAGATGATGTAATCCATGTCATAATGCCCTATATGCACAGTAATTCTTAACTCACATCCTGTTTTGAGTTTCTTTCCAACCCAATTAACTTTCTTTTCAGGTTGTGGCTCTATTGGTGTTTCTTCTATCATTTACTGTAGCTCTGGAATAACATCTTTATCTTGTATTAGTGCTAAGCAACTTAACAAGAAGGACTTGAGCTTACTAACCTTTTGTGGATTCCTCTTCTGAAATATCTGTTGAAATCATTTAGGAATCTCCTTGACTTCTTCTGATGTTGCTGGTTCTTTTGGATCCACAAACTCACGTCGCATGTCCATGAATACTTGTTTTTGTTTTTGGACTTCGAATGGTACCTTCTTCTATGCTACGGGTCATACCTACGTCTATAGTTGTTCTTGCGGTTTATCCTAATCAGCTCTAGTCGCAGCACCTCCTTATGTTACAACAACAATGTTTGGATCTCTCAGCTCAGCAACAATCATCTGAATGTTCAATTTCAAATTTAGGTTTGGGTTTGGATTCTACGCAGGGTTAGGACCTGTGATGGTTCTAGCCTACCACTTTGCGATCGACTAGGGACATTGCTCCACATTTTGGTCCATTCTCTTACAGCATGAACATGTCTTCGCAGGTTCTAGGAATTATCTAGCATAGTGACCTGGTTTTACACAGTTATAACATGTAGCTTGACCTTTTCCTCTAACAAATCCTCCTTCTCCTCCTCGGCCTACAAAGTTTCCACCACCCTTTCCCTGCAGGTGTGGTTGTTGCCGGGGGTACTGGTTCTAATGATATTACAGCTGATAGTGATTCTGCTACGCATATGGATGTTGTGGTGGATACTGAGGCTGATACTGGTTCTAATACTAATTTGGTGGGAATTGCGCAGGCTGGGCTGATACGATGGTTGCACCGGTTCAGCTTGAGCTTGACCCTCATTTTTCATCAAGTAAGTGTCAACCATTTTTCCTTCAAGAGTTGGTATGCTCTGCAATCCTTCCCTTCATGCCCTACAGACTTGCAAAATTTACAAAACAATTTTGCTGGGCTACTTATATCTTTTTGCAAATATAAACACTCCTCATCGCGATTCCCTTTAGACTAGCATATGTGGTACGAGGGTAGTCCATGGCCATTTAATGGGTTCGGTGCACCAGACGATATATAATTCATGAAGTTTAGACAATTATCCTTAGTGTGTTCGTCCGTTCTGCATTTTGTGCACCATAAGTCTTCTTGTGCTTCCTTGCCCTTTTTGATGTACTGAATTTGTATTGTCAGATTATCCAACTGCGACTGAATCTGTACCATCCCTGCAACACCATTGCCAATTAGTGAGGCTTCTAGATTTATTTCCAACTTCAACGCTTCTATCTACAAATCGATCTTTTGTTGCATCAATGGCCCTCAGATGTGTGGTATTAACGAAACTATAAACCACTCTTTATGCTATACATCCAACATTTGAAAACTTGCCTTGGCCATTAGAGTCTTGAACCATTGGTCAAAGTCCCATATTGACTCTACCAATGCTTGTTTCATTTCCTTGATCTCAGTGGTGCATTGCGACTCAGACTTAGGTTTCTTGAACTTAGAGATCGTCACAGCTCGTATCTCATTAAGGGTCTTCTACGGTGTTCTTGGTGGTACTACACAGAACTTCATAAACCAGTCAAGAAAACGACCCCTTAGAGTCATGATGATCTACGCTTTCTTCAAGTCTCTGTTTTGAACTAAGCGAACCATCCAAACAACTTCACAGATGAACCAATGCAGCTCTTGATCTTCTGCTCCATTACCATTTAACACAGGTAACCAAATATCCACCCTTGCCATTATGTTGGCGTCAGAGTGGTCTTATGGATGGTCTAATGGAGGTATACTCTCTTGTGTTCTAGTTGCAGTACTAGCACTATCAGTATTAACAACTCTTTCAGGAGATGAGGCTCTAGACCTTACCTCTGGAGATACTCTTGGTGTGATGTAGTGGCGTCCTAACCTTGGTGACTCAAAAGTCTCTTCAGAGTCTTCTGCTTCTTCCAAAATTGGGCTATAGTCCTCCTTTTCATCACAAGATCCTTAGTCTACCTGCGACTGAAGTTCGTGTTTGCTTTCCTAAAAAAAACTAGGAGTTCGTTGACCTTCCTCTGTCTTTCTCCTCTTCACATATTTGAATCTCCTTCCACTCCTTAGGAATCCAACCTCTAGTTCAAGTTTTGTACTTCTTGGGAACATCTCAACTCACCATTCCCCATTTTCTCGACAGGTCATCTGCTACATAGCCTTCCTCCATGGGATGTGACTCAACTACTCAACTGTAGGATACCCTTCTCATACATGAGCATCTTGATCCATGTACTGATAGATAAAAAATATATTTTTTGGGGTCCTTGAAATTTTTTTCTTTTAGCATCACTATATGAGGTTATAGGCTCTATTGCAAACTCAGTAATATATCCTTGCAAAATACTATCATCCCCAAAATCCACAGCTCTAGAGATGGTGTAACTTACACTAGTTACTTCGCGAACCAACTGATCACTCCATTCGACGGTCTCTCTTCTCTACAAATTTGACTGCCTTCTTTCCAATCTTGAAAACCACTCATGCAATACAATGGGAAACTCTGTAAAGAATATCTCATGAATATTAGTGTATATGTACTGATCTACCCAATTTTCTATGGCCAGTTGAGATCATGCGCTCTTTTCTTATGAAAATACTAGCGTCTTGGACTCCATCCAGTCCTCTATCTCATTCTTTGTCGGATTCCACAACATTTCCCTTGACTAAAATGGTTAAGGTCTCGACAACGAAACCATTTATGGGTCTCTATCCACTTCTTGTCTAGACCCACTGTTCAATCACTCAACATAATGCCAACATGATAGCCCAAGACATCAGCCCGACAGAGCAAGATCAGTCGACAAAACCCATGAAGCAGGCACAGTCTCACTTGAGATATCTTAATGGGTAACTGCCAAAACCATGTTTCTGTAGTTGTTGAGGGATTATAGTCCCCTGGTGCATGGCCAAGGCACCCGAAAAAGGTGATAGGATGGAGCTTTACTACTACATAAAAAAACAGAGTGAGGCATCGTGACTTGGGCACAACACAACCTCATCCTTACGAACCTATAACTGGTGCGACAGTGTGATGTAGCAGATTCCTTATACTCAACAGACAGTGCACAACTACAATTTTACTTAGCAGTTTAACCATGGACTCATACATACCATTCCAACCTACCTTAAGAAATCATTCTTGTACTGATAAACCATATTGCGACATACATTCAAAAATAACTGTAATAATGCAAAGTAAGAAAGTATTCATATAAACATTCACCATTCACAACATCATCCATATAACACTAGAAATAATGTGGAAACCCATATGGGAAAAACCACCAAGGTGCTCTTCAGCTGGAATGAGAAATGGATATAGCACCTTGCAGTCTGCAACTTGTAGACTGTTCTTAAGATATGTCTTTTTGATTCAATATTCTTGCTGTCCTTCTCTCTGGTTTTATTCTTCTATCTACTCCTATTGATCTGCACACAGCATGGATTGACTCTTCTACTTGACTATCTGTGCACTCAGCTGTAGATTACCCTACTAGTAGTGGAATGCGCACACAGCAGTAAGATCTATAGCTCAACAACCTTCTACTTCTACTATCCACTCAACTTACTGAACTTACATAACCCTTTGAACCTTCCAAACCCTTATACAGAGCGGGTTTTTCCTACTTATAGTATCTACGAGACCACATAGGGTCGACTGAGTGCAAATCAGTTATTACAGACTAACCAACATAAAAAAATATATCTGCTACATAAATGTCGGCCCATACCTAACCAATAAAGTCCTAGAAGACTATTAACTACAACTTTAACTAGCCGCAAAATTTCTTTATTTATATATCATGAAACAATCATGCATCGATCTATTCATATCTCATGAAAATTTATGCAGCCCTATATTCACAAATATTTATGCATATCACATATTTCATGAGTTTCACCATTTTCCAATAAAAGATAGATTGTATGCATTAATCATGTTATCTCATAACAACATTCCTAATACCAGGAATACATATATCTAAACAACTGTAATGAAACACATTCAAAACCATTTAGATCTTTCTATTGTTTTGTGTAGGCTCCCTCTTGATCTTTGCATCCTTGCGGATATTTATTGGAGTCCCTCGATCTTGATATTCTTCCTTCAAAGAAGCTTAATACATATTTAACTTGGAAATATGGATCCATGCATGAGGTAGTGAATCATTGCATGGGGAAACTGGATCCCATACAACTTGGAGAGACTGCTCTTCTGTACCAAAGGAAATACTCCTTTCGGTGGTCATCATCCTTTTTATCAGATGATTTATTAATCCTATGATCCTCTTCTTATGCACAAAATCCATTGGCGAAGGATAATATCCAATCCACAAATCCCAGGGTTGTTCAAACAATTCATCTAGTTTGGAAAACTGTCCCTAACAAAAATGATGAAAAATTCATATTCAAATACCTAAGCGTCTCTCCCAAATTGTTGTGAATTTTTGAAGTACGCTTCCATATGAAGTGAATGAGCCCATTTGGTAAGTGGGATTTCAACAGTTTTGGATGATTCCTCATGGTTTGATCGCAAATTGTCCATGAAATTTGTCTCTTGGAATAGTGACAAGAATGGTGCATATTGACTTGCTCTAGATTCACACTGCATTGGATGAAGACTCCTCAATCACTGAGGTCACGAAGGCGAACAGGTCATGCTCCTCAAGAATGTTTAACACCATTTCCTTCCATATGATGAAATTGAAAGTACCCTGAAGACAGTCTTTCAGTCACACATAGATTGATGTCATGGATCTTTGACTTTTCTTAACTCCTCAGGATCATGTAGGATTGTAGTTGCTTGCACAAACTCATCTGATTCATGCCTTAAGATTTGATACCATGTTAATATTTTGATCAACAATGATATCTATGAAATTTAAAACTTTTATGAATGAACCAATGAACAGATGAATCTCATAATCAAATCATCCACACAAATCATTCATCCACATAAGACAAGATGTACCCCAGTGAAAAACCTCATAACATAGAGGATGAAAAACCCCAACAACTCTTTAGAGTATAATAGATAGATTGCATAGAATGGATTTTACAACATAAGCAGATTGATCGATAGGAGAGAACACAGAGCAATAGAAAATAAAGAAACTCCGTAACAACTGTAATGAACTTTCCAAGTGCCTGAAACTTTAATAACAAGTCAAAACCCATGTCATGTAAACCCTAGCGAATATACTCATCAATTAATGCTCTAGGAGAATTAAAACTATGAATTGCCTAGAGGAGAATCAAAATTGGTGCATTACATTCTCTCCATGCAAACATTAGCGCCTTTCCTGCACTAGTGCTAAGTTAGTGCCTTGGATTCCTCTCCATGCACAATATATGTGCCCTACCTTCCATATTGAAATTTAACTGATAGTTAACCGAATTTGGAGTGAAATTAACATCTAACCGAATGTTGAACACTTAGTTAACAAGATAACATAAGTGTCACAGTGCTTCAACTTAAGTGTCAACCATGCAAAACATTTTATTCACTATTATTAACTTTACATGGAACACTGCAAGTTTCTTTTAATTAACTAAAGCACACAATATTTAACTGAGGCAATGATTGAGGCATTCTTATTTAACTAAAGCTTTAGAACTGTAGCTTTATAACTTGAGTTCATCTAGTTTTTTGTATGGGAAAATTGGAATTATATTTCTCTTTATCTGATCCAACTAACAGTTGGTAGGTTCTCAAGCATCAAAAAAGTGTATCACTTTGACTGCTTCTCCTACCTCGATAGGTCTGTCTCGACAGGTTCACCTCGACAAATAAGTTTCGACAAGTTCACCTCGACAGGTCCTCCTCGATGGTTGTTCTTCTGAACCGTTATAAATTATTTGTAACTGAATGTAATGGGTAGTCACCCAAGCATATCAGCATCCTATATAAGCATGTACACTAATGTAATATATAGAATTCTGATTCATCCATCTTTCATGGAGAAGAAGTAATAAATTGGTTCAAATTCTTGCATTTTGTCTATTCGTATATGTTTTGTCGACCTAAGTGTATTTACTTCTTTGATGTTTCTTTTTATATGCTTCTTCCATAATAGAAATTAACTCATTCAATTGACTGTTGTCCCTAGCGTGGACCTGGGCGCAACCTGGATCATTGGTATCAAAGCAAGATATTGTCTAAATATTAAGTTACATAAGCACATCCATTGAAGTTATTTAACTTATTCCTATTCAAACACATTCTCAAACTCAACAACTCAATAAGACACTTCCTTCGACTTCAGAAAAGATGGCCAAAGAAGCATAAAATAGACATGCAATTGACAAGATAGAGAAACTCATAGAAAAATCACTAGCTCACCAGTGGACCAAAATGTTCACCCAGTTTAGTGAGATTCTCATGTGAGCCACTTCAAACTTCGGGGAATCCTCGACATTACATCACTCCGATAAAATCATCCCCTTCAAAGTGGAAATGAATCTGGACATATCGAACCTTGAAGGAAATATTGACGCGGAATCCATCAACAATTGGGTACAACATCTGGAATCTCACTACATAGTGAATCAACTCTCTGAAGCAGAAAATATCACGATTGCATCCTTAAAGATGTCAACCTCCATACACTACTGGTGGGAGAATCTATTGACAAATATGGAAAAGAAGAGGACCCCTCGACACATGGGAATTTTTTTTCGAATACTTCCAAAAGGAATTATACCCACCCAAGTATCTTGAACAACAATATAAGAAGTGGCAGCAGCTAAGGCAATGGAAAGACCAGTCCATATAGAGTTTCACTAACGAGTTCCATCGAATCATGGCTAGACTTGGCGTCCAAGAAGAAGAGAAATTGCTTGTCCTAAAGTACGTCGATGGTTTATCCCCATACATTCAACAAGAAATGGAGTTTCTGACAGTCAGTACATTTGTAAATTCATTTCATTATGCTAGCAAGAATGAAGATAAACAGAAAGAAAAAAGACGTTTCATGAATAAGCCAACAGGTTGACCATCCGATAAGAAGGCACCAGCCGAATCCGACGAGTTCAAAAATCCTTCTCGGTCGAATCTGCTAAATCCCGATCAACAAAAGAATAAATTTTTGAAAGATAAGAGGGATCACAACAAATAATATCCTATTGGGAAATGGTGTGATTATCATAGTTCAGCATGGCATGATACATCAGAATGCAAAGCTCGGAAGACATTTTAAATTGTTGACATCCGACTTGTCCAACAGAACCCTGGTAGAATCTGATCTAGATGCATCAACCCTCTTGGATTCTACCTTTACCACTCTGACAACCTTGACCATTGTTGATGAGGAGGAATGAGAACGCTTGTTCCATACATAGATATGGGTTCAAAAAAATCCATTACATCTGATTGTGGATAATGGTAGAAAGAAGAACTTCATTTCTGAATATCTTGTGAAGAAATTAGGTCTTGTAACCACTCCACATCCTCAGCCTTACAATATCGATTGGATGAAGGATGGGAAGGAACTAAGGATCACACGACAATGCAAACTTGTCTACTTCATTAAGCCCTTTGAAGATAAAGTACTATGTGACGTGGAACCGCTTTCCATAGCCGACACCCTATTTGGTAAACCCTTCCTATGGGATCGACACAATACATATCAGTCACAGCCTCAGAAGGTGATTGTCAAAATATGGAATCAATGGTATGACATATTGGAGCGACAACCCACATCAACGGTTGCTATGTATCTGCCAAACAAATGAATAAGCTTATCAATCATGCTCAAAAGTTCGCATTAATCATGATCTAGCCTCAACATTCCATGAAGACTACTGCAATAATTCGACTCACTGACCAGTGCAACTCTCGATAACCTCAACAGATCGACAACATTCTTAAGGAATACTAGAACATATTTCAATCACATACATAGTACCTCTACACCGTCAGGTAAAATACTCCATTGAACTTGTTCCTGGTTCTTCATTACCTAACGCATCTATTTACAAAAGATCCATTCTTGAAAATGAAGAGATCCACAGGAAAACCCAGTATTTGATCATCAAGGGTCATATCCGCCCTAGCGCCCCTCCTTGTGGAAGTCCGGTAATCCTAGTTCCAAATAAAGGCAGGACTTGGTGCATGTGCATCGACTATCGGGCTCTCAAAAAAATTTCAGTGACTAACAACTACCGTCTTCCATGGATTGATGAACTCATCGATAATCTAAAAGGTGCTAAGTTCTTTATGAAACTCGACCTCAAGTCGGGATACCACCAGATTCCAATTGATTCCATTGATGTATGGAAAATGACTTTCAAAACAAAGGAATGATTGTTTGAATGGTTAGTCATGCCTTTCGGTTTAACTGATGCACCTGCAACCTTCATGAGATACATGGATGACCTTCTATGACCTTTCCTTGGTAAATGTGTCATTGTCTATCTCGATGATATCTTAATTTTTAGTTGATCATGGGAAGAACATGTCAAACAACTTCGATACTGTCCAACAACGTCGACTATATCTGAACATGGAAAAATGTTCATTTTCGATGACTAGCATCAAATATTTGGGGTATTTAATTGACTCTACAGGCATTCATGTCGATCTAGAAAAAGTATAAATCCTCAAAGGTTGGACCATTACTCAAAACATTCATGGACTAAGAAGTTTTCTTGGTTTGTCGAATTTCTATTGATGATTCATACTTGGCTTTGGTCACATCGCATGGCGCCTTTGAATCAGTTGATGAAAGGAAATGTGAAATTTGTACTCAAATGGACACTGACACAACACCCATTACTCTAATGTGAAATTTGTCTTAGCACAATACCCATTACTCTACTGTTTATAGTGATGAGTATGCAGGGTTATGACACCACTACTTGGCCACAATTGTATTCGGTAGACTGCAATTTCTCTACAATCTATCGATAGCTTCAGAACAACACGTTGTAGACTATCGACTACTTCATAAAGAAAACCTTTCTATACAAGCTCGAATAGATTTGTGTACCGATAGAAGATCATTTGGGATGATCACTACAACAAGGTTACAAGACATTTTGGATTTGCAAAAACACTTGTTATCCTCGAAAAGTATATCTACTAACCTTCACTTAAATATGACGTCAACAAGTAAATTTGATCGTGCATGGTTTGTGCCATTGCCAAACCGCCGAATCAAAAAAAAGGACTATACACACCCCTTCTAGTTCCTAGTCGACCATGGGAATCTATTTCTATGGACTACTTGACGGGATATCCTACTACCAAACATCAACATGACGTGATAATAGTCATAGTCGACAGATTTTCCAAGTTGGCTATACTCATACCATGCAAGAAGACTATGAAAACACAACAAATTGCTCAAATCTTCTTTGAACATGTGTGGAAACATTATGGTCTCCCGACAACCATTATTTCCAACAGATATGCTACATTTTTCAGCACCTTTTGGAAAACTCTCTGGAAACAGCTTGACATGAGACTTTCTTTGTCGATAGCCTTCCATCAACAGAAAGACAACCAGACATAAGTTGTAAATCATGTAGTTGTACAACTACTTCGCATGTACAACCATAAGCATTGTCAAACATGGGATGATAACCCTCCATACATACAACACAACTACAATCTTGCTCAACACAGCTCTATGGGAAAGAGTGCATTTGAGATCTGTTGCAGATTTCAACCGTCAGTGGCTATTGACTTAATCAGTTCCTTAATGTAGTCGAATGACACTGACTTCGAGGGACGAGAAGTGGAGAAAGCATTGAAGTTCATAGATCAAACATACAACATCCATGAACAAGAATAAGAAATGTTGCAATGATTGAATGCAAAAGCTAAGGCCCGACATGACAAGCATCGTATTCTTCATTCATTCCAAATTGGGGATCAGGTCTGGTTACATTTAAAGAAGGAGTGCTTTACTAGTCCATATAGAAAGATGAAACCTCTATGATATGGTCCACACAATATCCTTAAACAAATCGAAGAAAAATATTTTCAGCTCGAGATTCCTGCATGCCTTGGCCCACATCCAGTTTTCAATGTAGATCTACTTCGACCATACCATGCACCATTTTTGGAACATAACTACTTGTAGACAACATAACCTGAAGACATCCATATATATGTTCAGGAACCTCTTCATTGTGACACCATAGTGGGATGATGCATACGCCATGCAAGGAAGAACTCCACTCCCTTGTTTCAAGTGGCTAAAGCTGGACAGATCCCCGCGCAAAGGAAAATGGTACTTTGCTAATGAAGTAGCCAATAATTTTCCTCACCTGAATGAATATAGAATGGAGACCATTGTTTCTTAAGGAAGGAGGATTGATCCAACTAGCAGTTGGTAGGTTTTCAAGCATCGACATATTCTAACACTTCAACTACTTCTCCTACCTTGATGGGTCTGCCTTGACAGATCAGTTTCGACAAGTTTGCCTCAACAGGTTCACCTCGACAGGTCTACCTCGATGGTTGAACTTTTGAACTGTTATAAATTCTTTGTAACTGAGCGTAACAGGTAGTCACCCAAGCATCTCAAAATCCTATATAAGCATGTACACTAATGTGATATACAGAATTCCGATTCCTACGTATTTCATGGAAAATAAGTAATAAATTGGTTCAAATTCTTTCATTTTGTCTATTCATATACTTTCTGTCAACCTAAATGTATTTCCTACTTTTTTGGTTCTTTTTATATGCTTTTTCCATAACAGAACTTGACTCATTCAGTTGACTTTTCCGCCCAGCATGCACCTGGGCATGACCTGGATCATTGTCTCTTTATTGCTTATCTATTTATCTTACTTCATGGTCAATATGTGTTAACTTAATCATATATCATATCATATTATACTTAGAATAATTGTCACATGCTATCATCATATTATATTACCCTAGACCATATAGTCCTATGTTGAAGTAATTCACTCTAGAGGTGATTAGTATCTAGAGGAGACTTAATATCTTTATCCATTTCGAATGAACATGGTTAGTAATATATCATATAACATTTACCTCTATGCCTAGAGGTACACCTCAATGGCTATCCATTCTCTGGATGACTGTATGAGGATCATAACTTGATACAAACCACAAGTTCATATCCATAATTGGATATCAATCTCATAGGGTACCATCTATGAGAAGCAAAATGAATTGATACAACACAAGTCCAGAGTTGATACAACAAAACTCTATAGTATTGATACAACTTAATTCTAGAATTGATACAACACAAGTCTACAGTATTGATACAACAAAAGCCTACAATATTGATACAACACAATAATTTACAGTGCGAGCATCACCTCCTCAATCATATGAGGATATAGATAGGACTTGATACAACAAAAGTCATGAGAATGACTCTTGATGCTATACAATCAATATTTTCAAACCCCAAATTGTAAGAAATATTGTCTCTAAGCATTAAAGGGCCATTAATTTACATCATAACAAATTCAGATGAATGGAGCGTTTGAATAACACATTGCATCACAAAAAAATAGTGCACGATGTCATATGTAAACAAAGAGCTTCAGAGGATAAATATTTAATGCACCAGTCATATGTGATCATAGAGATTCTATTATTTTCTTAAAAAGTGCACAAAGCACTTTGATATTAACCTCAAGGACAACATACCAAGTGATTTTAAAAATTATAAGCAAATATTGTCTCTAAGCATTAAAGCATTAAATTACATCATAACAAATTTTAATGAAGGGAGGGATTGAATTTGACATTGCATCCAAAAAAACATTGCACCATGTCATATGCAATCAGAGAGCTTTAGGGACTATAGATTCAATGTTCCAGTTGTATGTGAATAAAGAGATTCTATTATTCTCTTAAAAACAAATGTTCACGACAAGATCACCCAAGTTTGAAAATTCTCCAGTAATTCCTTAAAAAATATGTATAATCGTATTTTATATATATACTTCTTAAAAAAAATAATAATTGAGATCATATCTTAATATGTTTACAAATATAATAATCAAAATTATGAGATAGAATATGCTCGTGCACTTTGTTGGGCATGTGTTATACTTTTTGCATATGTTTATGTGCGTGTGCATGTGGCGGGGGGGGGGGGGGGGNGGCATGCAGATTCCCTCCCCCTTCCACAAAGTGGACATCAGAAATGGGCGGTAGCGCATTTCTTATGTGAGCAAAGTGGGATTTCAAGCAACACAAGTTCAAAATTTTTGGGCTAATGTGGGGTTTTTTTTCTTAAAATATTTAATTTAATTCTAGTTAAAGGATTGGGGTCTATTTATAATCTGGGTTAGGGGATTAGGGTTTTGGATGCTGCATAATACTTATATTTTATCATAGTGAGTGGTTAATAATGAGAACGAGAAAACAAGAGGTGTGGCTCCAAGTTTTGCTGGTTTTCTCTGTTAAGGGTTTCAAGTGTAAATCTCTCTATATTAAGTGTGAATGTTGTGTCGTGATATCTATTTTGCTTAAAATAATTTGTATGCTTTTCTTATCTGCATAGGTTTAAAATTTGCATGCTTGGTGAGAAAAAATGAGAAAATTAGGGGATTTGGTCCATCCCTTTTCCTATCATAAATCCCCTTGCCTATTCATATTGGTAGTTTCCAAGTGTGTTTGCATCCAACTATAGGAGGGGATTCCCATTTTATGTTTCTGAATGAAATTCAAAGTAATAGTTTTTTGCAAATTAGGGTTTGAAACCCTACCTAACTACTTGTCTAACTATAATGAAGATTTAGTTCACTAAATGAATATTAAATAACTGAAGTAATTGCTGGTGATCACTACAGCTGGTCCTCTGCCAGTTAAACCACTGATTTTGCTTTGATAGTTAGGGTTGGTGTCCTTTGGCACTGTTATGTCATAGTGGATCTCACACAAACCTTTTTCTGATGCGTCCCCCAGCGCCTTTTATCTTTAGATCATGTCTATGAACCATCTGTACTTGCCCAAAACCGGTTATGCATGCCAAAACTTGCCTTTAAGCCTCTGTCCGCTTTTGGTGGTTAAGAGGCCAGTCTATCGAAACTGTTAGCTACCGAAAGTGGCACTTTTGATGGCTAATGAACTGCCCCAGCATCCGCCTAAGCCACCGAAAGCCCTGTTTTGCAAAAATTATTAGGGTTTCTTCAAAATTGTCCTTTTAGGCCTATTTGCTTAGCCTTACTCTTCTACAGGCTTCGTGCTAGGAGTGTTAACATCGCCTTGGCTAGCTTCAGGAGGCTGGAGACTAATGGCTTCTTTAGCTAGGGTTGATAAGGCGAGGTTGCTACTAGGGTTTGCTTTGGCTTCCTTCAGCTGTAGCCTTTGGAGCCTAACCATCATGTATAGTCTGGTATTGTCCTTCATGTATCTTTTGTTCATCATTTTCAAAAGAAAATGTATCTTTCTCTCTGCTCCAGGTAGGACTTGTGCAGTAGCTTGTTCCTCCTAGTCAAGGTCTCATTGTTTCTCTTTAGTTCTCTTTCCAAGACCTCCATTTCATAAACCTGCCTCAATAGATGATTGATCTTTTGACTTCCAGGCTTGATGGAGTAAGCCCTTTCTACTGGTTCCTCTTGCTCCTATGGTGTGGGGGATGGAAATGCTTCAGAAACTGGTACAATTTGCAGAGCTAGGGCTGCATCCTCTTCTTGTTCTTCCTCAAAATCTAAATAGGGTAGATTTAAGACATTCTCATGGTGTGCTTCTTCCTGCTGAAATTTCTCACTGATGTCCAGACTCCTTTTTGCCTTCTTGTTCTTGGAAGAGGAGGGAGGTTTTTTTGTTGCTACTATTGGAGAAATGAACCTCCTCCTTCTTCTCTCACTCCTTGGGGTGTTGGATTTCTTGGCAGGAGACTTTCCTTTCTCCTCTGGCTGAAGGCCTGTCTTAAATCCATTCCAGAACAGAAAATAAGGCCAAGCCATGTTTCTTCTCTTCAACAAGTCCTAGATCAATAGCTGGATAAGACCATGGTGGGATAGCCTACCAGCAATCTTGGATGGCTGGGATTTTACTTGATGTGCCATATTCCCTAGACTTCTGTTTAAATAAAAGGGAAAATTGAGAGGAATTCTACCTGTGAAGTGATTCATGAGTTTGAAATGGTAGATCATTGCTCTATTATATCTCCATTCATAGGTTAAGTAGACCACAATGGCCTTCAGAAGCTGTTTCCAGTTCTCTTCCAGCCATGATGATGGCACACTCTTCTTCCATATTATTCCTCTATGCCTAGGCTTAAGGGAAGACTTGAATTCCACCTCTTTTGGTATGGTGGTCTTGAACCATTTCTCTCCTGTGGAAGGGAGTTCTGTCACCTCTGTGATTAGTGCTTCATCTATGAGAAACTACTCTTTTCCTATGACTTCTTTTGAACCATCAAATGAGAGGGCAAAAGCTTCAACCACCTGCTGATGGAAGCCTTGTATTTTCTCACAGAACTTGTAGCATCCCACCTATTGGAAAAGTTTGCAGACCTCTAGATGTGCCTCTAAATAACTAATATCAGCTAGCTCCTACCTGAGAGCTGGTCCACTCTTCTTCATCTTGATGGGTGTATCTCCTGGGTACTTGCAAAACAATTTTCAGACTTGTATACAATGTGCTTTAGTAGGCTGCTCTTTCACAGCTAGTTTTTTTGGTGGAGAAAATGCTAATTTTGAAAATGAAATACGATGGAGTCTCCTGGAACTGATTATGAGTGTTTTCTGTCATTATGGAGGCCGAGGTCACAAAAATGATGACAATAGATTGAGCCTCTATATCTCTTTCCCCACATAACCGTAACCTACTTCAGCGAGAGAATTTGGTGGCTATTTGATGATCTTTTGGATAGGTGGAGGGAGATTGAGGGTTTCCAGTTAGATCAATATTTTTCCAATTACACAACGACTTTCTTCATTCATTTCCCCATGTAGTCACGTAGGCCCAGATCTTTTCGGTGGATAGTCACGCTCACAAATGATCATTTTTCTTACTGATGGGGTTAGATGTGACAGTTCCTAACCGTTTCCTTATTTTTCCCTTTCGGTGGTTAAGATGCTTCAGGATTTTGTCAGCTAGCCACCGAAAATATGGCTTTTGGTGGCTAACGAAGTGCTGTCTTTCTTCCTTAGGCCGTCGAAACCTTTACCCCATCGTCGTGGTGAAATTATGCTTTCGGTAGATAACAACCTCATCGGAATTTTTTTTTAACTACCGAAAACCTGTTCTTTCAGTGGTTAATAAAATGCCCTAGTTTTTCCGTAAACCACCGAAAGGGTTTTTCACTCGATGCTTATCTTCCTGCTTTCAGTGGTTAGCATATGCATTGCACCTTTCTCTAATCTGCCGAAAGCGAACTTTTTCGGTGGCTAATGAGACGTTCCGTGCCTTGCCTAAGCCACTGATTGTACTTTTCCCAATGCTGCTCGCCACTTGCTTTCAGTGGTTAAAACCTTTCTTGCTTCTATCTCTAATTTTCTGAAAGCGTCCCTTTTCGGTGGCTAATGAATTTTCTGTAGTCTCACCTAAGCCACCGAAAGTGTTACTTTCACTTTGCTTGCTCAGAACACTTTCGGTGGTTTTCCTTTGCCCCACGCTCAAATGTTTAGTCGTCGAAACATATATTTTCGGTGGCTAATGAGCTATAATAGTCCTTGCCTAAGCCACCAAAATCTATAACTTGTAAGATTTTCATCCAAATAAAAAATAGAGGCTTTCAAATTTTCAGTGATACTCATATCTTTCATTACATAAGAACCTCCTAGTGAGGTCTGGGATTGTGCAAACTGGGACTTCTTAGGGTTCCATGATATTCCATACCTTTTGCACTTCAGAAATACCTTCCTTAAATGCTGCAAGTGGTCATGATGGCTGTGAGAGTAAACTGTTAGGTCATCAAAATATATCAGCACAAATTTATCTTTCAACCCGACAAAATCTAGGTCCATGGCTCTCTGAAAAGTAGCCCCAGCATTCATTAGCCCAAATGGAATTTTAGCATACATGAAGATGCCCCAAGGCGTGGTAAAGGCAGTCTTCTCTTGGTCATCAGGGTGCACAGAACCCTAGCCCTTGAGACTTTATGCAGCAGGTGTTCTATCTTGGGCAGTGGATAGTTGTCTTTCTTGGAACACTTTTTAAGGTTTCTAAACTCCACACACAACTTGATTTCCCCATTTTTCTTTCTTACCACTACTAGGTTTGCAATCCACTTGGAGTACCTAAGGGGAATTATGATCTTGGATTTGAGGAGCTTATGGATTTCTTTTTCAGTTACTGGTAATAGGAGAGGACTGATGGATCTCAGCTTCTGCTTGAAAGAAATGGTGTCCTTCTCCAAAGGAATCCTGTGCTAGATGATATTGGTGTCATAGGTTTTTAGGTCATTGTACTCCCAGGAAAAGACATCAGGAAAATCCTTTATTAGGCTGCAAAAATTTGACCTCTAATCAGCAGTCAATTTAGTAGACAGATTTATTAGTTTTGGATGGATTTGGATACCTATGTTTTTCACTTGGACAGCAGGATCTATCTCCTTTTTGGAAGGCTTAAAATGGATGTCATTGTGATCAAACAACTCTTCCAGTGGTACTAGGTCTTGAGGTATGTAGTTGCTGGGTAATTGGACAATGTTCTGATCAGCCACTTTATCTTTCAACTTGAGCTGCTTGGATTCCTCCATGTTTAGGTTTTCCCGGTATATGTGCATATCAGAGAACTCATCTACTAGTTGAAGGAATTCACCAATCTCGTCATCATTTTCAAACACCTTCCAGAATTTGACATTGTCTAGCAGGGAAGGTTTGTATTTAACTTGAACATCATAGCTGAGATTAGGAGGTAAAGGAGGAATAAACAGATTTGCAGAGACATCCAGGGAATCAACTAGGCGATTCAAAGCCCTAGGTATATATGATAGTTCAAAAAACATAAAGGAGTCTTTGAGTTTCCATACCTCATCCCTGTAGGCCTTTAATCTGATGTTTTTTGTCTGAAAAGTGTTGTTGACCTGCTGTATAATGAGGTTTGCATCTCCAAAAATCCTCATGCACATGATCCCCATCTCCTTGGTAGCTTTAACTCCTAGTATCAAGGCTTCATATTCTGCAATATTGTTAGTGGTTTTAAAATCAAGCTTGTAAGACAAATGAATGTTTTCTTTGGATGGGGAGATCAATACTACACCTACACCTGCTGAGCTTTGAGTGCTAGCCCCATCAAAGTACATGCTCCAGGATGCTGTGGTCACTTCTTCGGGCTACTGACAGGTGGGCTCAATGAGCTAGAATGATGTTGGTTGAGAATCATCTATATGCACAATGCATGACCCAAAATTAGTGTCTATTACATAGATGGGGAGATTCACTGAATTTCTCTCCTTGCTTATGATGTAGGCCAACTGATTTTCCTGGTACAACCTCTTAGTCTCTCCTTCAAACATGGGGATAGTGGCATATGTAAGATCCATCTGAAGGATGCCACCAAGCCCTTTGCTTCATGATCGAGACAGTAAGAGACCAAATTTTGGAGGGATATCAACCACTACAATGTCCATCATGATGATTTTTGAAGGTAGTTGAGTTAGGTTCAAAACGAGGTCTTTGATGAGGCCCAAGCACTTGGATTTTCTAGTGGAAAAGGAGAATAAATCATGGTAGGGATTTGTGAAGCTGAGACCAAGCTCATCCATCATAGCCTTTGGAATTAGGTTATGAGAGGCTTCTGAATCCAGCAAACAGTTATGGAGGATTTTATCATGGATATTCAGGGATATGTAGAAAGGAGGGCATGAGTCCTTTAGGTCTTTGATCATGGGGCCTAGGGTTACAACAGGATTGTCATATTGTAGGTTAACAAAGTCAGTGTCAATATGCATATTTGGCTGAAGGGAATTCAGAATGGAAGACTTGAATGCATCATTTTTAATTAGCTCAATTAATGGGAGAGGGATCTTGAATTTTTGAATTTTTGACTCAGGGTTGAAAGAATAATGTAGCCTATCTGGAAACCTCACCTCATGCCTCGAAAATTTGATTTGGAGCTGATCAGGAATGGCTGAAGGTGCTAGTTTCTGCAATATTTTGGATATGACAACCCCTTTCTTTGGTAAAACAACGACCTTTTTGGCTAATGCAGCAGGGTGCTTGACATGCCCAACATTCTTTTTGGGAGGGGTAACCAGCCTAGACCTCAGATTGTACCCTCCCTAACCATTATCCTGATATACAGCCTCTTTAGTGATCTTCTCATCAATTAGGGCTTCCTCATATTCTGCTTGTGTCAGAAAAAATAGTCCACCTCATCCTCCATGCAGTGGATGTTGTCTTTAGCTTCTCCTTCTTCTTCAATGAATTTGGGCTCTTCTAGTACAACATTTTGAAATGGAGCTCTTATTCTCTAATATTCCCCTTGATACCTCTCCTTTCTGAGAATCTGAACTGGGGGGTTTCCTCTTCTATAAGGGACAAAATTAGGGTTTCGAGGAGCAAAGTCACTTGGCCCTTTACCCCTCACAGGAATCTGTCCTTGGTCCTTCAATTTAGACATTTCAGCAGTAAGGTTATCTAATAATTTTGTCATTTTTTCAATATTGTTCTTTGATGAAGAAGACCCAATAGGGTCTGCTAGCTGCTTTTTCCTGTCTATCTTTCCTTTGACCTTCTAAGATGCCAAAATGTTTTATTCTACCTCTAGGGAAGCATATTGTATGAGTGATAAGGAGGCAGACCTCGTTTCTCTAAGAAGTAGGAAGAAATCATAGTCAAATACATTTTCATAAGTTATCCCAGCTGAGGTATCAGTGGGCCTGATTTCAGTGGGGATCTTGCTATACATATTGTTGAATCTCTTGGTAAAGTTCGAGACAGACTCCCCATTTTCTCTTTTCAAGTTGCTGAATTCTGTGATATAGTAGAGGTGGTCTCTCCTCTCTCCCCAATGCTTTAGGAATATGTCATCTAGGGCCTCAATTCCTGCCACTGACCTAGCATGCAGCTCCTTAAACCATTTCCTAGCCTGACCATATAGGCTTTGCACAAAAACCCTAGTCCATACATCTTCTTGCTCTATGTTAATATTCTCAGCATAGCTGTAAAATGCCTCTAGATGTTCTTTAGATTTGAAATTGCCCTTCTCCTATGAATTAGGCATATACTTGAGGTAATCTCTAGTAGGCATGGCAGAGAGGGGATTTGTAAAATTTAGGGGGGCATACCTAGCTACCAGGATCCTTTCCATTTTGGTCAACTGAGGGGCAACCATTTTGGAAATGGGTACAGACAGGGTTGAGGAAGGCAGCACCGATGAAGGTGCTTGCTGAGAAGGTGGTAGTGGTATACTTATCCCAGTGGAGTCACCTGGTATTATATCTTCACAAGCAGCAGTGCTTGAAGATGCCCAAACCTTAGGATTTTCTGATGTATTTATAAATTCCTGAGAATTAAGTGTTTCAGCAGAAGAAATAATAGCAGAAAAATTTCTTGAAATACCTGATGTGGCTTCTTATGCAGCACTGCTGGTCTGTCTTAGTGAAGCCCTATCTCTTCTCAAAATTTCTTCTGGATTTGAAACAGGTGTTACTAGTGGCCCCTTAGCGTTTGCTCTGGTACTTGTTCTTCTTGAAGCCACCTTATTTCAATGGAGTTTCCAGATAGATGATCACAACTAGAATAGTGTCCAATCTTTGTCTATCATCAAAGCAAGGATCTATGTCATCTCCCAGGGAAGTCAAGCTTCAGTCTCCTCTCCCCAGCAACGGTGCAAATTTGCTATCACTCCAGGAAACTCCTCTAGGTTGTAGCTAGAGGATGCTTGGTAACTTACAATGTTTTTAGGGTTTTCTGATATGGATCAAGTCAGGTGACCTATATAACCTTCCACTCTCAAGACATGCATGAAACTCACTCAATTACAAGGCTTTTAGTTACAACTGTTCAGTAGTTTGACAATAAGGTGCAGGGATGGAGAACTCATCAAGCTGGCAGACTTACATACAAAACAAATGCATATAAATGGCTTAATCATGATAATGATGGTACTTATAAATCAAATCACATTAACACACCAATAGGATGACAACTATTAGTTATTAATCAACTTGAAAATAACCTAAATACACATTCAGGCATAAGTACAATAAAGATAGAGATGATGGCTGAACAAATCATAACAAAAGAGCTTATATTCCAGAATGAGCAAAATGAGAAGCGGACAATAGTATAGGCTTATAAATCCCCAAAGTCAAACTTTTTTTAATAAAAATAGTCTTAGGCTTTATAGCCTTTTACAAAATATACAGATCCTAAAACCTGGATCTGTTTTTTTTACAAAAATAAACAAAGTAACAGTTTTTTGCAAATTAGGGTTTGAAACCCTACCTAGCTACTTGTCTAACTATAATGAAGATTTAGTTCACTGAATGAATATTAAATAACTGAAGTAATTTCTGGTGATCACTGCCGCTGGTCCTCTGCCGGTTAAACCACTGATTTCTCTTTGACAGTTAGGGTTGGTGTCCTTTGGCGCTATTATCTCATAGTGGATCTCACACAGACCTTTTTCTGATGCGTTCCTCAATGCCTTTTATCTTAAGATCACCTCTATGAACCATCTGTACTTGCCCAAAACTAATTCTATATGCCAAAAATTGCCTTTAAGCCTCTGTCCGCTTTCGGTGGTTAAGAGGCCAGTATACCAGAACCATTAGCTGCCGAAAGTGGCACTTTCGATGGCTAATGAACTGCCCCAATGTCTGCCTAAGCCACCGAAAGCCCTATTTTGCAAAAAATATTAGGGTTTCTTCAAAAATGTCCTTTGAGGCCTGTTTTCTCAGCCTTACTCTTCTGCAGGCTTCGTGCTAGGAGTGTTAACAACGCCTTGGCTAGCTTCAGGAGGGTTGAGACTGATGGATACTTCAACTAGGATTGATAAGGTGAGGTGGATTCTAGAGTTTGCTTTGTCTTCCTTCAGCTACAGCCTTTGGAGCCTAACCATCCTGTATAGTCTGGTATTGTCCTTCAGGTATCTTTTGTTCAGCCTTTTCAAGAAAATATATCTTTCTCTTTGCTCTAGGTAGGACTTGTGCAGTAGCTTGTTCCTCCTGGTCAAGGTCTCATTGTTTCTTTTTAGTTCTCTTTCCAACACCTCCATTTCAAAAACCTGCCTTAATAGCTTTTTGATCTTTTGACTTCTAGGCTTGCTGGAGGAAGCCCTTTTTGTTGGTTCCTCTTGCTCCTATGGTGTGGGGGATGGAAATGCTTCAGACACTGGTACAATTTGCAGAGCTAGGGATTCATCCTCTTCTTGTTCTTCCTTAGAATCTGAATAGGGTAGATTTAAGACATTCTCATGGTGTGCTTCTGCATCCTGAACTTTCTCACTGAAGTCCAAATTCCTTTTTTCCTTCTTGGTATTGGAAGAGGAGGGAGGTTGTTCTATTGTTGCTGCTAGGGAAATGACCCTCCTCCTTCTTCTCCCACTCCTTGGGGTGATGGATTTCTTGGCATGAGACTTCCCTTACTCCTCTAGCTAAAGGCCTGTCTCAAAGACATTCCAGAACAAAAAATAAGGCCAAGCCATGTTTCTTCTCTTCAACAACTCCTGGACCAACAGCTGGATAAGACCGTGGTGGGACAACCTACAAGCAATCTTGGATGGATGGGATTTTACTTGATGTGCCATATTCCCGAGACATCGATGTAAATAAAAGGGCATATTGGGAGGGATTTTACCTGTGAAGTGATTCATGAGCTTGAAATGGTAGATCATTGCTCTATTATATCTCCCTTCACAGGTTAAGTATACCATAATGGCCTTCAACAGCTATTGCCAGTTCTCTTCTAGCCATGATGATGTCACACTCTTCTTCCATATTATTCCTCTATGCTCAGGCTTAAGGTAAGACCTGCATTCCACCTCTTTTGGTATGGTGGTCTTGAACCATTTCTCTCCTGTGGAAGGGAGTTCTATCACCTCTGTGATTAGTGCTTCATTTATGAGAAACTCCTCTTTTCCTATGACTACTTTTGAACCATCAAATGAGAGGGCAAAAGCTTCAGCCACCTGCTGATGGAAGCCTTGTATTTTCTCACAGAACTTGTAGCAACCCACCTATTGGAAAAGTCTGCAGACCTCTGGATGTGCCTCTTAGTAACTGATATGACCTAGATCCCACCTTAGAGTTGGTCCACTCTTCTTCATCTTGATGGGTGTATCTCCTGGGTACTTGCAAAACAATTTTTAGACTTGTATACAGTGTGCTTTTCCAGGCTGCTCTTTCAGAGCTAGTTTTTCTGGTGGAGAAAATGCTAATTTCAAAAATGAAATACGATGGAGTCTCCTGCCACTGATTATGAGGGTTTTCTGTCATTATGGAGGCTAAGGTCACAAAAATGATGATAGCAGCTCGATCCTCTAGATCTCTTTTCCCACATAATTGTAAACTACTTCAGCCAGAGCATTCGGTGGCTATTTGATGATCTTTTGGATAGGTGGAGGGAGACTAAGGGTTTCTAGTTATATCAGTCTTTTGCCAATTGCATAACGACTTTCTTCACTCATTTCCCCATGTAGTCATGCAGGCGCAGATATTTTCGGTGGTTAGTCACGCTCACAAATGATCATTTTTCTTGCTGACGGGGTCAGATGTGATAGTTCCCAACTGTTTCCTTATTTTTCCATTTCAGTGGTTAAGATCCTCCAGGATTTTGTCAACTAGCTGCTGAAAAGCTGGATTTTGGTGGCTAACGAAGTGTTGTATTTCTTTCTTAGGCCGTCGAAACCTTTACCCTATCGCCATGGTGAACTTCTACTTTTGGTAGATAACGACCTCGTCGGAAATTTTTTTTAACTGCCAAAAACCTATTCTTTCGGTGGTTAATAAAATGCCCTAGTTTTTTCCTAAACAACCGAAAGGGTTTTTCACCCGATGCTTATCTTCTTGCTTTTGTTGGTTAGCATATGCATTGCACCTTTCTCTAATCTACCAAAAGTGACCTTTTTCGGTGGCTAATGAGACATTCTGAGCCTCGCCTAAACCACCGAATGTACTTTTCCCAATGCTGCTCGCCACTCTCTTTCGGCGGTTAAAACCTTTCTTGTTTCTCTCTCTAATCTGCCGAAAGCGTCTCTTTTCGGTGGCTAATGAGTTTTCTGTAGTCTTGCCTAAGCCACCGAAAGTGTTACTTTGACTCTGCTTGCTCAGACCGCTTTCGGTGGTTCGCCTTTGCCCCGCGTTCAACTATTTAGCTGCCGAAACATAACTTTTTGGTGGCTAATAAGCTATAATAGTCCTCACCTAAGTCACCAAAAGCTATAACTTGTAAAATTGTCATCCAAATAAAAGCAGAGGCTTTCAAATTGTCAGTGATATTGATATCTTTCATTACATAAGAAGATTCTACCTACTATCAAAATAAATTTATTTTGGGAGATAACAAACTGAAGCACACAAACTTTAACTGAGGCTTTGATTGAAGAATTATTATTTAACTAAGGATTTATAAATGCAACTTTATAACTTGTGTTCATCTAGTCTTTTGCATGGGTAAATTCAAATCCTCTTTCTCTTTATCTCTTTATTGCTTATCTATTTATCTTACTACATGGTAAGTATGTGTTAACTTAATCATCTATCATATCATATTATACTCAGAAGAATTGTCACATTCTATGATCATATTACATTATCCCAGACCATATAGTCATATGCTAAAGTGATTCACCTTAGAGGTGATTAGTCTCTAGAGGAGACTTAATAGATTTATCCATCTCGAATGGCCATGGTTAGCAATATATCACATAACATTTACCTCTATTCCTAGAGGTCCACCTCAAAATCTGTATAAATTATCTAGATGACCGTATGAGGATCATAACTTGATACAAACCACAAGTTCATATCCATAATGTGAATCAAAATGACTTGATACAAAACAAGTACTTACTTGACACAACACAAGTCTTTAGTCTTGATAGAACAAAAGAATTTACAGTACTAGAATCACCACCTCAATCATATGAGGATATAGATAGGATTTGATACAATACAATTCTCGAGAATGTCTCTTGATGCTATACAATCAACATTACCTATCATCGATGGAGGCATTCTTTGCTATACCAGACATTTTTTTCCATACCAAGCGCTTTCTGCCATATCAATATTATCTCGGAAGTATCTGAACTTCATCATTGATAGTGACTTTGTCAACACATCTACAATCTTCTCATTAGTATATATGTACTGAAATTTCACCTTATAGGACCATGACTTCAATGAAGTAAAACTTCATCTCAATGTGTTTTATCATAACACATAGGGTTTTCAGATAGCTATAGAATCAATCTTTTACAAAACAAATTCACAAGTATCTTTCTCAACTAATCTTCTTCTCAACTGTTAGTGCTATCCAAAAAAACTTTTGATTCTGTAGTACTGACCACAACATACATAGCTTATCTCAAGCTAAAAAAATATCTAGATAGCACAATAGGTCTACCATGTATCAATTACAATAATTCTAATGTAACTTAAAGGTACTCAAACATATGCTTAGTAACAAGCATAAAATACAACAGGTATGCTAAGTACCTTAAGACACCAACCAACTACTTATTCATGGTAGAATCATTTGGATTTGATGCAGAATGGAGTTTCTCTAAACTAGAAACCATGGATTTCACATCCATCATTTACAACAACATTTTACAACACATTAAATGTGTATAACTATTGCAGAAGGAAAATATCATCTTTCCTTTCAATCCTCAACATTTGTTGAATTCAAGAATCTTCTACTATTTGGAGAACTTCTATGTGATCTTGCCATTCTCTGTGATGTTCTTCAAGGTAAGATCACTTTCACAGTGATTTCATGTTCTTCTCTTTATGCCGAAACACCCAAAATTAGCCAAGTATGTTTCTATCTAACCTCTCCAAGAGGTTTGGTTGTTCTTCAATAGTTCCAACTATAACTCTTCATGAGTATCCAATGGCCTCTTAGAATTTGACTATGTCTCTTCTCATGTGGACTCTCTCCACAATAGATACTGCATCCCCTTGCTGTATGAGTCATATACCATGACTAACTGGTGGGGAATTTATCTGCTGCTGCTCATGAATACACATCAATACTCCCTCTTCAACCAGAGGAGTTTTTTTACACCAATCTTGTCCTTATTAGAGGATTAGTAAGAATGCCAACAATTATTCTCATCTGTGGATATGTTGAAGAGTTGTTGTTGGCCTCTATCTACTTCTTGTCTAGACCCATAGTTCAATCACTCAACATAATACCAACGTGACAGACCAAGACATCATCCCGATAGAGCAATCTTAGTCAGCAACACCCGTGAAGCAGGCACAGTCTCACATGAGATATCTTAATGGGTAACTGCTAGAACCATGTTTCTGCAGTTGGTGAGGGATTATAGTCCCTTGGCACATGGCCAAGGCGCTCGACAAAGGTGATAGGATGAATATTTACTACTACGCGACAACAACACAGTGAGGCATCATGACTTGCGTGTAACACAACCTCATCCTTATGACCCTACAAATGGTGCGACAGTGAGAAACAGATGATTCCTTATAATCAACAGATAATGCATGACTACACTTTTACTTAGCAGTTTAAATATGGACTCATACATACCATTCCAACCTACCTTAAGTATTCATTCTTGTACTGATAAACCATATTGCGACATACATTCAATAATAACTTTAATAATGCAAGGTAAGCAAGTATTCATATAAAAATTCACCATTCACAACATTCATCCATATAACACTAGAAATAACATGGAAACCCATCTGGGAAAAACCACCAAGGTGTTCTTCATCTGACATGAGAAATGGATATAGCACCTTGCAGAATGTTCTTAAGATATGCCTTTCTGATTCAATCTTCTTGCTCTCCCGCTCTCTGGTTTTATTCTTCTATCTACTCCTACTGATCTGTACACAGCCTGGATCGAATCTTCTACTTAACTATCTACGTACTCAGCTGCATATTACCCTACTACTGGTGGTCTGCTCACACAAATGCAATATCTGTGGTGGAACATCCTTCTACTTCTATTGTCCAGTCAAATTACTGAACTTACATAACCCTATGAACCTTCCAAACCCTTATACAGAGTGGGTTTCTCCTACTTATAATATCTACGAGACCACATAGGGTCGACTGAGTACAACTCAATTATTACAGACAAAAGCTTACAAAAATATCTCTGCTACATAAATGTTGACCCATACCTAGCCATGAAAGTCCTAAAAGACATTAACCGCGACTTTAACTAGACGCATAAATGTCTTTCAGCTTGTCTGTACTGGTCATAACTAGCCGTACACACTATCCTTCCTTCTTCCGTTGGTTCATCCTTCTGCAATCTTCCTTGAATTCCACTTATCCAAATTTAACTCTTCCATCTGCCTCTTCCACCGACTCGGATGTACCTTCCTTGTC
The DNA here is from genome assembly GCA_001517045.1 of Pseudotsuga menziesii. Taxonomy (NCBI): domain Eukaryota; kingdom Viridiplantae; phylum Streptophyta; class Pinopsida; order Pinales; family Pinaceae; genus Pseudotsuga; species Pseudotsuga menziesii. The sequence continues at coordinate 1,520,375 of LPNX010811566.1, forward strand.
GCAACTTATTTACATCCTTAACATGCCTTTGCTCCATCGCACGCATGTTTTACCTTCTTGCGCTAGTTCCTTCATTCTTTTCTAGACCTATTTTTACCCTGTCGCATGCACACTTTTCCTCTTTTTCTTGCACGTCTGATTTATCCTTGTGCACTTTTCTTGGACCAACAAGCCCCCAGCACCCACATGTGGCTCGTCTTGAGACACTAAGCAAAAAGGGACTTCTCTGCAAAAATGGTTTGCTGCAAAACTTCATGTTTTTTCCCTAAAATTATGTTTCTGGCGCAGCATTAGATTGCGTAGGAGGACCAACCTTGTCCTAGAATTCCTTCACCATTTGTTGCACTTTAGCAACTTCCATTGTGAATTCCTCTACCTGTGTGGCCAACTGCTCTACACGATCGAAATTGATATGTTCAGACGGTTCTTCCTTTAATGATTGCACTATTTGCCGAAGCTTCTGCTGCACAGGCTGAATAAGGCCTGTGATCTGCACGGCTTTCAACTGGTGCGTCTCCACCTCGGATTCCCTGGTCTACTCTTGATCATGAAGAGCCTAGAATTCCTATTGTAGATGTTTTATCTCTGCCATGTTTGTAACCTTCTCCTGAAAGGGCAACTTCTTCATCTCTGTATTTGTAGTGCTAATTTTCTCATATTCTTCTCGCGTGCTTTCCCTCATGATTTTTGCAGTTTCATCTTCTAGAAGCACTTCCCAAATTGTGGAAATAGTTTCTACTACCTTTTCATAGAGTTCTTCTCCATTTGTTATTTTCCCAGCAACCTTAGATGCTGCTCCTCTTCTTTACTCAAGCACTTCAGGAGGTGTGCTCGGTACCTGCCTAGCCTGAAGCTCCTCAACTTGCGTCTTCAGCTCCACCGCAATCTGCGATAGCCAGGAAACCTTAGCTGCTAAGTCTTCATCTTCCTAGCCCTCTTTTAGTGGGAAATCTGCGATTGCACCCTTAATGGTCTCAACCAGTGCAATGCAACTTTGCTCACGTGCTTCAATTTCTTGTTCTTTCTCCTTAAGGAGGGCCTTCTGCCCTTCAATTTCCTGCGCCTTTTCCTTAAGGAGGTCCTTACGCGCCTTTCCCTTCATTTGCTGTTTTGTTGCCTAATAGGAAATAAAATTCTCCCTCAGTTGTATTTAGTACTCGGATGCCTGCTGTAAGCCATAGAATTCACTCAAGGGCAACTTGGAGAAGTCAATCTGCAATGTGGAAAATTCCTTGACAACATCATCAAATGCACTCATCTCTATCCCTGTTTCTAGTGCATGCCACTGGATTTGTACTTTAATTAGTGGCACCAGTTCTGGCGTGACTAATGGGATGCTGGGATCCACGCCATATGTCTCAGCCTCAATAGTGTCTTTGACCTCATTAATGGCATCTACCAACTTAGTCAGGTGGTTCCCAACTTGATCAGCTATGATTACCTGCTGCGTCTTCAGAACGACGAGGCTGTCCTTGGTGACTGTAGCTACAAATTCTGCTAGCGTGCGAATATCCTCTTCAGTTAAGCTATCCATGTTATCTGTCTTGCTATATTTCCTTTTCTTGCACGGGGCCTCCTGTTCTTGTTGCTGCATTTGTTGTTGGGTTTGGATTTTCTCTTGACTAGGTGTGTGCTTTGTATCATCGTGATCATAGCTGAACCTATCCTCATTATCATCTTTTTCTTCCTCTTGTTGTGACTGATTGTCTTGACCATCGCCTCCCTTGTTTCCTTGGCCATTTCCTTTGTCCACTGGTGGGTCCTCTTGGTTTTTTTCTTTGGGAAATGGCTCTGCCAGTGGGCTGCACCATTCATCCAACCATTCCTGGATGATTACATCCACATTAGCGTTAGTGACCATGAACCCTACATTGTGCGCTTGTTTCGCTGGGTCTTTCTTCGGCTCCAAAATCATGTTATGCGCATCGACCAGGAAATTGATGAAGTCTACATACCTGTGCACCGTCTCAGCCTGGAATAGGTGAGATCACCTTATAACTTCGTGCAGCACCATGGCATGTAGAAAGAATGTGATGTTACAATCCTTCTGGAAAATCTTGTTTTTCTTGTCTTCCTACAAGTTCTAGTACTTTGCACCAAGGAAAGGTAGTGGGACATCCATTTGTTCATAATCAGGTGGAATGGTCCATAAGGTAAATGAGAGCAAGATGAGCATCCATGAGTAGTGAAATTTATTGTTAGGGTCCTTCTGGGCTTGTGCTGTGTTGTCAATCAGTTCATTAAGCACAAACTATGACCAGTTGGAAACCATACCTTGTGCGCACCTTTCCTCAAGCTCTACTATTCTTGCGGTACTTTGGGCCAGCCTCATCTTGTGCATCAACTTACAAGAGAGGATCCTTGTGGAAAACCGTACACTAGCATTGTCAATAGGGCCAATCAGGAATCCACTTTTTGTGCGCTGAAGGTTATACTGCAGCTTTATCTTGGTGGTGTCCCTATTCTATCGTAAGTATGGCGCAGGGTCATGGCCTTTCTTTGGAAGCCCTATAGTCGCTGAGATGACCTCAATGTCGATAGGGTATGGATGATCGAGCCACAGACACCCTCTATGGAGGCCGATGAGGAGCTATTTTACATACGTATTGTTCTGGAGGTTGTGGTTCTTGCTGTCCTTCTCTCTAGTTTTATTCTTCTATCCACTCCTACTGATCCGCACATAGTCTAGATTGACTCTTCTACTTGACTATCTACGCACTCAGTTATAGAATACCCTACTACTAGCGGTATGCGCACACAGCTGTAAGCTCTGTAGCTCAACAACCTTCTACTTCTACTATCCAGTCAACTTACTGAACTTACATAACCCTCTGAACCTTCCAAATCCTTATACAGAACGGGTTTTTCCTACTTATAGTATCTACGAGACCACATAGGGTCGACTAAGTACAACTCAGTTATTACAGACTCAACAACTTAAAAAAATATATCTGCTACATAAATGTCGGCCCATACCTAGCCATGAAAGTCCTGGAAGACTATTAACTACAACTTTAACTCCGCAAAAATGTCTTTCAGCTTGTCTGTACTGGTCATAACTAGCCGCAAAAACTATCCTTCCTTCTTCCGCTAGTTCGTCCTTCTATAGTATTCCTTGAATTCCTCTTATCCAGATTTAACTCTTCTATTTTCCTCTTCCATCGACTCGGATCTTCCTTCCTCATCGCAACTTCTTTCCATCCTTAACCTGCCTTTTCTCCATTGCGCGCATGTTTTACCTTCTTGCGTTGGTTCCTTCATTCTTTTCTTGACCTGTTTTTACCCTATAGTGCACACACTTTTCCTCTTTTTCTTGCACGTCTGATTTATCCTCGTGCACATTTCCTATCCCTTTTCTTGGCCCAACAGTTGTACTGCTCCTTTCTGCACCATGTCTTGGATATAAGTAACTAGGATTCTTGTGAAGATTTACTGCTTTACAATTTTCTCTATTTGGAGCAATCTCTCTTATGTGATCTTTCTTGATCACTGGAATAGTAAGAGTCCATATATTCTTGAAACTTTATTTCACTATCTGAGACATATTTGATTCCACATAGAATTGTACCAAGTAGGTATCTCATCACATGCTTTATTGTAAATGTTTATGTACTGACTGCAAAGCATACATCTGCTCTTGGAACTAACCAGATACATTTCAACTGACTTGGAGATCCTCCAAATATGAAATAATAATTATGAACTTCATATTTATGTTTAAATGTGTGGCCATGGATTTGCAGTCCACCATCCTAAAAATCTTCAGGATCTCTACTGCATATTTTCCTTAACTGAGGAAAATACTGTCTCGTGACTATCACACCTATAATATCAAGAACCATAACAAGAATCTTGAATACTGTTCTTAGCTTCCTTCTGAATATCTGCATCATGCATGTCTCATCTTAACAGGGGGTACATCAACCAATTTCACTAGTTCTTCACGAGCTAGCGAATCTGGGTTCTCCCTCTCACCATCTAGATGTGAGAATCATAAACTATGTTCTCCATCAAGGAGTCTCATGCTCATCTATGTCTGAATATTTTCTTGACACATGAATGTAAATAATTTACATTAAATATCTTTAGGAGTCTTCACATATCTCATAATAGAATCAGGTATTCTCTTCTAAATTCTTCCTAAGAAACATAGGAATCTCCCGACCTATTGCCAAAACCTCATAACATAGGATTCTCATCAATGCATGCCATTTTGTGCTTGTAGGCCATAGAATATGGTCTTTCCCTACAAGCCAAATTTATTCAATTTATTAGCAGCTTTACATAATTCAATCATTTTAATATAATGACAAATAACATACACTGATATGAAAACACTTTAAACAAAGTTTCAATATAACCATATTTAATGAATTTAATCACATGAATACTCCAATGTATTTGCAATGGTTCACATAGTCATGTACATATATTAACCAATGTTTTATCATAACTCCATTCTAATCTCATAAATAAATTATGCATCCTCATATTCATATCTCGTGAATAATTATGCTGGCTTCTATTCATTTCTCATGAATAATTTTGCAACCCTATATTCATATCTCATGAATAATTTATGCATTCCTATATTTATATATCATGAAACAATCATGCATCCATCTATTCATATCTCATGAAAATTTATGCATCCCTATATTCATAAATATTGATGCATATCACATATTTCATGAGTTTCACCGTTTTCCAATAAAAGATAGATTGTATGCATTAATCATGTTATCTCATAACAACATTCCTAATACCAGGAATACATATATCTAAACAGCTGTAATGAAACACATTCAAAACCATTTAGATCTGATTTATAAAAGCATATAACAATCAAAATACAAAAAACTTATCTTTCTATTGTTTTGTGTAGGCTCCCTCTTGATCTTTGCATCCTTGCGGATATTTACTGGAGTCCCTCGATCTTGATAGTCTTCCTTCACAGAATCTTAATACATATTTAACTTGGAAATATGGATCCATGCATGACTCTAGCGAATCACTGCATGGGGAAACTGGATCCCATACAACTTGGAGAGAATGCTCTTCTGTACCAAAGGAAATACTCCTTTCGGTGGTCATCATCCTTTTTATCAGACGGTTTATTAATCCTATGATCATCTTCTTATGCACAAAATCCATTGGCGAAGGATAATATCCAATCCACAAATCCTAGGGTTGTTCAAACAATTCTTCTAGTTTGGAAAACTGTCCCTAACAAAAATGATGAAAAATTCATATTCAAATACCTAAGCGTATCTCCCAAATTGTTGTGAATTTTTGAAGTACGCTTCCATATGAAGTGAATGAGCCCATTTGGTAAGTGGGATTTCAACACTTTTGGATGATTCCTCATGGTTTGATCGCAAATTCTCCATGAAATTTGTCTCCTGGAATAGTGACAAGAATGGTGCATATTGACTTGCTCTAGATTCACACTGCATTGGATGAAGACTCCTCAATCACTGAGGTCACGAAGTCGAATAGGTCATGCTCCTCAAGAATGTTTAACACCATTTCCTTCCATATGATGAAATTGAAAGTACCCTGAAGACGGTCTTTTGGTCACACATAGATTGATGTCATGGATCTTTGACTTTGCTTAACTCCTTAGGATCATGTAGGATTGTAGTTGCTTGCACAAACTCATCTTATTCACACCTTAAGCTTTGATACCATGTTAATATTTTGACCAACAATGATATCTATGAAATTTAAAACTTTTATGAATGAACCAATGAACAAATGAATCTCATAATCAAATCATCCACAAAAATCATTCATCCACATAAGACAAGATGTACCCCAGGGGAAAACCTCATAACATAGAGGATGAAAAACCCCAAGAATTCTTTAGAGTATAATATATAGATTGCATAGAATGGATTTTACAACATAAGCATATTGATCGATAGGGGAGAACACAGAGCAATAGAAATAAAGAAACTATGTAACAACTGTAATGAACTTTCCAAGTGCCCGAAACTTTAATAACAAGTCAAAACCCATGTCATGTAAACCCTAGTGAATATACTCATCAATTAATGCTCTAGGAGCATTAAAACTATGAATTGCCTAGAAAAGAATCAAAATTGGTGCATTACATTCTCTCCATGCAAACATTAGCACCTTTCCTACACTAGTGCATTAAAAAGATAACATAAGTGTCACCGTGCTTCAGCTTAAGTGTCAACCATGCAAATTTTTTTATTCACTATTATTAACTTTGCATGGAACATGGTAAGTTTCTTTTAATTAACTGAAGCACACAATATTTAACTGAGGCAATGATTGAGGCATTCTTATTTAACTAAAGCTTTAGAACTGTAGCTTTATAACTTGAGTTCATCTAGTTTTTTGTATGGGAAAATTGGAATTATATTTCTCTTTATCTGATCCAACCAATAGTTGGTAGGTTTTCAAGCATCAAAAAAGTGAAGCACTTCGACTGCTTCTCCTACCTCGACAGGTCTGTCTCGACAGGTTCGCCTGGACAAATAAGTTTCGACAAGTTCGCCTCAACAGGTCCTCCTCGAGGGTTGTTCTTCTGAACCATTATAAATTCTTTGTAACTGAATGTAATGGGTAGTCACCCAAGTGTCTTAGCATCCTATATAAGCATGTACACTAATGTAATATACAGAATTCTGATTCATCCATCTTTCATGGAGAAGAAGTAATAAATTGGTTTAAATTTTTGCATTTTGTCTATTCGTATATGTTTTGTTGACCTAAGTGTATTTCCTTCGTTGTTGGTTCTTTTTATATGCTTCCTCCATAATAGAAATTAACTCATTCAGTTGACTGTTGTCCCTAGCGTGCACCTGGGCGCAACCTGGATCATTGGTATCAGAGCAAGATATTGTCTAAATCTTAAGTTACATAAGCACATCCATTGAATTTATTTAACTTATTCCCATTCAAACATGCTTGCAAACTCAACAACTCAAGAAGACACTTCCTTCAACTTCAAAAAAGATGGCCGAAGAAGCAGAAAATAGACATGCAACTGACAAGACAGAGAAACTCATAGAAAAATCACTAGCTCACTAGTGGACCAAAATGTTCGCCCAGTTGAGTGAGATTCTCATGCGAGCCACTTCAAACTTCGGGGAATCCTCGACGCGATATCACTCCGATAAAATCATCCCCTTCAAAGTGCAAATGAATCAGGACATACCGAACCTTGAAGGAAATATTAACGTGGAATCCATAAACAATTGGGTACAACATTTGGAATCTCACTACGTAGTGAATCAACTCTCTGAAGTAGAAAATATCACCATTGCATCCTTAAAGATGTCAACCTCCGTACACTACTAGTGGGAGAATCTATTGGCAAAGATGGAAAAGAAGAGGACCCCTCGACACATGGGTAAATTTTTTCGAATACTTCCAAAAGGAATTATACCCACCCAAGTATCTTGAACAACAGTATAAGAAGTGGTAGCAGCTAAGGCAATGGAAAGACCAGTCCATATAGAGTTGCACTGATGAGTTCTATAAACTCATGGCTAGACTTGGCATCCAATAAGAAGAGAAATTGCTTGTCCTGAAGTACGTCGATGGTTTATCCCCATACATTCAACAAGAGATGGAGTTTCTGACAGTCAGTACGCTTGTGAATTCATTTCATTATGCTAGCAAGATTGAAGATAAACAGAAAGAAAAAACACGTTTCATGAATAAGCCAATAGGTTGACCATCCGATAAGAAGGCACCAGCCGAATCCGACAAGTTCAAAAAATCCTTCTCGGTCGAATCCGCTAAATCCTGATCATCAAAAGAATAACTTTCAGAAAGATAAGAGGGGTCACAACAAATAATCTCCTACTAGGAAATGGTGTGATTATCATAGTTCAACATGACATGATACGTCAGAATGCAAAGCTCGAAAGACATTTTTCGAAAAATTGTCGACATCCGACTTGTCTGATAGAACCCTGGTAGAATCTGATCCAGATGCATCAACCCTCTTGGATTCTACCTTTACCACTTTGACAACCTCGACCATTGTCGATGAGGAGGAATGAGAACGCCTGTTCCATACACAGATATGGTTTCAGAAAAATCCATTACATCTGATTGTGGATAATGGTAGAAAGAAGAACTTCATTTCTGAATATCTTGTGAAGAAATTAGGTCTTGTCACCACTCCACATCCTCAGCCTTAGAATATCGGCTGGATGAAGGATGGGAGGGAACTAAGGATCACATGACAATGCAAACTTGTCTACTTCATTAAGCCCTTTGAAGATGAAGTACTATGTGACGTGGAACTGCTTTCCATAGTCGATGCCCTATTTGGTAAACCCTTCCTATGGGATCGACACGATACATATCAGTCACAGCCTCAGAAGGTGATTGTCAAAATATAGAATCAATGGTATGACATACTGGAGCGACAAACCACATCAACGGTTGCTATGATATCTACCAAACAAATGAATAAGCTTATCAATCATGCTCAAAAGTTCGCATTAATCATGATCCATCCTCAACATTCCACAAAGACTATAGAAACAATTTGACTCACTGACCAGTGCAACTCTCGATAACATCAACAGATCGACAACATTCTTAAGGAATACTAGAAAATATTTCAAGCACCATACGTGGTACCTCTGCACTGTCAGGTAAAATACTCCATTGAACTTGTTCCTGGTTCTTCATTACCTAACGCATCTATTTACAAAAGATCCATTCTTGAAAATGAAGAGATTCACAGGAAAACCCAGTATTTGATGATCAAGGGTTATATCCGCCCTAGCACCCCTCCTTGTGGAAGTCTGGTCATCCTAGTTCCAAATAAAGGCAGGACTTGGCGCATGTGCATCAACTATTGTCTCTAAGCATTAAAGCATCAAAATTACATCATAACAAATTCGAATGAAGGGAGGGATTGAATTTGACATTGCATCCAAAAAATCATTGCACCATGTCATATGCAATCAGAGAGATTTAGAGGCTATAGATTCAATGTTCCAGTTGTATGTGAATAGAGAGATTCTATTATTCTCTTAAAAACAAATCTTCACGACAAGATCACCCAAGTTTGAAAATTCTCTAGTAATTCCTTAAAAAATACATATAATCATATTTTATATATATCCTTCTTATAAAAAAAAAGAATCGAGATCATATCTTAATATGTTTACAAATATAATAATCAAAATTATGAGATAGAATATGCTCGTGCACTTTGTTGGGCATGTGTTATACTCTTTGCATATGTTTATGTGCGTGTGCATGTTGGGGGGGGGGGGGTGTTCCTGACGATCCCCACCATATAGGATATATCGTATGCATCGGGCATTGTCTCAAGGGGATTTATATGGGGGGCATGTAGATTCCCTCCCCCTTCCACAAGGTGGACCTCGGAAATGTGCGGTAGCGCATTTTTGATGTGAGCAAAGTGGGATTTCAAGCAAAACAAGTTCAAAATTTTTGGGCTAATGTGGGTTTTTTTTTTCTTAAAATAATTAATTTAATTCTAGTTAAAGGATTGGGGTCTATTTATAATCTGGGTTAGTGGATTAGGGTTTTGTATGCTACATAATACCTATATTTTATATTGTGAGTGGTTCATAATGAGAATGAGAAAACAAGAGGTGTGGCTCCAAATTTTGCTGGTTTTCTCGGTTAAGGGTTTCCAGTGTAAATATCTATATATTGTCGTGATATCTATTTTGCTTAAAATAATTTGTATGCTTTTCTTATCTGCATAGGTTTAAAATTTGCATGCTTGGTGAGAAAAAATGAGAAAATTAGGGGATTTGGTCCATCCCTTTTCCTATCATAAATCCGCTTGCCTATTCATATTGGCAGTTTCCAAGTGTGTTTGCGTCCAACTATAGGAGGGGATTCCCATTTTATGTTTCTGAATGAAATTCAAGACTTATATCCACTTCCATCCATATTGTTGTTTCTTCATTTTTATTCCATTGACCTGTTGCCCTATAAACTTTATTGCAACACCATAGTAATAGGAAATGAAACTTGAGTCCAATACAATTGTACTATTTATTCTCAAGGAGTTGATGTATATATATGATCTTGTTAATGCAATCCTAGAGTGAGGATAATCCATGTGGTCATGTTGCTGCATTGAGTGAGATAAATTCCATAATCTTTTAGAAGCTATAAGATATTCTAAAGCATATTGATCCCTCACATACTCAAAGTCACGAAGTTATACTCTCTAATTGATTTTGAAGGGTTTTAACCATTTAGGATTGGCCAATATGTCCTCGTGACTGCTGAAAAATACTACAATCATATGATGTTTTGTTCTTACCTGCAATTCATAAAGGGATTCACACTGTTGAAAGGACCTCATATCAAGCTCCCATTTTACTTGATGATACATGAAAGAGGAAAATGCACTTAACTATACATCTCCTACATTTAAGTTGGGATTCCATTCAATTTCATTTTCTAAAAAGAAGTTAAATTGGTAAACTTCACATAGGAGTTTCTGTTCTCTACCTATAGAATCATTGTACATATCTATAAAGTAAAGAATAGTTTTGATTTCAAACCTTTTTCCCAATTTTAGTATTGAGATTCTAAACTAACGCCATGGTTCATGCAAACACATGGAGTAAACTCTTGCTGGAATCCTACATGATATTGCTTGAGAAACTAACTGATACATAATTTGTTTATCCGTCTCTAGTGATCCTGATTGATTTTGAATTTCATATATTTTGGTTTTCTATTTATTACTTAAGCTAAGTATTGGGCATAGCACTCTTCTTGCATATTTTGCACCTCATATTTATACTATTTCTTGTATATAATCCCAAGGTCATATAATGCTTCTTTTATGTTCCATTCAACCAAATTCAACCTCACACATGCCAAAGACATAGTATTTGTGCGAATATCATCTAAAATTTCATTGATGGATCCATAAACATCCTTTATATATTATTTTTCTTTCATCTCCATTTAAAGGGGAGAATCAGAACGAGATTCCCCTACTGTGGCTGCCAACAGATCCAATCCTGTAGTCTTTGTTTTTTTTGTATTATGTTTTTTCTGTAACAACTTGATTTTCAAGACTCGATTTGTTCATTTTAACTTTTTATTCTGCTGAAACCATGCCTTGTCATGTTTCCTAAGTGTCCTCAACTATTCTTGCAGATTATCATTCTTTCTCTGAATTGCTTACCAATATGAATAGGTTTTTCATTTTCATCCTTGATATATCTATCTAATTTCCAATTTTCTAACCTAGTTCTTTAGCTTTCTAATTGTCTTTTTCTCTCTCTCTTGTAATGCATATGTCAAAGATTCAAGATTTAGCTCTTGAACATGTTCAAAATATTGAAATGACATATCTTGCTGGTGTAAAAATTGAATGTCGAGCACAAAAAAATCCTCTAAGTCAACGTTCTCTTCCTGTATTCCTAAATATGCCATGTTCTTCTGAGAAAACCTAGTTCTTGGATGCCTAGGATATTTCTCAAAGATGTCGTCTATACTTGTAATCTCTTTCTATATCACTTGAACTCTTTCCTTTGACCGTGCTACTTGGATTTTGGTTATTCTACCAACAATTTCTGGTTCTTTGAGGGTCAAGGTTTCCATTGATTTATGTTTATTATTTGAGGATCCAGGAATCACTTTCTATTGATCTGCATGAGGTCACGATGGAAGGTTTTGAATAGATCCTTTGGTAATTACATATTTTTCTAACTAGAATCCTCGTTCTGCAAGAAAATTCTCCCAAGATACATTGGGTTTCTTTAATTCTATAAGAATGTGTATATTAATCAAAGAATGATGGTAGATGCTATTAGTTTTGTTGCTTGGTTATTTATGAGCTCACATGGCCATCTTGGTTAATAGTTTCCATAGAGAATAGGGTAGGTGAATCAAATCCTCACTAATAACATGCAACAACAACTGGATATGATAAAGAAAACAATGCTTTATCGATCCTCACATGTTATATATTTTATCAACTAGAATACCCTATTTTCCCACTTAGAAATGAGTTGTCTACCCTCTACACCCTCTTTCCAATTGGGCCGAGGCTCTCTACTGTCCATTAATTTATCCCATGTGTTAGGGTATTTCAATATCTGTGTTTTAAACCAACATTCCCCTATATTACTTAGGGCTATGGAAGCTGTAATCATTACCTCTGAAATTGACATGAAAAATCCCCTAATATTTGCAAATACCCCATCAAAGTGGTGAGAAAAGTCCAAGGCCACATCTTCATGGCACCCCTACAATATCTCAAATATGTAAAACCATCCAATTCTTCTAAATACCTCTTTACTCAATGGATCTTCTTTGAAACAATCCATAGTTTAAGCAATTTCATATCACTTGGCTATAATTGCTGCTTGATTTCTGTAATATCCCTCCTCTATGCCCATATACTTGTACATAAATTGTAATTGCATATCTGCTCATGGAAATAAGCTTAAGGCATAGGATTCATAGGTGAAACTTTGTAAGTACGATTGTAGATTACTAAGTTGCACTGTGAATTTTAGCCTAGGAGACTAAAGACTTGACGTGACTAAAATGATAGGGAATGGAATCCACTAGGGGGAAAAGAACTTTTAAAATGATTGGGCGTTTCCTTTGGGAGAGCAATCCCATGCCAAAAGAAAACATTGGATTGGGTTTAAATGTTTGAGCATTAACTCCACATTAACTTAAGGATGAGTACTTTCTCATTAAGATATTAGAAATTAATCATAAGGTTTAAATACTTAAAAACTGTGATTAATGCGTGAAAAGCTAAGATCCATGTTATCATAAGGTTAGAAGGTAAAAATCAATACTTGGAATTGTTATAAGAACTCAAGCATTGTTCTGAGTGTTATTTTAGTCTCCTTTATTCCTAGTGGATTCCTTCCTAGCTCAAGGGTGGCCTCACGATGGATGGAATGAATGCCGTACAGAGAGCTAGATTGTTGGGTGTAGATTCGATGTCATATATTCAGTCGGTCAAGTCCATGTCATCCAGATAAGTATAATTTCTAGTTGTAAAATTATTAATATTGTTGTTCAAAATAATGCTAAAACTTTAATGTGTAGAGTTACTAATATTTTCTCAATCTATTAGTGATGTAAATATCCTTGAAGGACTGAGATTGTTTATTTATTCCTTAAGCAATGAGTGGGAATTCTTAGCCTTGTAAGTGAATTGTGTAATTCTCATCTATGAGTAAATGCCTTTGTAATCCTTGATTTATGTCTTAAACAATTTCAAGCATGGATGAATTCCATAAAAGTGTCTACTTAATCCTTTTTATTAAAGTATGAAATGTTTATTGCATCATGTCAATACATACTTTTATGTCAATTAATCTGATAGAATGATGAGCTAACTATCATAAGATAATTTAAGTGTTACTTGATTGATATTCCATTGTGCGGTTAACTAAGCTTGATAGTAAGTCCTCTTGGTATGTCTACAACTTAGCATCTGTAAAGATGTGTAGAAAATGAGAAGATAAGATTGGTATGATTAGATAGTTGGATAATCATTAATTATTGTTTCATATTTATTTATTTTGAATAAAAAATATTATGGAACATTCCCATAAAGTTTCAAGTTTAAAAGTTATTGCCCAAATACTGAATAAAAGAATATAGACATTACGTAAGTGATGTTTCGAACTAAAGGGATGGAATTATGGATAATGGTGTGTGAATGTGTAAGCTCTTAGGAATTGCACAAGCTTAAAGACGAATATACTTGTTATTAAGTTAAGTAGGAATGGTTATGTGCAATAAGTACTAGTATATAAATAAATGTTTCTTATCAAAACTCTAATGGTTATATTTAATGGAACTATTCACGAAGAAAAAATTTGTTGATGGTAAAAGAAAAGTATTGATGCATAGTGAACATACTCTTCATAGGAATTCAACTAATAAAGTGATCAAGTAGTTTATGACTGCTTCCTTCAAGACCTCTAATATTACATTATAAGTTTTGTTGATGGTAAAAGAAAAGTATTGATGCATAGTGAACATACTCTTCATAGGCATTCAACTAATAAAGTGATCAAGTAGTTTATCACTGCTTCCTTCAAGACCTCTAATATTACATTATAAGTGGACTAGACTATAGGTTTATGTATATACATAAACAAAGTAGTATTGGAATATATTTGATTATAATGATTCAACGATATTGCAACTAATATTGTTAAAGTTAAAGGAAAATTTTTATACTCCATTTCCCAAAATAGTACCAAGGAAATTGGGTACATTAAAAGTGGTATCAGAGTTCAGTTACAACACTACGACCTATGGACACACATCTGTACAAGTATGTTGTGTACTTTGTGAAATATTTGAATGAAAATTACTTACAGTAATTGGTTATCTTGTCGACATGCTTGGCATGAGTTGGTTAATTAAAAATGTTTTACTGAGCATAAAAAAAAAACATAGATTAGATTGTTTTAATGGGCTTAAAGACTCAAATGTGTGATAATAATGAATTGTAAATATGTTGTCGGAAGTGTTTTGCTTAGGCAAGGTGTATAATAAGGATACAAATATTTTCCTTTTTGTATGAGTAGAAAGTCATGGCATGCATGGAAATAACAACTATCTTCTATTATAGAATGTTATAGGAAAATAGAAGTTGAAAACATTTGAATGCATAATATTAAAGGTACAATGAAGTTTTATGTATTAAAGTATGAGTAAATATACTTGGGTCATAGGAGACATGACATAAGGTAATCATATAGTAAAAGTCACAAAGTGATAATAGCATGAAAAGAGTCCCAAAACTTGGCATGAATACATGAAAATAGATGAGTTTATAAACTACCGTAGAGATTTGAGGTAAATGATTATCATTTCATATGTGCTAAAAGAAAGGCCACATAGACAATTTCATCATAAATCGTAAATACTACGGAAGCACACAAATGGAATTTAATGCATTGTGATACTCGTAGAATATCATACTAATGTAAATTGACATTCCTATGCAATTATATGTTCATGGTATTGGCACGTGCATAATGCGAGAAAGAAATACAAGCTTAATGTAAATTGACATTCCTATGCAATTATATGTTCATGGTATTGGCACGTGCATAATGCGAGAAAGAAATACAAGCTTATGCATAAATTGTTGATATTATGCTAGAAAAGTAAAATGCACGATATAAATACATGGAGTCAAATATGGTTAAAGAGAGACATGACATAGGAAAGCTAGAGGTAGCATTAAAGTCTAATGCATATTCAAGATTAGAAGAAAGTAGGGTATGAAATATGCTTAAAATACCAGTCAATGAAATATACATGCAAACCTAGTTGTGACTATATTTGCCAAAAATAAGTAATGGATTAGAATTATGCATGAGAATAATTGGTTGCAACAATATATTATGAATAATCATGATAGGAACTTGATATATTTTAAGTCTTTTTTTATGAAGAACAAAGAGATTATGATAACTTTTGGCAAGAGATTGTAAGTGAAACATGCATGTGTATGTGGGTGCAAGAGACTTCACGAATCCTTGTAAATGGAAGGTAATTCATGAGGTAACTATTAACATGTTTGGTAATTCAATGACTGTTTCATTAAAAATGAAAAGTATATAAGAAACCGAATAGGAAACAAGGCAATAGATTGGAAAACCTATCAAAACAATATAAAGAAGTAAATGCAACATTTTGAGAATGTTAAGTTAAAGCAATTGATTTGGGAAATCAAGAGTTGTTTACACATGTTTAGGTACTAGAAGTATCGACTTAAAAAAACAGTAACATGATGTGTAACATATTTGATGCATAGTATTAACCAAGTCTTGGAGGACTTAGATGTACATGCCTTGATGTTGAGTTATAGGGATTTGAAGCATCAAGAATTAATTATCTTTATTAGGTTGAATATGATGCAGGGGAATCTAGTCCCAAGTAAAATAGTTGAATATGAACGATGGAAGAATCTTGTAGGATAGTCGATGACCTCCAGAAGAATGGGCAAAAACGTTGATGAGATAAAATTAAACGAAAGGGAAGAGTCACGATTATTCTGACCATGAGTGGTTGATGACCGATGAAAAAGAGTTGAGAAGTGGCTGATGAGACACACCGACCAAAATAAGAAGGAGTCGAGAAATAAATCGATAGATGACGATTAGGTGAAAGGACCGACTATTCATCTAGAAACCCAAGGATGGAGTTGCTGGGGTAGTTGAAACAATTGTAGAGTGGTTGTTGCATAAAATCCAAGTGGCGCAACCTACCAAGAAGAACTAGAGGGTGTATTGAATGCATCCATGAAGTTTCCTAGTGGCACATGAGCCTCTAGAAGAAGAACCAAATACTGTGAATGGTGGGGCAACTATAAATACCGGTGAACATTTAGAAACAAGGGGATTTTGGAGATTTATTGGTAGAGGAACAAAAAAGGAAGTTTTCTTTCTGTAAGTAAGGCTTGCAGGTTGTATACTATGTGTGGTGGGCATTGAGGATGTATAATTCACTCTTGCATTTGTATGTTTCTTGGTTGATGTCCATTCCAACTAGTCGAGCTATTACTCGTATTGTAATTCCTCTTGTAAAGAGATTGTTTGAAATTTAATTGGAAGCCATGATTCTTGACAAGTAGTTGTGTTGTGTAGTGTGTTTATTTCATTTTTTTGTGTACATTGATCTACATATGACCACCCAGGTTGTGTCTATATTAGTTGGTATGAGAGGAGGAAGTTGTCTTACGAAGAGAAATGTTCAGTTGTGATTGGACGGAGGAAGGAGATTCCAACTGCGGTTGGGTAGAGTCATGTAAGCAATGATTTAGTCGTTTGAGTAGAGGAATGGCTCACCAAGGTGTAAATTTTTGTGGAAGACAAAAATGTGGAGACACAAGAGTCATGATTGATCGAGAAACATTTGAGGAATGCATCCAGCCAATGAGGATGCCGAATAACAAGTTAGTGACTGTAAAAGAAGCTCAATGGCAGGGATATGTTCCTAAAATCCTCAACGATAGTGATGAAGTAGTTGAGGATGAAGATACTGCACTGAGTGATGATGAAGAAGAAGACCCATAAGGAAATATTTTGAAATCATTAGTGCAAATGAGGGGAAAGGCTAATATGGATGTGCCTACCTACTCGAGAAGTATGAACCCCAAGGATATGATAAATTGGATCACTGGAATGGAGAAATATTTTTATATAGATAGATAGAGGACCCAAAAAGGGTGAATTTTTCCTATCTGAAGCTAGAAGGTCATGCTTCATTGTGGTAGGACAATGTGCAGACCGATAGAGTAAAATAGGGAAAATAGAAAGTGAAGACTTGGGACAGAATGGTCTCCAAGATTAAGGACAAGTTCCTTACCACCAACTATATGATTTCTTTGTTCATGAAACTGAAAAACCCACAAAAAGGAAATGATGCTGAAAGAGTTCACTGAGGAGTTCCATCGACTTAAAAACAGGCCAGGGAAAACTGAAGAAGGAGAGGAGGAAGTTGCCAAGTATGTGAATGGAATGAAGTGCCATTCAAGATGAGTTGATCTTTTCAAGGTTTAGTATGGTAGGAGAATCCTATCATCTAACTCTGAATGTAGAGGAGAAACTGTTCCGAAAGACTTCGATGAGAAGAGGGAAGTCGACTGCTTGAAGACAAAAATATTTTGCCACTAGAGGGAAAACTAGTGGGAAAAGGAAAGAAAAGACTTTAGATGATAAACGATAGGAAATAACGACTAGAGATAGTGGATCTGAATATCGATGTGGAGGAGAAAACTTCATAAGTCAAGGAAAAAGTGGTGGTAGAGGATATTTCATGGAATGACGTGCATACTAGTCCAAAATAAATTGTTATGTGTTGAGAATTGGGACGCAAGGCATACGATTTCCTTGAGAACCTGCATACCACAGGTCGAAGAGAGGCAAAAGAGCAGGGAGTAGATGAAGAGTCTGACTTGAAAATGAAAGGAAATTTTGATGATATCGTGTCAGAAGGAGGTTGAAAATTGATGACCTAGAAAACATTGTTGCTGTCTATGCAACAAGAAGAGAAATAACCAATGTGGAGGAAGTTCATATTCCGAATGAAGGTGAATATTTGGGACAGTTGTTGTTTGATCGTCATCGATGGAGGAAGCCCAAAAAATATGGTCTTGATAGAGGTGATTGACAAGTTGGGGATAAAGTGACACCCATAACCAAATCCATATAAGGTGTCGTGGTTACAGAAGGGTCATCATGTGACAATGACACATCAATGCCTAATCAATTTCAAGATTGGTGGGTTGCATGATAGTGTATTGTGTGACGTGATTCCAGTGTATGCATGTCACCTATTGATGGGTTGACTATGGAAATACAAAAAAAAATGTATGATGATCCTCAAAACACTACTATAGAAAAGAAAGACGAGGAGAGATTTTGACTGATTCCCATGGTTGAAGAGTCGAATGGCCAGGGAAAGGAAAGTGGATATTTGAAAGGGAGTGCTAATGTGTTCAACTAAATAATTCTTGAAAGAGGAAGGGAAGCAACAATGTTTCTTTGCGATTATTCCTAAGGGGCCAAGTGTTGAGAGGCTGATTAAAAATTTCTTAGTGGATGTTAGAGAAGTGTTGTGAGAGTTCAAAGGCATAATGGTCAATGAGATGCTGACTAGTTTACAGTTGATAAGAAGTATATCACACTAGATCGAGTTGATTCCAGGGTTGAGTGTACCAAACAAGGATCCACACAGAATGACGTCGATGGATAATGCTAAGTTGAACTGATAATTGTAAGAGTTCTTGGACAAGGGGTTGATTAGAGACAACCTAAGTCCATTTGCAGTACCATTTGTGCTAGCACCTAAGAAGGGAGGAGAATAGAGGATGTGTACATAATCCAAGATTATCAAAAGGATCATTATCAAGTACACATTTCCATCTCATAGGATGGATGATTTGATAGACTGTTTGAGTGGAGTGACATGCTTCACCAAAATAGATATAAAGAGTGGATACCACTAGATCCAAATTAAGGATGGTGATGGATGAAAAATGACCTTCAAGGAGAAGGAAGGACTACACGAGTGGCGGGTTATTCGATTTGGGCTTACCAATGCGTCGATTACATTCATGAGGCTGTGGAACAAAGTGTTGAAACCATTTCTAGGGAAATTCCTCATTGTCTATCTCGACAACATACTGTTTTTTAGTCAGACAAGAGAAGATAACTCGTCACATGTTATATACAAAACATATAACATAATGAGATATATAAACATATGTAAATACTAAATATGAATATGAATTATTAATATTAATAATTAATAAATAAGAAATGATTAATGAAATTAATTAATTAGAAAATAGAAAGAGATGTACCCTTTCATTTGAAAAGGAACGATAAGGATTATATATATANAGTTAATTCCATTGGTTGATTATTCACTTGAGTAATCATTAAGAATATATAGATATGAATATTACATTGCTAGGGATTTATATAAGCCTTATCGCACCTTTTCAAATGAAAGGGTACATCTCTTTCTATTTTATAATTAATTAATTTAATTAATCATTTCTTATTTATTAATTATTAATATTGATATTTAATATTTATATATGTTTATATATCTCATTATGCTATATATATTATTTTATATAACATCACACATTCAAAAAGTCTTGTAGAAGCTAAGCCAAAAGAAGCTGTTGGTGAACCTACACAAGTGTTCCTTCATGCAGAAGGAGCTGGTATATATGGGATTTGTGATTTCCATACTAGGTCTGAAGATGGACCTAGAAAAGGTCAAACTAATTCTAGAGTGGTCGGAGCTGATGAGTGCCACATAAGTATGAGGTTTTCATGGACTTCCCGGTTTTTACCAGAAGTTCATCAGATATTTCAGTTGAATCTGTGCACCATTAACAACGTGCATGAGGAAAGGTGATTTCAAGTGGATGGAATCAGACTGATGATATTTTGAGATGTTGAGGCATAAGGTGACGGTGAGCCCAATTTTATCTCTTCCAAAAATTGAAAAGGTATTTCAAGTCGACTGCGATGCAAGTGGGTTAGAAATTGGAGTTGTGTTGAGCCAGGAGGGCTGACCAACTACGTTATTTAGTGAGAAGTTGGAATATGCCAAGAAAAAGTATTCGGTCTATGACCAAGAGTTATATGCTATTTTCCAAGCATTGAAGAAGTGGAGGAACTATTTGTTTCCAAAGAAATTCATGTTTTTTATCAACCATCAAGCTCTTAGGTACATTAATACCCAAGAGAAGCTAAATCAGAGGCACATGAAGTGGGTTGAGTTCATGCAAAGTTGTACTTTGTACTCAAATATAAGTCAGGGAAGACTAACAAGGTAGCCAATGCCTTAAGTCAAAGAGTCTCATTATCGGGGATGATTATAGTAAATTCGACGGGGTTAGAGTCGATGAAGGCCAACTGTGAAGTTGACGGGTATTTTTTCGATGCATGGAAAGCATTGAAGGAGCCATGGAGTAGTGATAGAAATACATACTTGGATTACTTCATCTAAGAGTGGCATCTATTCAAGGGTCATTAGTTATGCATCCCTAGGGGATCTGTGTGAGAGAATCTGACTAGGGAGTTGCATAGTGGAGGATTAAGAGGACAGTTTGGCATCAACAAGACTAAAGCATTGATCGAGGAGAAATATTATTGGTTATGAATGATCATGTATGTAAAGAAATGGATTCGACAGTGTCGAGTGTGTTGATGTTTTGAGCAATAATGGATATTATTGAACTTTAAAACTTATATCAAGGATATGCTGAGGACCTGTAACAATTAAAAATTAAATCACACACAATAATTCATTCACAAAACAATATGTACCATGGGGAAAATACTCATAATAGAGAGGATGAAAAACTCCAACAATTCTTTAGAGTATAGTAGATAGATTGTAGAGAATGACTTTTACAACATAAGAAGATTGCCCAATGAGAGTGAATACAGAGAAATAGAGAAGAGAGATCCACTATAAGAACTGTTATGAACTTTTAATATGCCTAGCATATTAATAACAAGCCATAATGGCTGCCATGCAAACCATAGAAAATGGTTGCATGATAATGATCCACACATACTTTAGAATTTAGAATTTCCTTTTTTGGAATAATCAATCCATGCATTGAATCTTCATCACTCACAACTAATGTTCCATACCTTCAATCATGGATATTAACTGATAGTTAACTGACATTAGAGTGAACTCAATCTCTAACTGAATAATGATCAGTTAGTTAATAGGCTAACATAAGTTTCTTAGTCTAAACAAAGTGTAAGCACTTTAGGTAACTATTCCATCTTTATTTAATCATGTAGTTAACCATTATAAACTGAATCTTGTTGATTGATGAACATTGAGCTCTTCTTTACTTAACTGAATGTTGACCATTAATAGTTCAAATGATGCTTTAAATAAAGCACTGATTGAGGTATTCATATTTAACTGAATCTTTGTAACTTGAGTTCACTTAGTCATCTCTCTCTCACAATATCTGTATTGCTTATCTCTTTATCTTACTGCATGGTCAATGTTTAATCATTTATCATGTCATATTATACTTGGAATAATTGTCACACATACTGATGATCATATATATTACCCTGGACCATCTAGTCATATGCTAAATTAATTAACCCTAGAGGAGACAATAGATTTATCCATATCGAATGACCATGGTTAGTAATACATGACATAGTATAACCACTTTACCAAGTGAATTATGCCACCTCAATAAATGAGGATATTTGTAGGACTTGATATTACTCACAAGTATACTGTCTTGATATTACTCACAATACCAATCTTGATATTACTCACAAGGCTCAACTTGATATTACTCACAAGCTTATCTCCATATCTTGGAGTTCCATCTCATAGGGTATCGTCTATGAGAATACTTGAGTTGATATTAATCACAAGCATGAATTGATATTACAGGTAAGTCTACAGTATTTATATTACTCACAAGAATTTAGTACTAGCATCCCACTCAATACATGAGGATATTTGTAGCACTTAATATTACTCACAAGTCTAGAGAATGAATCCTGATGCTGTAATCTCAACAACCCCTCTCAGCAAGGGAGGATTTCTCTACTTTAACAGGAGTTTCCTTCCATACCAAGTTTATCTTGAAAGTATCTCAACTTCTTCACTCAAAGTGGCTTGTACAAAAATTTGCAATCTTCTCATCAGTAGCTATGTACTAAAATTTCATTTTACATTACCATGACTCCGATGAAGTAAAACTTCATTTTAATGTGTTTTTATCATAACACACATAGGGTTTTATAGAAATATTGACTATTAACTCCTAGTAACAGTAGGCTAAAGTCTTTAACCCTAGTAGGTATCTTCCCAATATACACTACTCGTCATCATGTAGTACTATCCACAATACACTTTGCTTAGTACTAGTTGAAAATACACCTTGCTTTTATAGTGCTAGCTGCAATACACTTAAATTTTATAGTACTAACCTCAATTTACATCGCTTATCTTAGGCTAAAACAATATATGGATATCACAATAGGTATACCATGTATCAAATATAATAAATAACCTATTCTAATTTATCTCAAAGGTAATGAAAGATATGCTTAGTAGTAAGTATAAAATAAAATGAGTCAACTCAGAGACTAACCAACTACTCACACATAGTAATATCATCTAGATGCGATCCATAATATAGATTCTCTAAACTAGAAACCATGGATTTTAAATCCATCATATACAACATTATACATAAAATGTGTAATTTCATGCAGAAATAAAGTTCCATCTTTTCTTTCACTTTTGAACATTTGTTGACTTCTTGAATCTTCAACTATCTGGAGAAGTTTCCCATGATCTTGCCATTATCTATGATGTTCTTCAAGGCTTGATCACTTTCATAGAGATTCCATATTCTTCTCTTTATACCACATCACCCCAAATACCTATCCAAGAGGTTTAAATGTTCTCTGACAGCTCAAATTATGACTCTTTCTAAGTATCAATATCCTCTAAGACTTTGACCATGTCTCTGCTCATGTGGATTCTCTCCACACAATATCACAGCTATTGGATGCCTGTGTCATGTACCATGACTAATTGGTAGGGAATTTATCAGCTGCTACCTGTGAATACACACCAATACTCCCTCTTCAACTAGAGGAGTCTTTTTGTTCTACAACCAAGCTTGTATCACACAAAGGCTTAGTAAGAATGTTGAAAATGCTACTCATCTTTACTAAACACCAAAATAGATATAACTCACTCTTATTAGGAGATAAGAATCACTCTTTAACATTCACATAGGATATGACTCTTGTCTAATCAAGAGATATGACTCACTCTTGATGTCTATCCAAAAGAAACTATTCCTGGGCCATTCACTACTAGCCATATGACTCATGCTCCATGAGTGAATGTTTTCCCTATATTTCTTATTTGTGGATATGTACTGGAGTTATATTGATCTTTTTTGTACCATGTATCGGGTATAACTAACTAGGAACATCATAAGGTTTTACTACTTTACAACATGCTCTATCTCGAGAAACATATGTGATCTTCCTTGATCCATGCACTAGTAACATTCCATATATATTTGAAACTTTATTTCACTGACTGAGACATATCCGAGTCCAAAAACACTTGTACAAAGTAGGTACCACAACATATGCTTTGTACATGTCTATGCATAGATTGCAAATAATATAACCGATCCTAGGACCTATGCCTAACCAAATACATATCAATTGACTTGAGATCCTCCAAATATGAAATACGAGTTATAAAATTTCAGATTTATCTTCATATGTGTGGCCATGGATTTATAGTCCATCATCCTAAAAATATTCAGGCTATTTTATTGCACATTTTTCTTAACTGAGGACAATCTTTGTCTAGTGACTTCCATACCATGAATCATAAGAAGCATAACAAGATTATTGAATACAATTCTCAGCTTCCTTCTAAATATGAGCATCATGCAGGTCTCCTCTTAACATAAGATACATTAACCAATTTTTACCAGTTTCTTTAGGATCTAGCGAATCTAGCTACTCCTGTTCACTATTAGGATGTGAGAATTATAATCTGAGTCCTCCATCACGAAGTCTTCATTCTCATCTATGTTTGAATATTTTCTTGACACATGAATGTAAATAAGATAATTTAATTATCTTCAAGAGTTGTTACATCTCTCGGAATAGGATTAGGGATTCTATTATGACTTCTTCCTAATTCATTGGAACCTCCCGATCTGCTACCAAGAGCTTCTTGCTTCATAACATCCCGCTCTTTTCCAGGATCATCCATTGTAATTACTCCTCATTCCATACATGTTTTTTTTACTTGTAGGTCAGGGCATATAGTTTTTCCCTACAAGCCAAATTCAATCAATTTATTAGCAACCTTGTATGAACCATGCATTTCAATAAAATGACAAACAACACATACTAACATGCAATTTTTTTTAACCAATGCTTTAGTATAACCATATCTAATGAATTTTAATCACATGAATACGCCAATGTGTTTGCAGTGGTTCATATAGTTATGTACAAATTAAATCAATGTTTTGACATAGCCCCATCCATATTTTTATGTAAATTTTTGCAGATCTATATCAGTCTTATATTTAAATCTCATGCAGATTTCTGAAACCCCTTATTCTTCTTAACATGAATTTTCTATTTACCAATAGAAAGATCGTAACATATGTTCTTAATCATGTTCATACCATAACATCATTCATAATCCCAAGAATAAATATTGTAATAAAAGAAAATCTAATTTTATAAAATCATATGATAATCAAATAATCATGCAGTCCAACATTCATATCTCATGAATAATCATGCAGCTCTATATTCATATCTTATGAAACAATCATGCAACCCAACATTCATATCTCATGAATCAATCATGCGTGCTTTATATTAATATCTTGTGAAACCATTATGCAGCTCTATATTCATATCTTATTAAAAAATCACACATGCTTTATATTCATATCTTATGAATTTTGTTATTTTCCAATAAAGGAAATATAATCTACATATATGCTCACAATTCCTAATCCCAAGAATATGATTTTCTATATGATTGTAATGAAAACATTCAAAAGCATATAGATCTAAAGAGAATATATATAAACAAAATACAAGTACTTATATTTTATTGTTTTGTGTGACCACTCTTGATCTTTGCTTCCTTGCGGAGATTATTGGAGTCCCTCGGTCTTGATCTCTTTGCAAATTTGAGTGCATGCAGGAGGTAGCAAATCTTTGCATGGAGAAACTGGATCACATGAAACCTACAGGGAATGCTCTTCTTCAGGGAAAAAAACTTCCAACGATCATCCTCTTCTTTGGATGAGTTCTCAAATTTATAAGGCTCTCATTATACACATGATATTTTGAATAAGAATAATATCCAAACCACAATTCCTTGGGTTGTTCAACCATTTCGTTTAGTTTTGGAAAGATGGTCATAACACAAATTTTGAAACTTTAATATTCAAATAACTGATTGTATCTCTCAAAAAATTGTGAATTTTTGAAATCCACTCGCATGAATGATAAATAAACCCATTTGGGAAGTGGGGTTTCAACGGTTTTTCTTGATTTCTCACAGTTTGATCAGGAATTCTCCAGGAAATTTTTCTCCTGAAAGTGATGGGAATGGTGCATATTTGATTGCTCTTGAATTCATGCTACATTTGATAAAGGCTCCTCACTGACTGAGGTCACATAGGAATCTTGGTCATGCTCCTCAATAATTCATAACACCCTTTCCTTCCATGTGTTGAAGTTGGAAGTACCTTCAAGCTGGTTTTCAGGTTGGATGGATATTGATGCCATGGCTCCAATCTTTTGCTCAACACCTCAAGATCACGTAGGATTTAGTTTGCGTAGGAAAAACTAAGCTTCTTCATGCCCTATCCTCTGATACCATTTGGATGTTTTGAGAAATAATGGAGATTCTTGAACTATAAAACTATATCAATGATATGGTGAGGACCCATAACAATTAACAATTCAATCACATGCAATAATTCATCCACAACACAATATGTACTATGGGTAAAAACCTCATAATAGAGAGGATGGAAAACCATAGCAATTCTTCAGAGTATAATAGATAGATCACATATAATGACTTTTACAACATAAGCATATTGAATGATAAGAGAGAATACCGAGCAATAGAGAATAGAGATCCATTATAACAACGGTTATGAACTTTCCATATGCCTAGAATATTAATGACAAGCCATAATGACTTCCATGCAAACCATAGAGAATGGTTGTATAATAATTAGCCACACATGCTTTACAGTTTTGAATTGCATTTTATGGAATAATCAATCCATGCATTAAATATTCATCATGAACATGTAATGTTCCATACCTTCAATCATGGATATTAACTCATAGTTAACTGACATTGGAGTGGACTCAATCTCTAATTGAATACTGATCACTTGGTTAACATGCTAATATAAATGTCATAGTGCAATAATTCAAGTGTCGCATGTGACACACTTTCTTAATTGAAGTGTCATCCTTTGATCAACTTTAGTGTATTTTGTTAGTCTAAATAAAGTGTTTACTAAAGTGTAAACACTTTAGTTGACTATTCCATTTTTATTTAATCACGTGGTTAACCATTATTAACTGAATCTTACTGATTGATGAACATCGATCTCTTCTTTACTTGACTGAATTTTGATTATTAATAGTTCAACTGATTCTTTAAACAAATCAATGATTTAGGTATTCGTCTTTAAGTGAATATTTATAACTTGAGCTCACTTAGTAATCTCTCTCTCATAATATCTTTATTTCTTATCTTTTTATGTTACTGCATGGTCTATGTTTAATCATTTATCATATCATATTATACTTAGAAGAATTTTCACACATACCGATGATAATATATATTACCCTGGACCATATAGTCATATGCTAAAGTAATTCACTCTAGAGGTGATCCATCTCTAGAGGAGACTTAATAGCTTTATCCATATCGAATGACCATGGTTAGTAATACATCACATAGTATAACCACTTTATAAACTAAAGTATGACGCCTCAATAATTGAAGATATTTGTAGGACGTAATATACTCACAAGTCTTCTGTATTGCTATTACTCACAATACCAGTCTTGATATTACTCACAAGAATCAACTTGATATTACTCACAATATTTTCTGCATATCTTGGAGCTCCATCTCATAGAATACCATATATGAGAATAGTTTACTTGATAGTAATCACAAGTCTAACTTGTTATTACACACAAGTCTACAATATTGATATTACTCACAAGAATTCAGTACTAGCATCCCACCTCAATACATGAGGATATTTCTAGGACTTGATATTACTCACAAGTATGGAGAATGACTCTTGATGCTGTAATATCAACAGAGTGTGCTAACATACCAAAGGGAGAAGTTAGAATACAGGATTGTATGCTCCATTTCCCATACCGACTACATCATGGGAGGATATAAGAATGGATTTTGTGCTTGTATTACTGAAGACACAACAAGGGAATGACTCCATATTTGTGGTAGTTGATAAATTTTCCAATATGGCTCACTTTATTATATGTCAGAAGACAAGTGATACGATGGGTATTTCTGTACTCTTTTTCGAGGAAGTTGTGATATTTCATGGGTTTATAAAGAGCATCACTTCTGATAGATATACTAAATTCATGGGTCATTTCTAGAGAACCATGTGGAAGAATCTTGACATGAAGTTGCAATTTAGTTTTACATACCATCCGGAGATTGCTGAGAAGACTGAAGTTGTGAACAAGGGATTATGAAATTTGTTAA
The DNA here is from genome assembly GCA_001517045.1 of Pseudotsuga menziesii. Classification (NCBI taxonomy): domain Eukaryota; kingdom Viridiplantae; phylum Streptophyta; class Pinopsida; order Pinales; family Pinaceae; genus Pseudotsuga; species Pseudotsuga menziesii. Next base: position 1,548,245 of record LPNX010811566.1, read on the forward strand.
GGTGCCTAACTGTTGATTGATCAAAGTAGTGGGGAAATGTGTTGGGGCAGGAAGAATTAACGTACAACAATTCAGTGAACTGATCGACTGGAATGATTCCATACCAGATTGTGAAAGGAATAATTCCACATGGGGTAAGTGACTTAGTCGAAATGCTGATGAAAGTGAAGAGTGCCAATGTAGAGTCATTTTTTTACCACATGAAGGAGCTACATGGCTAGGTGAAGTGAAAACTTGAGAAGAGTAATGCAACATACAATATGAGATCCAATAGGAAGAGACGTCTGCATTCTTTCATAGAAGCTGAATTACTATATGCACTCCTAAGGAAGGAAAGGTTCCCAAGAGGGACATATAACAAGTTGAAGTTGAAGAAGCTTGGACTGTGCAGAATTTGGAAGAAGACATCTGATAATACCTATGTGATAGAGTTGCATGAATGTATGGGCCTATCGCCGACATTTAGTATTTCCAACATGTACAAGTTTGAAGAAGGGTCGACGAGCGACATAAAGGAGATAGCCAACTTGTTGAGATATATTCTAGTCTGGTCGAAGGACGAAGTAAGATAAGTACTCAATGAGTGAGAAGTTAGAGGGACCATAATTTAACAAAAAGGGAAATATAGTTCAATGGGTGAATGGAGACATATAGTATGTGACGTGGATTCTAGAAGAAGAGCTCAAGAAACTGCAGACGCATGAGAAAATTTCTTTTCAACCATGGGAGGCTGAAATAGGGGAGTATAAGCCCAAGGAAAATAGTTGAATATCAATGGAGGAAGACGTCCATAGGAAAATAAAAGACCTCTAGTAGAATAGGAAGAAAGGTCAAGGGGAGAAAGGTCGACGAAAGGGACAGGCCATGATGATTACGATCGTGAGTGGTCGATGGCTGACATGAAAGAGTTGACAAGTGGTTGATGATGCATATCGACTAGGAAAATAATGAGTCAAGAGTTAAACCGACTGATGGTGGTTAGCTGAAATGACCTACTGTTCAGCTAGAAACTCAAGGACAAAGTAGTTGGGGTAGTTGAAACAGTTGCAGAGTGCTTATGATGATTGTTGCAGAAAATCCAAGTGGTGCAACCTGCCAAGAATAACTAGAGGGTGTTTTGAATGCATCCACAGTGATGCTTAGGTGCATGTGATATTCTAGAAGAAGAGCTGAATAATGTGCATGGAGGACAACTATAAATACTTGTGAACATTAAGAAACAAGGATATTTTTGGGATTTTTTGATAGAGGAACAAAAAATGAAGTTTTCTTTCTGTAAGTAAGGCCTGTGGGTCATGACTATGTGTGGTGGGAATTGAGGATGTAGAATTCCCTCTCACATTTGTATATTTTTTTGGTTGATCTCGATTCCAACTAGTCGATCTAAGACTCATATTGTAATTCCTCTTGTAAAGAGATTGTTTGAAATTTAATTGAAAGCCATAATAATTGGCAAGTAGTCATGTTTTGTAGTGTGTTTATTTCGTTTTCGTTGTGTACATTGATTTGCAGTCAACTAACCAGGTTGTGTATGTATTAGAATAGATCTTGATTCATAACAATTTGGAGCATCAATATTATTGACTATGCATTGATATTGAGTTGGGAGAACTCTAGAGCATCAAGATGACCTAGAATTATTATGTTTGATATGATGATATGATGGTGATATGGTGAGATTTGGAGCATCAATACTATTTAGAATTATCATGTTTGATTTTATGTGAGATGATAAACTAAGCAACATCAAGTATATAAATTAGTGATATGATGAATATGATATTTCCATTGCTCAATGTTTTGTATCTCATGGTGTCTGACAATGTGTCGAGGTAATTGCAGGTAGTAGGCTATGGAAGCTTCAATAAGACCATAATTTAAGAACAAAATGTAAAATTTTGAAACCTGCAATAAATAACATTAAACTTAAATTCAATAAGGAGTTATGAAACTTTTGAGCTAATCATGGGGGACGCCTTGAGATTATAAGGCTCTTGAAATTTCAAGAAATATTTATACACTAAACAAAACTTGTTGGCACAGGTCTAGAGAGAACAAAAAGCAGTACCACCAGTGACGAAGAGGGCATCGACAAGAACAAAGGACCAACCGCAAAGGGTAAAGAAGCCGATGAACAAGGAAGTTTTGGTCAAGTTAGTTAGTAGTTGGTCAATTGGACCATTTTGTAATGCCCAAGAGAGACTATAAATAGAAATAACCTTGTAATCCTTGAAGCATCATAATGGGGATTATTATCATCATTGGTATCGAATGATCATATAATTGGCATTATGTGAATAATTTTGGAATCATTTTATGTATGATTATCATTGCATAATTTCTGAGAATTTTTTGAAGTATATAGTCTTATTCGAAGGTGTATGATTTCACATTTGTGGATTATAATATGATGTTTCGGCATGGATTTGATCTTGTTTCCTGATAGCTTCTTTCAGTATTATTTGACGTGAATATATTTCATGAATAAGGATGATTTTGCGTTGCTTGTGTCGTTCTCTCTTGTTGTAAATATGATTTATGTTCCAAAATGGTTTAATGCTTGTTGATACATAGATTTGGTTAGATACAGGTTAATGCAGTCAGGATTTCTGGTTATGCTACGGATGCTTAGATATTGGTTAATGCAAATAAGGTAGCATAATAGTATGACATGAATATGGAATTCTAGTTGTGCTACAAATGGGTATGAAGTGAAAAATTTCCCCTCCCCACTACAGAAACATGGTTCCTGTCGCCCCCTTAAACATCTGGGTGAGACTGCACCCACTCCGTGGGTGTTGCTGGAAAGGGTAAATCCTTTCTGGGCCAATGTTTAAGGAGTTTGTGTCGAGGTTTGTTGACAACAGTGGGAAGTGAACCCCTATCAATAGAGCTTTATGTCAACAAATGGTTCTTTTGCTGGGACCATAGCACTAAAAAGGAGAGGACATGCTATGGAATCTGAAGAAACCAGAAAGCAAATATAGCTACTCCCTCTCACTATCAGGATGTGAGAGTCATAATATGGATCCTCCATCACGGAGACTTCATTCTCATCTATGTATGAATATTTTCTTGACACATGAATGCAAATAAGATAATTTAATTATATTCAAGAGTCTTTAAATCTCTTAGAACATGATTATGGCTTCTATTATGACTTCATCCTAATACATAGGAACCTCCCAATATGCTACCAGAAGTTTCTTGCTTCATAACATCCCGCTCTCTTTCAGGATCATCCATTGATTACTCCTCATTCAATACATGATTTTTTTATTTGTAGGCCAAGGCATATAGTTTTTCACTATAATCCAAATTCAATCAAGTTATTAGCAACCTTGTATAATCCAGGCATTTCAATAAAATCACAAACAACACATACTGACATGAAAAACATTTTAACCAATGTTTTAGTATAAACATATCTATTGAATTAATCGCACGAATACTTCAATGTATTTGAAATGGTTCATATAGTTATGTACAAATTAAATCAATGTTTCGACATAGTCCCGTTCACATGTTATGTAAAGTTTTATAGATCTATATCAGTCTTATATTTAAATCTCATGAAGATTTATGCAACCCATTATTCTTTTTAACGTGAGTTTTCTATTTACCAATAAATATAAAGATCATAACAATTGATTTTAATCATGCTCACACCATAACATCATTCCTAATCCCATGAATACATATTGCAATAAAAAAAATCTGATTTTATAAAAGCATATGATGATAAAATAATCATGCAACCCAACATTCATATTTCATGAATAATCATGTAACTCTATATTCATATCTTATGAAACAATCATGCAACCCAACATTCATATCTCATGAATCAATCATGCATGCTTTACATTCATATCTTACGAAACAATCACACATGCTTTATATTCATATCTTACAAATTTTGTTATTTTCCAATAAAGGAAATATAATCTACACATATGCTCACAATTCCTAATCCAAAGAATATGAATCTCTATATGAATGTAATGAAAACATTCAAAAACATATAGATATAAAGATCATATAATAAGCAAAATACAAGGACTTATATTTTATTCTTTTGTGTGATCTCTCTTGATCTTTGCTTCCTTGCAGAGATTATTGGAGTCCCTCGATCTTGATATTCTTGCAAATTTGAGTAAATGCAGGAGGTAGCGAATCTTTGCATGGAGAAACTGGATCCCATACAACCTATAATGAATGCACTTCTTCGGGGAAAAAATATTCCAATGATCATCCTCTTATTTGGATAATTTATCAACTTTATGAGGCTCTCATTATACACATATCTTTTGAATGATGATAATACCCAAACCATAAATCCTTGGGTTTTTCAACCAATTCGTCAAGTTTTGGAAATACGACCATAACACGAATTTTGAAAATTTCATCTTCAAATACCTAATCGTATCTCTCATACAATTATGAATTTTTAAAATCCACTCACGCTTAAGATAAATCAACCCATTTGGGAAGTGTCATTTCAACGTTTTTTCTTGATTCATCATGGTTTGATCATAAGTTCTCCACGAAATTTGTCTCCTAAAAAGTGATAGGAATGGTGCATATTGAATTGCCCTTGAATTCACACTACATTTGATAAAGGATCCTCACTCATTGAGGTCACATAGGCATCTTGGTCATGCTCCTCAAAAATTCTTAACACCGTTTCCTTCCATGTGTTGAAGTTGGAAGTACCTTCAAGTCGCTCTTTCGTTTGGATGGAGATCTATGCCGCGGCTCCAATATTTTTCTCAACACCTCATGATCATGTAGGATTTAGTTTGCATGGGAAAAACTAAGTTGCTTCACACCCTATGATCTGATACCATGTTGATATTTTGAGAAATAATGGAGATTCTTGAACTTTAAAACTTATATCAATGATATGGTGAGGACCTGTAACAATTAACAATTCAATCACACACAATAATTCATCCAAAACACAAGATGTACTATGTGGAAAATCCTCGTAACATAGTCGATGAAAAACCCCAACAATTCTTCATAGTATAATAGATGGATTACATAGAATGACTTTTACAACATAAGCATATTGCCTGATAAAGAGAATACAGAGCAATAGAGAAGAGAGATCCATTATAACAACTGTTATAAACTTTCCATATGGCTAGCATATTAATAGCAAGCCATAATGACTACCATGCAAAACCTAGAGAATGGTTGCATGATAATTACCCACACATGCTTTACAATTTCGAATTGCCTTTTATGGAATAATCAATCCATGCATTGAATATTCATCATGCATAGCTAATGTGCCATACCTTCAATCATGGATATTAATTGATAGTTAACTGACATTAGAGTGGGCTCAATATCTAACTGAATACTGATCACTTAGGTAACATGCTAATATAAGTGTCATAGTCCAATAATTCAAGTGTCACATGCAACACAGTTTCTTAATTGAAGTGTCATCCTTTGATTAACTTTAGTGTATTATGTTAGTCTAACTAAAGTGTAAATACTTTAGTTAACTATTCCATATTTATTTAATCACATAGTTAACCATTATTTATTGAATCTTGTTGTTTAATGAACACCGATCTCTTCTTTACTTAACCGAATGCTGATAATTAATAGTTAAAATGATGCTTTAACTAAAGCAATGGTTTAGGTATTCATATTTAATGGAAGCTTTATAACTTGAGTTCACTTAGTCATCTCTTTATCTCATAATATCTTTATTGATTATCTCTTTATGTTACTACATGGTCTATGTTAAATCATTTATCATATCATATTATACTTAGAATAATTGTCACACATATTGATGATAATATATATTATCCCACACCATATAGTCATATGCTAAAGTAATTCACTCTAGAGGTGCTCAATCTCTAGAGGAGACTTAATAGATTTATCCATCTTGAATGACCATGGTTAGTAATGCATCACATAGTATAACTGCTTTACAAACTAAAGTATTCCACCTCAATAGATGATGACATTTGTAGGACTTAATATTACTCACAAGTCAACTGTCGTGATATTACTCACAAGACCAGTCTTGATATTACTCCCAAGACTCAACTTGATATTACTCACAAGATTTTCTCCATATCTTGGAGGTGCATCTCATACGGTACCATATATGAGAACAGTTGACTTGATATTACTCACAAGTCTGACTTGATATTACACACAACTCTACAATCTTGATATTACTCACAAGACTTCAGTACTAGCATCCCACCTCAATACATGAGGATATTTGTAGGACTTGATATTGATCACACATATGGATAATGACTACTGATGTTGTAATCTCAATAGAGTGTTCTAACATGCCAAAGGTAGAAATTATAATATGGGACTTTATGTGCCATTTCCCATACCGACTACACCATGGGAGGATATAGGCATGGATTTTAAGCTTGTATTGCCGAATACACAACAAGAGAATGGATCCATCTTTGTGGTAGTTGATAAATTTTCCAGTATGGCTCACTTTATTATGTGTCAGAAGAAAAGTGATACAATGGGTGTTTCTGTACTATTTTTCAAAGAAGTTGTGAGATTGCATGGGTCACCAAAGAGCATCACTTCGGATAGATATACTAAGTTCACGGGTCATTTCTAGAGAACCATGTGGAAGAAGCTTGACACGAAGTTCAGTTTAGTTCTCCATACCATCCGTAGACTGCCGGGAAGATTGAAGTTGTGAGCAAGATATTAGGAAATTTGTTAAGGTTCCTAACTATTGATTGATCAAAGCAGTGGGGAAATGTGTTGGCACATGAATAATTCACATACAACAATTTAGTGAACTGGTCGACTTGAATGAGTCCATACCAGATTGTGAAAACAATAATTCCGCATGGAGTAAGTGACTTAGTCGACATGCCGATGGCAGCGAAGAGTGTCGATGTAGAGTCATTTTTTGGCCACATAAAGGAGGTACATGACTAGGTGAAGGGACAAATTGAGAAGAGTAATGCAACATACAAGATGAGATCCAACAGGAAGAGATGAATTCATTCTTTTGTAGAAGTTGAATTACTATATGCACTCCTAAGGAAGTAAAGGTTCCCAAGAGGGACATATAACAAGCTAGAGCTGAAGAATATCAGACCATGAAGTATTTAGAAGAAGATGTCAGATAATACCTATGTGATAGAGTTTCCTAAACATATGTTCCTATCACTGAAATTCAATATTTCCAACATGTACAAGTTTGAAGAAGGGTTGATGAGCGACGTATAGGAGATATCCAACTTGTTGAGATAGATTCTAGTTTTGTCGAAGGATGAAGTCACAGAAGTACTCAATGAGTGAGAAATTAGAGTGACCACAAGTCAACAAAAAATGAATATCTAGTTCAATGGGTGAATGGAGATGTATAGGATGTGACGTGGATTCTAGAAGAAGAGCCCAAGAGGCGGAAAAAGTATGAGAAAATTTCTTTTCAACCATGGGAGGATGAAGTAGGGGAATATAGGTGCAAGGAAAATAGTTGAAGATCAATGGATGAAGATGCCCAGAGGACAATCAACGACCTCCAGTAGAATAGGAAGAAAGGTTGAGGGGAGAAACGTCGATGAAAGGGACAAGTCATGATATTCCGACCATGAGTGGTCGATGACTTGTATTGTAATTCCTCTTGTAAAGATATTGTTTGAAATTTCATTGAAAGCCATAATTCTTGGAAGTAGTCATGTTATTTAGTGTTTTTATTTCTTTTTCATTCTGTACACTGATTTGTAGTCAACCACCCAGGTTGCATCTACATCAGAATAGATATTGATTCATAATACTTTGGAGCATCAAAATTATTAACTATGAATTGATGTTGGGAGAACTCTAGAGAATCAATATGACCTAGAATTATTATGTTTGATATGATGATATTATTATGAGCTGGTGAGATATGGAGCATCAATACTATTTATACTTATCATGTTTGATTTTATTTTTGATATAAACTCATGAACATAAAGTATAATTAGTGATTTGATGAATATGATATTTTGATTTCTCAATGTTTTATATGTCACAGTGTTTGACAATGTTTTGAGGTAATTGCAGGTAGTAGCCATGGAAGCTTCAATAAGACCATAAATTAAGAACAAAATGTAGAATTATGAAACCTGCAATGAAGAACATTAAACTTAAATTCAATAAAGAGTTATGAAACCTTTGAGCTAATCATGGGGGATGCCCTGAGTTTATAAGGCTATTGATCTTTCAAGAAATATTTATACACTAAACAAAACTTGTTGGCATGGTTCTAGAGAGCACAAAGTGTGGTGCCACCAGCGACAAAGAGGGCGTCGAAAAGAATAAAGGACAAACCCTGAAGGGTAAAGAAGATGCCAAACAAGGAAGTTTTGGTCAATTTAGTTAGTAGTCGGTCAATTGGACCATTTTGAAACGACCAAGTGAGCCTATAAATAGAAATAGACTTGTAATCCTTGAGGCATCATAATGGAGATTATTGTCATCATTGTTATCGAATGATCACATCATTGGCATTGCGGGAATCATTTTGGCATCATTGTCTGTTTGATTATCATCACATAAGATATAAGAAGTTTTCAAAGTATATGGTGTTATTCAGTAGTGTACATTTTTGCATTTGTGGATTATAATATGATGTTTTGGCATGGATTTGATCTTGTTGTCTGGTAGCTTCTTTCATTATTCTTTGATGTGAATATTTTTCATGAATAAGGATGACTGTGCACTGTCTGTGTAGTTATCTCTTGTTGAAAATATGATTGATGTTACACAATGGTTTAATGCTTGTTGATACATATATTTGGTTAGATACATGTTAATGCCGTCAGGATTTCTGGTAATGCTGCAAATGGTCAGATATTGGTTAATGCAACTAAGGTAGCATAATAGTATGACATGAATTATGTTATGAATGGGTATGAAGTGGCGCATGTCCCCTTCCCACTGCAGAAACATGGTTCCTGCAGCTCCCCGTAAACATCTCAAGTGAGACTGCACCCGTTCCACGGGTGTTGCTAGAAAGGATAAATCCTTCCTGGGTCAATGTTTAAGGCATTTGTGTTGAGGTTTGTTGAAATCAGTGTGAATTGAACCCCCGTTGACAGAGCTGTGTCCCAATAAATGGTTCCATTTAAAGGACCATAGTATGAAAAATAAGAGGAACTAATTCAGAAATTGCGTAGGGTTAAGAACAAAGCTTCAATACCTATCGATGTATGGATAGACAAAATTTTGGAAAGATATATCACTGAGTTCATTGTTGAATTAATCAAATCCTACAACAACGCAGAAAGGGAATTTTTTAAAGGACCCAGAGGGAGATATCTATTGTCATTACAATTATGGATCAAGATGATCATTTGTGAAAAAGGGATACTAAAGATCAATACCGACGAGTAAATATCTGGTGTGTGGAGGCTATGGGTACCTCGAAGATGTGTGTTTTAGGAAATAATGAAGGGTAGATGGATGTGAGTCATGATGAGACTATGAGGGAAGGCACAGAATGTGTGGTGGATTGTGAAGTGGGGTAAGGTTCCAACTAGAGAAGAGGAGGAGAATTGATGAAGAGAGTCCTAGTGCAATCGGAATAGAGAAATGCGAAACATGACCACAAGGGACCAAGCGACCCTATAGTAACGAAGGGAATGACCAGGATACTCCTGAATCCGAGGAAGGTCCAACCTAAAGCTACAATGTACCTACAACATCGTGCACCGTGCAAATCTTGATAGGATTAAACAGAAGTTCTTCATAGGGTTGTCCTTCATGTCAGCACAATAGTAATAGTAGTAGATCGAAAAATACCAGTGGAAAACCTAGGATGGAAGGTAATGAAGTAAATATACCTTTGTTCCATGGAAATGGGATCGAGGACCCAAAATAATACTGGTTCTTATGTGAAGCAGTATGTACAGTGAAACAAGTCCAAGATGAGGATATCAAGAAAGGAAAACTGGTGACAACCTTTAGAGTCTGGGATTTGGATTGGTATATGAAATTTGTGTGAGTATCGACAGGGCGTCCACATAAGAACCTAATGAAAATCAATATGGGAATAATTGATGAATTTAATAAACCAAATTCAAAATCACAGTATATTACAAATTTAAAGGAAATAAAGAAATTCCCCAATGAATCGGTGTGGGATTTCGATTAGAGATTCAAAACCCTGATGGCCAAGGTTAGGTTCAGAATGAGTGACATACAACATAAAGAGTGGTTCATTGCAGCCTTGGTACCTCACATCCACATGCTGTTAATGAAAAATAATATCACATATTAAGAGAAATCCCTAGAAATTGTGGTGAAACTCGATACTTCACTAATTGGTGAAACAAGGATTGGCTTGAGCCAAATCCAGTCATAGTTAGCGAAGCTTGCCATCCAACTATAGGATATTAAGAAGGGGAAAGAGGTCCGTGAAGAGATATGGTGCAGTCAATGTTGTTCTGAAGGACATCATAAGGATCAGTTTCTTGAATTCCGTGAATACTTGCAGTTGGGGGCGCCAAATGCACTAAGTCAAGGAGGAATGCCTTGGTGCTGAATTTGTCAAATAAGAGGACATCGGTCAGAAGAATGTGTATAATTACAAAAAATTGTGTCAAATCCATCCAATATTTTATGTAATTTCTATCGATAAGTGGGTTATGAAGAAGAACATTGTCGATCTTACGATTTGCTCCAGTAGAGAAATATGGATACATACTTTATGAAACGAGATGAGAAACAACCAACATAGAGACCTCAACTGCAACCTCAAACTAATCAAATGTAACTGTAATATAATCATCCACAACCACAGTATAATCAACCAAAACAAAATTTCAACCAACCACAGTACAACTAGCCACCATATCAGTAGCAAGGAGGGTTCCGAGGAGGATTCCACGGTGGCCGCAACAGAGGATTTGGTCACGAAGGAACTTTCAATCGAGGTCGAGGAACGATTACCTGTTAATGATTGTGGAGTGGTAAGAAACTATCAAAGGGATTTTTTGAATCTACAATATTAGTGTACTTACCATCGCACAATTGATCACACGGTTGAATATTGTATGCAAATATTTGAGAAATGGCATGCTAAGAATGCACCACAAACACAACTGAACCAGAATATAAATCAGACTCAGAATCTTGGTCCAAATGTGTAGAAGATATCAAATGAAATAAGGAATATCCCAATGAACTTTGCCATAGTGACTAGATGAGGAGCTATAGCAAGAGAATACATGCCACTACCAAATGTTTGACCTATATCTCGAAGGAAAGTACAATTTGATGTAATATCCAAAAAAAATACTCTTCGATGCAAGAGATGGGCTGATTAAGAGCAATGGTAAGTTATCTGTTTATGAAATGCCACTGATTTTTGATTCGGCAAAATCACCGAAATCGAAAGGGAAGGTTAGTACTCTAAAAAAGTTTCTAGAAATTTGTTTAACATTAGCTAAATTTCATGACACATTAGTGGAAATAAGCATCATCTTGTATCAATAGGAAGAGGGATGATAAGATCACTCTCTCAACTGGTTGTAGAAGAGGAAATTAGGAAGATAGATGAGAATGACTACCCTGATTGGTGAATATGAAGTAGATTTCATCATCTTGGTTCTATGGTCAGACGTGAACATCCTAACCAAAAAAATGTGGGAAATGATGGGGAAACTAAAGCTAATCTAGTCACCAGTACAAATTCATATGGAAAATCAGGACAAAGTTTCACCAAAGTTTCACCAATTGGTCGAGTGCCTCATCTACCAGTTGAAGTAGAAGGATTGAAGAAATACGTTGATTTCGATGTTATAGAGATAGTTGATGATACAAGCCCATACCAGGAACTACTGGGAATTGGTTGGGGAAAGGGAAACCTAGCAGTTATCAAATTCAATAAAATAACTATGTTGTTTGAGAATAGTGATAAGAAGGTGATTTCCCCACTAGACCCCCTCAAAGGAAAACGATATGTTGAAACAATAAAAGACAAAGTTGTGGGAAGCTGGGATCATACCTACAATGTCTCTGAAGAATACATCAATCCTACTGCTGATGGGGAACTGGGATGGAGTAGTATCATCTCCACGTCTTCAGACTTCGACAAAGCATTGGAAAATTGGCAGAATTGGTTGCATGAAGTATCAATCATAAAATGTGCATGAATTACTCATTCATTGAGATGGGTAGCAAAAAAATTATATGATCTACCACCATACAAAGGATTACCTAACTTGGAAGCATTCATCAGTGTATTTGAATATAGAGTACCATAACCACAACACTTGTTGGCATTAGAAGAATCACTTAAGGCTACCCCAGAAAGATAGTGGGATGCACACAAAAAATCGATAGAAAATTGGAAAATTTTCTGACGACGAATGGAAGTTCGGTTCAAGGATGAGGAATACTAAAAAGGTAAAAAATATGATGGAAGAAGTGATCCATGTGATCACTTAATAACATGCCAAATAGAATGGAAAATGAAGCCAAAGGAGGAATGGGTTCATGCATTCATCCATACGCTAGATGAAACACCATGAAGCTAGTATGTCCCTGCAGAGCCGTGTTGAGAAATGCCAACATTGGAAGAACTGACTATTATCTTAAGCCATACTTTCTATGTTTCAGATGAAAATATGATCATCCATAGTGCACTGCTAGACATCCATGACAAAGTGTTAGTCATAGCTTCAATTGAACAATTGACAGGACTAAAATGGACAATGACACCACAAATGATGATAGAGTGTTACAACGTGTCAAGAGAGCCTAATGACGAGGAAGATCCGAGAGCCATCTACATCCTAGATTTAGAAGGAATCCGCGACATCAAAACACTATAAATACCATTGGACAAATTCAATCAACCATTGAAGATAAAGAAGGTCAACATTGGGACAATGGAAAGTCCAAAGTTTTCTAGTATTGAGAGTATTGGGATGATTCAACAATGGGGAAGGTCACCAACCTATTACATGAGTTTCAGGACTTGCCACTGACAAAATTTTCTGAGATGAAAGGAATTTCAGGGGATTTAGGTGAAATGAAGGTCCGTCTAAAACCTAATGCAAAACCAGTAAAGCAACGACCATATAGATTGAATCTGAGATACAAAGAGTGCATCAAGGATGAACTAGAGCAGATGATGGATGCAAGGATTATTGAACCTATAAAAGAATCATATTGGATCATCCCAATGGTTGTTCAGGTCAAAAAGACCAGGGAAATCCGAATATGTGTTGATCTGAGGAAATTAAATGATGCAAGTATTCATGATCCGTTTCCCACGCCGTTTACCAATGAATTATTAGAAGGAATAGGAGGAAAATAATTTTACTCAATCAGGGATGGATTTTCAGGATATCACCAAATAAGGATTGCAAAGGAAGATCGATAAAAAGTCACTTTCGTAACTGTCTTCAGTACATGGTGATGCCATTCGGTCATTAGAGGAAATTTCAACTCAAAATGGGCCTCCTAAAATGAATTAATAAAATAATAGTTAAAATAATAAAATAATATTTATTAATTTTGGAGGAAGAAAAGAAAAAAACTACTTTTTTGTTTGTATTTTTGACATATCTCCCCGTGTTTTTACTCAAATTTCGATCGGGAGAGCTCGTTGGATGTGGAATCAAATTCCGCATCCAACGATTACCCACTCGGCATACTTTTGATGGACCCCGCTACCCCAAAAACAAGAAATACCTGAAAAAATGGAATGATGACATCATCATTCCGTTTTTTTTAGGTATTTCTTGTGTTTGGGGTAGCGGGGTCCGTCAAAAGTATGCCGAGTGGGTAATCATTGGATGCAAAATTTAATTCGGCATCCAACGAGCTCTTCTGATCGAAATTTGAGTAAAAACACGGGGAGATATGTCAAAAATACAAACAAAAAAAGTAGTTTTTTTTTTATGATACCTATCCCCAAATTTATATTAAAAAAGTGTTTAAGACCTATACGGTATTTCAAATTTAAAGCAATTTCATTGGCTAACACATGATGACATGGAATTTGAATAAAAGTGAAAAGGCCCATTTTGAGTTGAAATTTCCTCTAATGCTCAAGATTCAGCCGATGATATTTTCAAGGTTAGTTGTTTGCTGCATTCAAATATTTCATTCATAAGTTCTTAGTGGTCTGTATGGATGACTCGACCATCTATTGCTTGGTAAAATACCATATTGAAAACCTTCAATTAATGTTGGAAAGATATCAAAAGCATCATATTTCGTTGAATCTAAGGAAATGTATATTTTGCGCACCATTTGGAATCCTATTGGGACACATTGTATGTAAGGAAGGAATGTTTGCAGACCCAACCAAGATTGCGATCATTATTGACCTACCAACACCAACGATAGTGAAGTAGCTGCATGTCACATTGGGCCACACAAGATACTATAGGAAGTTTATAAGGGGATATGTGGAGATCACAATGCTAATGGAGAAGTTATTGAAAAAATATGTGAAGTTCGATTGGAACGACAAGTGCCAGAAGAGTCTCGACATACTGAAGAAAAAAATGGTTGCAACTTCGATATTAGTTTTTCCATATTGGACGAAGGAGTTCCATGTCCATGTCGATGCTTCGTCAGTAGCACTGGGAGCAATATTATCCCAACTAGGAGAATGATCAATCAACCACTCAATTTCATTTGCGAGTCGAAAGTTTTCCACTGCGGAGAAAAATTATATGATGACAGAAAGAGAAGGGCTAGAAATGGTATACGCATTACAAAAATTCCACCACTATATGTTAGGAGGGAACTTCAAGATGTTTACCGACCGTTCATAATTGAAATACTTGGTCAATAAGCCTATGTTGGGGGGGGATATCTATCGATGGTTGCTGCTATTCCAAGAATTCGACTTCGAAATCATTGTAAAACCAAAACATTTGAACGCAGGGACTGATCACCTATCACCTATCACGAATAGAACCAGGTGGAGAACCAGGAATAATCGAGGACGGATTACCTGATGCATAACTGTTCAAATTTAGAATGGTTGACGACCATTATGAATAGTTTATTCAATTTTTAGCGACAGGAAAATCCCCTGAGGACTTCACCACCAGTCAAAAGAAACAACTAGTTGTTAGAGCCGTTGATTTTCAACTAATCGCAAGACAATTGTACAAAATGGGGCCGGATGAAATTCTTGAACAATATGTACTTCCACATGAACAATAAAGAGTGTTGGTAGAGGCACATAATGGTGTCGCAAAAGGAAATTATGGAGGATGTGCAACTGCAAGGATGATACTTAGATATAGATTAATATGGCCAACAATGCATGGAGACACAATGGACTATGCTAGAAGCTGCGAGGTATGTCAAAGAATGGGGAAACCATCATGCAGGGATGAGATTCCATTGGTACCTCAAGTAAATATACAACCATTTGATAAGTGGGATCTAGATTTCATAGGACCTATTAATTGACCAGGAAAAAGAACAGGTGAAAGATACATCATCATTGTGAATAATTACCTAACAAGATGGGATAAAGCAACGCCAATGAAGGATTGCAAAACCATGATAGAAACAATATTCTTTTTGATAATGTGGTCACCTGATTTGGATGTTGGAAGATAATGATGATCGATCAAGGTAGTCATTTTGTTAATAAAACAATCAAAGTGATGACTGAGGAATTCCATATATAACAGAAAATAAGTACTCCATATTACCTACAAGCAAATAGAGCAGTCGAAGCATTCAACAAGATATTGGAGAATGCACTTACTAAGGTATGTAACACAAGTTGTGATGATTGGGATATGAAAATCCCTATGATACTTTGGGCCTAAAGAATGACATGCAAAAGACTGATAGGTAAGACACTATTTAAGTTGGTTTATGGATGCGAAGCGGGAATTCCCATGGAGCATATTGTCCCTAGTCTATGCATAACAACAACAATAGAAATGAGCGACGAAGGAGTAATCGAGGAAATACTAGCACAATTATTACGACTTGAAGAGGATCGCTTCATCGTAGGTTTTCATTAGCAAGTAGTGAAGGATTGGAAGAAGGAATCGCATGATCACCTCGTAAAGATGAAACATTTTTCAGTGTAGAGGTATGGTTCTCCTTTATGATAGAAAGCTTGCGAAGCACCTAGGTAAGATCCAGATGCATTGGATTGGTCCTTACATCATAAAATTCATTACTAAGAGAGGTTGTAGTTACAAACATTTGTATAAATAATAGATCAATGCTATGAGCAATGATGCTAAGAAGAAGCACATGAAATAGATCTTTCTACTAAGAATTCTCACAAGCATACATAGGAAAAATAGAGAGAAGAAAAGAGACTGAATCACATGAATGAAGAGATGAATATTGGTGTGTATCCTTTCATTGAATAATGATGAATAATAGTGTACATAAATAGTACATCCCTCATAGGAAAATCGAGTTGTATGGAGACAACTCATAAAGCTCAAAAAGGCTGACTTACCAAAATATAGAAAAGCCCCATAGGTGGCTAAAGCACTTCCAAAATCTATCAAGGACCTTACGAATTGGAAAAATTAGGAGTGATTTATCAAGGAGATGGAAAAAAAATGCTAATCCTAGAAAATGGAGGAAAATTCATGAAGGATGGGTTGGCAACAAAAGCACCCAGTTTCCTAGTTTGACTAGCTTTTATCTTATCCATAGAAAAGCAGAATAAAGTAGAATCTGCTGTAAAGTGATGTATACTAATTCTATATGGTCAAAAGGTGGTAAAGATCAACCCAGAGTTAGAAATAAACCATTCCTAGGATATAGATGGCATGTATTGACTTTAAGGTGCAAGTGGATGCCAACTAATTAAGCTAGTGGGTGAATAATTGATCAAATAATGATTAATTATTTTATCCTAGGTTATGAGTGGGTTTAATATATTCCAACACCCCCCTATAAGTATGACTTTATGATGGTATGAAAATATATATGGATGGATATGGATGCATATTGGGCCCAACAACAAGGATATGGTCACCCTTTAACAATTATTATGTCCATAAAAGTGAGGAAAGAGGCAAACCCACATGGGGAAAATCCTCCCTCAAGAAAGGACAAGGCACAAGATTTGAAATATGTCTTCAACATATCTTCATATTCACTTTAATGAGCTGAATCAACTGCTTCTAGATGAAGGAATTGCTGAAGAAATCATGAACTCCATGATCATGCGCTAGAGTGTAGAACCTGTAAGAAGGAAGAGGAGAGACTCCTTGTATCTCATCAACTGATGAAGTAGGAGCATTATCTGAATGCTTCTTTCTGCTGTAAAAATATGATATTAAAACATAATCTGAAATGGAAAAGAGATCTATGCATACTCCTTTCCAAAGAGTACAAAAATTAAGACAATTTATTTCACACCCAATTCCCTGAATAACTGCAAAATTGTGATGTGGATCACATGTCAATCTTCCAATCTGATGTAGCACTTTTCCAGATCTGATATGAGGCTGATAAAACTCTGATATATCAGAAATATTAGCATATGGAACAGAAAGGACAAAGGCTTTAATGGCTCCATGAGGATATAGGGCCAGACTAGGAAAACTATGAGCAATTGAGGAAAACTGATAGGTGTAAAAATCTGAATGATGGATGGGAATAAGATCTGAACCCTAAGTGTTTAGAACAGATCCAAATTTTTTTAATATCAGTCCAAATATGACTGAGATCATGTATAATCAGCCACTGAAATATAGGAAATACTTCAAACCATGTAAGATAAATATCACTGCATAAGAGACCAATGAGAATCAACTATTGAACTTGGGATTTGTATAGTCTTAGGATTATTCAGATGTATGGTAGATGGTATGGATGGTGGTATGATATGTGTATAAACCTGAAAATATGCTTCTAAATCAGAATCCAAATGATCACATATAAACATATCATTAGACTCATGGGAATACACTGGTAATGAATCCTCTGTATGAAAGGAGGAAAGAATGAGATGTTCACAATATTCAAGAAGGCTCTGAGTATTGATGCCAAGAGAAAAGGAGGAGATGCTGAAGCACATGAGATCAAGTAAGGTAAGTGGCATGACACACATAAGGCTTTATTTGGCTAAGCAAGCATCCTAGAAATCACCAGGTTGCGCACCATCAATGAGAGAGGTATGCACAAAGTGTGAAGGATTTGGCACATAGATCTCCGAATTTAAGATAGGATATTTTGAGAAAAATGAATGAGTGACAGGATCATCATAAATATCAATAGCATCTCTATATGTCACTTATTTTTCATCATTAGTATCACAAGAAGAAAAATCACCTTCAAGAGACACAAAAAAAGATGGCTCTTCAATATTTGCTTCTTGATTGAAGGAGGAAGGATTCGAATCAAAGAGGGCAGCAGAAACATGAACTGTATGAGAAACTTCTTCATCAGGATCAAATTCATCAGAGAATGTAGAGGAAAATAAATCTTGAGAGAGAGAACAAGAGGAGATGTTGGGTTCGCTCCATGCTTCATCTTCTATTTCCTGCAAACCAAAAGATTTGTCCAAAATTTTCCAAAGCTAAAATGGAAATTCAGCAGAATCTATGAGATGATGTATATTTGGAGACATTGCCAAGAAAATGATTCCATAATATCTATCACAATTATTTATCCAATCAATCTTCTACTCATAAGACTCAGGTTTGCTCAATGCACCAATGGAGACATCAAAGAGACATTGCCTCTTCAAGTATGTTCTCATCTTTTTCTTCCAATCAGCATAGTTGAAAGGAGATAGTAGAGTAACTTTTGAATCCATATTGAAGTTGTTGATATACTCTAGGATATAATCTTTGCCAACTTCAAAACAAAATAGAAGAAAATCTTGTAAGCTAGATAAGCTCTTCTTCAGAGAGGGATAGGAGACTGGAAGCGCTCCTCAACTCTGTAGAACTTGATCAACCTTGCTGCTCTGATACCATGTAGAATATGGAAAGGTTGTTCTCCCTGTAGCTATGATACCATTTAGAAATAATAGATCAATTCTATGAGCAATGATTCTAAGAAGAAGCATAGAAAATAGATCTTTCTACTAAGAATTATCATAAGCATACACAAGAAAAATAGAGAGAAGAAAAGAGACTAAATCACATGAATCGGAAGAGATGAATATTGGTGTGTATCCTTCCATTGAATAATGATGAATAATAGTGTACATAAATAGTACATCCCTCATAGGAAAATCGAGTTGTATGGAGACAACTCATAAAGCTCAAAAAGGCCGACTTACCAAAATATAGCAAACCCCCATAGGTGGCTAAAGCACTTCCCAAATCTATCAAGGATCTCAAAAATTGGAAAAATCATGAGTGAGTTGTTAAGGAGATGGAAAAAACATGCTAATCCTAGAAAATGGAGGAAAATTCATGAAGGATGGGTTGGCAACAAAAACACCCAGTTTTGTACTTTGACTAGCTTTTATCTTATCCATAGAAAAATGGAAAAAATAGAAAAAGCAGAGTAAAGCAGAATCTGCTGTAAAGTGATGTATAGTAATTCTGGATGGTCAAAAGGTGGTCAAGATCAAACCAGATTTATAAATAAATAATTCCTTGGATATAGATGGCATTTATTGACTTTAAGGTGCAAGTGGATGCCAACTAATTAAGCTAGTGGGTGAATAATTAATCAAATAATGATTAATTATTTTATCCTAAGTTATGAGTGGGTTTAATATATTCCAACAATGTTAGTTATGAGTGGGTTTAATATATTCCAACAATGTTAGATGGAATTTTTTTACCAAACTGTGTAAATGGAATTTGACTAAATCCCTATCAGGATAGCTTGGCGGGACACCATTAAACGAAACCACAGAAAAAAAGAATATGTTGACAAAGTTTTGATACTAGTCTGTCGATAAAAAGAAAAGTGATGACAAAAATGGGTTGGTTGCGACAAAGTGGGGGATTTTCGACATCCAATGACAGAAGAAATGGTCAAATTGAGCAATAAATGAGGTAGTTAAGACAATAATTTTGATGATGCAGTTTGGAAAGTACCACATTTAATGACCACTAAGTACGCCATATTTGCAAAATCGATGGAGGGTTTGGTCAATCAATGAAGGATTTGACTATGATGATCCAATATCCATTAGAGCGATGTTATAAAAGTAGAACGAAGGGAAAGGTTCGATCAATTGTGCAATTATAAAACAAGGGTTCGAGCGAAGAGTAGTATGAAATAGAGTGACGAAGCAACCATGGTGCATATCATTTCTAGCATGAGTACACAGGAAACACCAATAGCGATGGAAACCATAGTGCAAGAACAATCGGATATTGTATCCACACCGGTATGACCATTTTGGAAGAAGAGAAGTTCTAGTTGACCAATAAAACTGAAACCAATACCCCAACATCCTGAAGCTCTACAAGGGCGGCCACAATAGAAGGAGAAACAGATACATCGGCCATGGGGGAAGCCGAGACAACAAAAAGGGGAAAACAACTAGGGCCAATGATAACATACCTTCCAGGTTACTTACCATTGAGGAAGGAAAGTGCTTCGATAGTACAACTTGGAAAGAATTCCAAATATGCCATCAAGATGCCAACAAAACCAAAGGGTGTTGTTACAGAGAAAAAATCCTATGGATTGGGGTGGACCACAACAAACAATATGACACCAGAAATCAATCCACTTCAAATATGATAAAGAGATAAATAAGTCTAACACTAAGGGATGGGAAGCGTATCTTGTTCTAGATGTTCATAGTAGATTCTCGTTGAGATTTTAACCACACTTTCACCTACATTTCATTCTCAACAACAACGAAATATTCAAGCATGATAGATATTAGGAATTAGAATCTACTCTCGAATATATCATTCCAATATATATAATGCAAGAAACTACATCCATGGACAATATTATTGATAGTTACACAAATACAATGGACGAGAAATGGATATTTCTAATAATTATAAATAGAGATATAAGTGACAAACTCTATCGGCACCTCGTGGAAATGGACAAACCGAGTCCTCCACCTGGCCCTCCACCACTTCAATCCTCCATATCAATGGAAATCTCACAAGACAATGGAAAGCTTGGGAAGAGCATCAATGAATGCTCAAAGGACAAAGGGATGTAGAGTCAAGTATGTAAGTATGGGGCACAAATGCACTATAGTTTATTTTCTCTCACAAATTCCTCCCCTCTAATGCATTGAAGTAGCTGAAAATATAGCTCTTCAATAGGAAGTGAAGGGTTTATTTAGAGCATTTCCAGTCATATGGAAGGCCAATAGTGAAGTTATTCATGACTAAATGAGGAAAACTCCAAATATTTTATTTTTGGGCACATTTCCCGATGTACAAGGGTCATAGTGGAGAAAGCTGAGTGTACATGTGGTTTGTAAGCTAGTGACTCGTGTATACCAATAAACAAGAATTTTTTTAAGGTATTTTCTGGAGCATCAAAGTTTATATTGAGAAAAGGGTGTCTAAGGAGTCTACATAGGGACAGGGAAGGCCATAAAAACATGATCTACCAAGTGTGGTAAAATCATCTATAACAGATGCCCCCTAGTGTGTGAGGTTGGAGGGGTAACATAATGGTCGAAATACATTATACCAATCCTATAAGTGGCGTAATGAAGACCTAAGTCAAAGAACCAACCACTCATCGGTACAATACAATGATAAATCTCAGCATGTGACTGTAGATATCAAATGTAGCAGTCCCTAGATACATAATAGTACAATGGACATGAATATGCATATGTCACATGTGGTCATCGCCACGTACAATATATAGTGAAACACGATCTTCATACTAAATAAAGACATCTGGTAGTGCACTAGAATCTGGTCATGAGAACTGATATCTCATAGATACTACCACGATCAAGGAGGTAACACATATGGAATTCCACCAAGATAAAAGTTCTTCTACACAAACTGCTAGTGATACATGTCCCATCACACGAATAAAGGTGTCAAGGTTGAACATGATGGACCATCATTTGATTATTGATCATTAATGTATACCGTTGATAGACGCGAGAATGCTACCGATAATGATAATGGGAATCAAGGTACCAAGTGCAATAAAACAAGTGTGAATAGATGTGTTGAGGTCGAACACTTGAGAGATTCCATCGATCAGGGGACATTGATGTATTCCCAAAACTATCGATAGCGAGAGAACCTGCCACTGATGTCTACAAGTCTCAAGGAACTCAATGGAATCTAGAATCTTATTCCAGAATAAATGATATGAAGTCAATGGAATGGAATCTGATGGAAGGAGGGAATTAAGGCATCCCCCATCAACCAACACGAGGTACACAACAAAGCTGGATAATTTGGAATAAGTCAGATGAACAAGATGTACACAAACCAGTAACTATATCAGGAATGACCAACATGAAAAGACAAGATAACTGAGGAGTGGTCGACTCAAGCTAAAACTTCATTTAGACAATATTATAAGGCAGATTGTGATTCATAGGCAACATAGACTCAACATGAAAACTATGGCAACTCTATGACACATGAGGCATCGATAGAGGATCCATAGGGACTAGAATCATAACTCGTCGGTGGAGAAACTCATAGTAATGAGTACAAATCCTAAATTCATACTAATAACACAAAAAATGGATGGAATATACAGTACTCTATTCGAAGGCGACACAACACAACAACTTCCAAAGTAATATCATTTCTCGTTTGTATTTTTATGTTTTTTGAATTTTTTGGTCTTTTTCATATTGACAAGCTTGAAAAAAGAATAAAATTGCTTATATTACAGAACTAGCAGAAAATGATTGTCGTGAGCAAGAAAACTAGTTCCAAGCAGTGGAACATACCTATTCTCAATGCAAGGAAGCACATGCCGGATAAGGACACTTTGGGGGATGTCTCTTGCAGGTATGGGGTGATCAAGCTGCAAAATACATATGAGAGGCTCTGCTTGGATAGGATTGAGTCAATATTGGGCTATATGACTCATAAAAGCGAAGCTGGGAGTCGACATAAATCTCATTACGACAAACAGACGCATGAAATGCAAATACAACTTGATATAAATGGGAGTCCCTGTGGGAGATGGCCAACATAAAGCTCAAGAAAGAATACGAGGTTCTTTCTCAAAGACATGGAGGGACTATAAGGGACTCCCTGATCTAAGGGAAGACTCTCAACATGGGTACCAAATGGAAAAATAGGATCTATATAGGGTACCCATGCATATGAAGGATCTACCACTTATGTAATGTCACTTCTAATAGCAGTGTGAAGGTTCCGTAACATCACAAAGTGGGTTTGTACCTTTATTTAAGGCGACATGATCATAGGATGATGCATGATGCATACAAAAAAGTGATCCTATCCTATATTCCAGTTCGAAATTATACATGTCATAGACATGAACGAGTCAATACCTCGATAAAAGTGCACTCAAAACAAGTCCCTATACCATGACATTAGGCCAAAACAACTAAAAAAGGTTAATAAAATTCCAAAATATAGGCTAAGTGGTTAAATTTTTCAAAATAAATTTGATAAATAGTAAAAATTCACATTTTCACCATACCATTTTGTTTTTTACCACACATAGTGCATTTGGAGCCATTTGTACCACCAACTTCAACTATCGATTCTAGGATCTATTAGCAACTAAATCATGATCCGTTAGGACCAGGTAGATCCTCATCTCATCCCTCATCCTTTCCATATATTTATTTTTATTTTCCATGGTGCATTTTTCAGTTTGAAGCAAACTAAAAATGGGTATCTCGACCCACGTGGGTCATAAGCCATCGATCCACATATAAATATTGATGTACATGGGAAAATCGTAGACAACCCACGTTCATAAGAAATTGTCACTAAGAAAAGTTGTGTATAGGGCCATGGATACCCAATTTAAAGGAAAATTCTCATCAAAATCAATGTTTTACTTTCAGGATGGTGCTATAGTGGAGGGAGCGTGAGCATGAAGATGTGGATATGGAAGTCCATAGTGACATAAATTATCAACAAGCTCTAAAATTATGTGGATTATACAAGTTTTGGAAACTTGGGGGTTTGAGGCCCAACAAAGGCTTCTACATATGCTTGTTGACTACTAGGACCCAAACACAGAGGATTTTCAGCTAGATGGGATGCCCCTGAGACTATAAGTGGAAGATATATACTTCATTACTAGACTATCCCACCGAGGAAAGGTGGTAAAATTACGGGCTTGTGGGGTGGGAGGAGGGCTCACCATTGAGAAGTATATATCCATTTACTTCCTTCCAAATATTGAGAAGATCAGAAGCCAAGTTTTGGTGAACTCCATCTAGAGCCTTAGTCTCAAGGTTATAGTTCTGGTACTAGCCACGATAATAGGGTTGGCATCACTACATCATGCCTCTAAGCCTCTCATGTTTTATGCAGAGAGTGTATGAGACCTACAATGTACGATTGGAGCACCTTGTTGTTGAACGCTATGAAACAACAACTGACATATTGTAAGCTGGGAAGGACAAATAAATTTGGTTTCTCCAACATAATTAGCACTTTATTTTTCAAGTGGGTATCAGGCCTTAGCCCAAGAGTTCAGGTTCCTCTACATAGTTTACTAGATCCATCCCAAACCCGTTGGGCGGAGGTGATGCAATGGTTAGGGGGAGGAAGGACACCCACTCCATTCCCACCATACTTCTACCACTGGTGGTAGTGTCAGATCATGGCTGTGGATGACTATCCTATGCAGGGATTGAATTTCACAGAGACCCAGACATGCCATTACCAGCAGGTTCCGCATACGGTGACCGAGGTAATTATCTAAATGTATTTTTGAATTATTTGATTTTTTTGTATTTTTTATATAATGGAATCAAAAACATGTTTTTGGCGGTATCATGTACTGGCATTGATCATGTATATGCATATATGCGTCCTAGACAGCCGAATGGTTACCCCCGATATCGTCGGAGGGCGCGAGGGGATGACATACTAAATGAAAATGTGGAGCATATGCTCCAAAGAATACACACCAACTTCATCAGCATGACATACAGGGTACCCATGGTGCAAGTCGAAGACTTTCTAGAGGCTATGCAAAGACACATAGTAGGAGTACCCTGTCCGTGGGTTAGGCTATTTTAGTGGTTGTAAAATGTAATTTTTTGTTACAATGAACATCACCCTAGTGCATAGGCATAGAGGCCTAGATAGAATTTTTGTATCGACTGTATAGTTTTTTGGTGGCTTAATGCCCCAATTTTGTATCATGATATTTTGTATTGGTACACCATTTTGAACTATATTTTGGACATGAAAAACTTATAGTGATCGACTTGATGTATTTACATATGTGTTCCAATGTGAATGAAATGTGTATGCTTCATTATTAATGTAACAAATTCCAGTCTATGTAGTGGATATTTCTCCCCTACTACGTGCAAAACACCAACCTTAGCTCGTGCAGAGCATACGTAAGAGTTCAACAATTTTCAAAAGAAACGATACAACAAAATAAATATTTTTAGGGTTTTCACGTTTATATAAAATAACTAATGAAAGAAATAAAAGTAAACATACCTTTTTGAAAATGGGCCACCGTAGTTGTCCTTGGAAGTGGTTCCACAGCTCCATGGTTTGGGTCTCCAATATCTTCCACAATTGGTTGTCAAATGAGTGGAATAATTACAAGTGGGTATGGAGTGAACTCAACGTACACTGTGGGAAATGAAATGGAAAAATGTGGGAATAATGACAGAGAAAGTATGTCATGTGATTGATGACAAATGGCAAAAAGTTCTTTTGAAAAGTCCTTCACAATGTATTTATAGTATGGTATTAGGTTTTTTTGACACATGGTATTTTATTGTCCATGGTATTTATCTAGGGATTTTGACTCATTCTCTCTTTTTTAGGGTTTTTATCCATTTTTGGGAGAGAGTGAGGATAAATCACAATAAATGCTCATCACCCCTTCATTTATGGGAAGGAGTAATGATGTTTTAGACCAGTCTTAGTGGAAATACAATTGTGAAGGCCAAAATGAAGGAAATAATGGCAGGAACATGTTGTATGGATATGGTTTAGACTAAGGAGAGCTAGGTGAACACTTTTTAGTGTCAACAGATTTTCCCCTGATGTGTGAGGGTAGGAGATCATCGTATGGCCGATATAAATCATAGGATCATGGGAAAATGGTGACAATAGTGGGGAGACTGGAGAGGATCGCAGAGGAGTGGAGCTTCCTTGTTCAAACTATGGTGGATTTTGGTTTTTTTATAGTTCTAAAAAATGGATGAGATACATATAATGTGTGACATGTATATGGATGAGGCAGGCATACCAATGCTCATAACAATGTCAAAAGAATAAATAATGGGATCAAGGATCAAAAAATGGGAGCCGATCAATACATATACAAATGGTAATTCATAATGGTGGCCTCAATGGGAGGCTGAATACAATGCTGATATGAAGAACTGATACATAGGAAAAATGGAATTCTAATGGAATGCAGTATCATCACAATTGGTGCTCTACTCGATCTAAAGGTGCACATAATTGGAGGGACTTAACAACTGAGAGTCAGAATCTCTGTGGTACAATATGTAGCATCAAGTACTGGAGATTAATGGAAGCACAACACTAAGGGATTCCGAACACTTTAGCCAACACAGCCCATAAATCATAAGGAACATGAGACTGTATGGGTCCCATAGTAGACTCGCCAATGTGCTAGATTCAGGTGAATACCTGGGTCTTCGAACAAATAATGAATGGACCAATACCCTATACAAATCTCAACGGTGCATTGATTTAGCTGAAGTCGAGCACGTGAGACACAACCAACCCGAAAGGAACTAATGAATCCTTTCAAGTGGTCCAAGGAACTCATCAATAAGGTGGTTGAAAATAGGATACATGCACCTCTAGGTCTATCACCTGGAATAGATGTGTTAACGTCGACAGAGGGAGGCCTGCAAATAATTAAGGAAATGATGTTCCTTGACTATAAGTAGGAGGGGGACAACCAAATATTTGGAACAATCAGGGGACTGACACACTGAATGGGGGAACATGGGAAGGGGAGTACGAGGGACTCCAAAGTCCTTTGTTTAGAGTATGATGGCAGGGCTAACCTGGTAGAAAATGAAACTGACTCATGGGAGAGGGATCATAGCTGTAATATCGGGAAGATAACTGCAATGGGAAATACTGAGGGAGGTAACAAACTAGTGGTATACAAGGAAGACTCATCACATATTACTCCAAACAAAAGTGACCCAATGGGGAAAAGCTTCCATAATGTGAGATCATATGTGGTGGTGCCTAAATACATCGTTTGGTCCTTCTTCATAGTTTAAGGAGCATGAAGAAGGGATATAAGTAAGCTCTATATGATACGATCTCATGGATTTTTAGCGAGCCTGAGAAGGTAAATGCTCAATAGTGTTTTCATTTTTAAAGAGTCTGAAAATAGGAAGAAGAATCCTATGGTTCTCATTATCATAAATAGTCTCCTAAACCTAAAAAAGGATAAAAGTATACAAATGAGAGCTCTCCCAAACTTGGGGGAAGAGACACTTTTTTATAGTAGGTACTCCAATCAGGTCGAAAAAGGTTAAACCTATACTAACTTGACGATCATTTAAATACTTTTACGAGCATGAACGAAACCAAGATTGCTTGGAAATCTTTTATTGATGAGAGTGTTGGAAAAGAGCTTAAAGACAACCCATAATGATATTTTTCATAAGTTATGGTCCTAATGTTTGACAAAGAATAAAAGGATAGAAAGGGAAATGTTCATAGCTGGAATGTGATAGGGTGGTCATGGTTTTTTTATGATAGTCTACATAGACACCCTTTCAAATAATTTAATGAGCATGAAAGGATGCAAGCATGCTCGACAATATTTTAATTCTTTTAGGAGCCTAAAAAGAGCTTAACAGAAACTCCATAATGGTCAGTCAAGCAAGGAGGAAGTGTTTGATATCTGGAAAGATGTTATATTGTGAACATGGCTTATAGGAATAATTGAGGAACACTGATGGGGCCTCCTTGTGGGATGATGGATGGTGGTAAAATAAGGCCAACTGTACAGTATCGATGGAGAGGATGGCTCATGAACATGCCAGTACATGCATGGGGTGATTCATGTGGTGGCATGCAAATGAAGGTGACTTCAGGAAATGGCCCAAAGAAAGTAGGGAGGGAGGCAGTCTAGTAGGTCGTTTCTTCACTCGAGAGATTTTTGTACTGTGGTGGCAACTTCCTATCCTCATAGAGGATGATCCATATGTGAGCATGGAATACCGAGGAGATTCAGAGAGGCCTCGACCTCCAGGGTAGGTCTGGGGACCTGAGGGTATGTATACATGATGATTTGTGGTAGAATTCATATATAGTGTGCTAACATAGTGGAAGCTAAGTCATGTGTGTGATAGATACTGACAACATACAATGTGCATGTGTATACGTGGGACTGCACCCTCCAGCAGGGTACCAACGATGTAGGGACAGGTTGGAGGGGTTATATCCACCCGCTCACGCACAAATGATGTGATGGAGTGATACAATGGACTCACTGTGGCTGGACATGGAGAAAATTCTAGAGGGGGTCACCGACTTGTTGTAAAAATGATGTAAAACAAGAAATAAAAACTATGGTACAAGGGTACGCATGGTGAGCGACTTTAGGAATAGAACCTCTTGAGGTAGAGCCTATTGTGGGTATTCTTCAAGAGGTGGTCATCTGAGTCAACAAGGATGTATTCCCCCTTGCCGAGGCATTGATGGATGACATATGGACCATACCACATGGAATCAAACTTCCCTTTTCCTAACTTATCATTGGCTTGGTTGTAGATGAGGATGAGGCCCCCCTCACTAAAGGTGCATGGATGGACATGAGATTCATAATGGGACTTTGACCGAGTCTTGGCTACTTCAATAATTTGGAGAGCAGCATGATGGTCCTCATTGTTCTATTCAAGCATAAGTAGGCATTGTTCTAATGGTGAGGTATGAGGTAGAAGTTTGATGGCAAGGTGGAGCGACATAATCTGACATTCAATAGGAAGAAATGATTACACACCATGGAAATGGGGTAAGAATGGTGGCAGTTTTAGGGATCTCTCTGTTGTTGTGAAACTAGTGCTAGATAGATTAGGTGGATCATCCACAGTCGAGGATGGGAAAGGACTACTAGAAGTAGAGATCATATAAATGGTGTTAGTGGTGTCCAAAGAAGAAACCAGAGGGTGGACCTCCTCAAGGATGGTAATGTTGGACTCACGAGAGTGTTTTTGAAGGTCACTGAGGAGTGACTGATACTTAGACAAGTCTAGGAAATGGTGAGAATAATGACCATATAAGCCGTAAATTACACAAGGATGGTTGGTTTGCAATGACTTGTTCTTAAACACTGGTGGATCTAGGATGGCGACTAATGGGGCACCATCGGTCTCCTCTATAGTGTCCAAGTGGGTGTGAAAGAGAGGCAACTCAGGACAATTTTGTGTCACATGGACTTGGACATTGCATAAAGCACAAGTAGGAGCCGAACGTGGTTCTGTCGCAATTTTGGTCACCTTTTCCCCAACCTTCTTTGGAGGAGGAGGGGAAGGAGTAGAGATAGTAGCAACCTTTAGCGGAGCAGGGGGTGGTGTGGCATCATCTCAATAGGATGGACAGGATTCAACATGACCTCGGGGGTTAGGGGTGGAGTAGGTGGCTCAAGGTACCACACAAGAATTCCCAAAGATAAATTAGGCAAATTGAGAGTAGCCATGAATGGCTTGCTCACAATGTCAGATGGTGGAAAAAGGAAGGGAATCATGTGGACCGGGAATGGACCCTAATAATTCCTGGAGGATTTTGGTTGGGATTGCAGCTGAGGTTGTCAAGAGGTTGGAACACTACTAGAAGTGATAGTGCACAAATACGATATATCAGTCGACGAAGGCATAGGTGGTAAGGACAAAAAAGTGTCTGTCATAGGAGCATTGGAAAACAAGCACGTGCCCATAGCAGACAGGGATGGTATGGACATGATGTCGATGGTAGTGTTGATATTGGGAAGGATGTTTTCTAGTGTGGATGACCCCTTTGGATTATAGTACATTATCTAGTATACGGTCATGATCTTCCCATCATGAGGGGACATCAAGAGTTGGAAGACACTAGAGGCAATGGTTCACATTGCATACATGTAGCTACATCCTAGGAGGAGGTTGCAATCAATTTGGGCGTTGACAACCTCAATGTTAATAAATAGTGTTTTTCTGGATAACTCAACTGGGACATTTGTGAGAATGCCTTGGGCATGAGAAGAGAAGACATAATAGAAGTGAAGAGAGGTGGTGGAAGGTTGAAGGGTGGAGCATCCAAGTTTCTTCCAAACAAAGGTTGACATAACATAGGTGGACACCCCCTCATCAATGATGCATTGATGGATCACCAAATTCTGGATTGTGACTGGAAGTTGGAAGGAAATAGAGGATGGAATCCTGGGTTCTCCTTGATCTAGTTCAAAAGTGATCAACTTAGAATCAGAGGGATCGACAACACCTAGTGTGGAAAACAATGCTTTACATTGTGAAGGAAAAGTTTTAAGTACTTCCAAAGCAGACATGGCAGTAGGGGATTGATCCAAGTCGTTAACAATACTGTAGTTGAGCATAGCTCTGGTAGTGTCATTGTTTGTGATGTAGCGCATAGGGAACCACGACACTTTGTAAGTCCCATCCATAGGGGGTCTTGGAAAATGCAAAGACATGTCAGGAGTGGTGGAGGTCGATGCCCCTGATGTATCAATAGTTTCTATGGAGGAACCATAATGCTTTCATCAATTTTGGAGGTTGACATTGAACGATTATGTCATGAAGTGATGGACACCAGCATTAGCGGATTGAGTTGTAATAGTGGTTATGGGAGCTTGTGGGTCCAAGGGTTGGGTTGCAACCATTCCTTGGTGTGGTAGGATTTTTTGGAGAACAATAGGTGGAGGAACCAGTGGTGCTCGGTTTGGCAGAGCCAGTGAAGCCACATTGGGATCAAGTTGACTATCATTTTGGAGTAGTTGTTGGACATAGGTCAAGTGAGGACACTGATGAGTGTAATGGTTGTAAGTGTTACAGATAGCACATGAATGGCTTTTCTGTAACTGTGGGTTCTTCCTAGTTCGAGTGGGATGCTGAGGATTTTTTGGAGGGGGTTCGACGCTATTATTGTTCAGAGGGTTGGCTTGCTGGCCACTTCCTTGAGGCTGGTTGTTGCCCCAATTACTACCTCTCTTCTTCAATCCATGCCCTTGTTGGTTATTGGGGGTGGGTTGGGTAGGGAGGTTCTATTGTGCGTACACCTGTCCTGGAGAAGTAGGAGGAGTTGGGGTCGGATCCAGAGTAGGTTGCATAGGTGGTGCATAATATATCAGAGTAGCTGGTGGGGTTGCAAAGTCAACCATTTGTCCAGTACACAAGTGTGCCGAATAATTTAGTCCATGAATGTGAGGAGTTGGTGCATAAGGCGCATAGGAAGGGGTGGCTTTGGACTGTGTCGTTACACATGAATAATCAGGGTCTTAACCGTGAGGTGCATAGGAGGGAATAGCTCTAGATTGATCCATCACATGTGAGTAATCAGGGGTGTAACCTAGTTGGGAAACACTATGGGTTTTACCGGGATGGGGTGGAATCATGGGAGAGGCAGAGTAAAACTGGGGGTGATGGGTAATAGAGCTGATAACTCCATCAACAACATGATATTCCCCCGACATATCTCAACGTGAGGTGTCGACATGGGGATAATTGAGTATAATGGTATACAAATAACCAGATTTGGCGTATATTAGATCAAACAACTGAGCCTTAAGGATAGCTTCCTCTTTGGTTTGTGGGCGCTTATATGCGACATCCTTAGCTATGGGGGGGAGTACGGTTTTGAGGAGCCAATCTAGGAAGATCCTATCATCTAATTGGATTTTACACAAGCTACAATGAATATTCCATTCATGGATATGATCCATGATACGGGTTGTTGTGTTATGTCAAAAATATAATAAGATTTCCACTCCCTCGTCATAATGGATGGGTAATTGAAAGTATTGAAGGAACATCGAAGCTAACAAGGAGAAGTTAGGGTAGGTAGCATGAGGCTGTTTGATATACCACTTGGATGCAACACTAGTGAGTGTACATTAGAACAACCTCAACCAGATGGAATCATACACTATGCTGTTAGATGAATACCATAGGTGGAATGACATAATGTGTCACATACCCCAATTTTGTAAAATTATGTAATTGTTTTATTTAATTTTCTGAGACATTATGATAAACTTAATCCTAAGTAGGGATTGATGACTCAGC